>JAGFNQ010003958.1:0-118139 GCA_024364735.1 Boesenbergia rotunda | reverse complement strand
TAGTATGCCTATTGTTGATGTCATATTGTTTATATGACTATAATCTGCATGTTTGCCACATTGCGATATTCATGCTTATAATGCCATGTCTACTTGATATATATGACTGTTCTGGCTTGCTTTGTGAGTTGTTACTTCATGTTCGTATGATGCATCTGCTTGCTATACCTTGCTCTATATTTTTCACATGTGGTCATATGGTTATCCAAAAATCATTCCTATCCTTGTTGATTTGGGATACCCCTAGGGTTGAGGGGGAGTTTGTTTAAAACTTAACAGCCCGTCTAGACCCTTTTTTCGTGTTCGACAAAGGGGGAGAGTGTGGATTGTTTAAGTTTAGAATGATCATGTTGTAGGGGGAGGATCTGGATTCCCCTATGATTCTAAAGTTGAGCTATTGATTGTGAATCCCTAAACTTAAAATCGGATTGTCAAACAACAAAAAGGGGGAGATTGTTAATGCAGTCTGGCCCTGATTATTGTTTTGGTGTTGACATCGATTTTAGTTTAGGTTGATTATGATTATGATGATTATGATTAAGTCCTGATCGGGGATCAGGCATGGTATGGAAAATCCTAGTCTGGGAGGCTAGGTGTTGGAAAATCCTAGTCTGGGAGGCTAGGTGTTGGAAAATCCTAACCTGGAGGGTTAGGTGTTGGAAAATCCTAGTCTGGGAGGCTAGGTGTTGAAAACTCCTAGCTTGGAGGGCTAGGTGTTGGAAAAGTCCTAATTCGGAAGGGTTGGGTGAAAAGTCCTAGCTTGGAGGGCTAGGTGAAAAGTCATAACTTGGAGGGTTAGGTGCAAATTCCCATCCTGGAGAATTAGGTGAAAAAGTCCTGGCTTGGAGGGTCAAGGGCCTAGCTTGGAGGGCTAGGTTGGATGATGTTCTAACTCGGAAGGGTTGGGTGAAAAGTCCTAGCTTGGAGGGCTAGGTGAAAAGTCCTAACTTAGAGGGTTAGGTGCAAATTCCCAACTTGGAGAGTTAGATGGAAAAATCCTTAGCTTGGAGAGCTAAGGTGGATAAATTCCTAGCTTGGAGGGCTAGAGTTGAGTCTCTGGATCGGTCTGGTGACCGATCAGGGACATTGGCACGCTGCTCCTTAGTGGATCGGTCTGGTGACCGATCCAGCTATGTCTGATCGGACTGGTGACCGATCAGGGAGCGCACAGTGAGATTGGGAATCTACTGTGTGGCTCCTGATCGGACCGGTGACCGATCAGGGAGCAGGTTGCTTCCTTGCTGCCTTGTTCCTGATCAGTCTGGTGACCGATCAGGGAGCAGACGGTGAGTGAGTTCCCTTGCTGATCAAAGTCCTGGATCGGTCCAGTGACCGATCAGGGATCTTGGATCTGATTAAAAAATCACTGTTCATCTGCCCTGATCGGTCTGGGCTTCATTCTGATCGGTCTGGTGACCGATCAGGCTTCACTCTGATCGGTCTGGTGACCGATCAGGCGTGTATAGCTGCGAGAGCTGGGAATCCCAGCGAAGCAGTGGATCGGTCTGGTGACCGACCCACACGCCCTGGATCGGTCTGGTGACCGATCACTTTAATTCAAATTGCACTGTCAAACGTGGTCAGAGCGTCTGATCGTATCTAATTCGCTGATGTTTGCTTCTGATATTTGATTTACTGTATGATTTGCTGCTCTAACAGTCTGATTAAGCTGCAGGTGACAGGGGAGGATTCAAACACTCAAGGAGAGGTCAACGGAGGCTTTCCTTGGAGCAGGTTTGTCCGATTCTCCATTTCAGGTTGCAACGGCCGAGCTGCAGACTGGAGCCGAGACTGGGGCTTGGCTGAGGGGATCTCAGGAAGACCAGAGAGGGCTCAGTGGTAGCTGGCGTTGGCAGCAAGGTAGCTGGAGGCTACGGAGGATATTGTCACCTGATGCTGAGTGGAGAAAAAGGGCGGAAATTGGCTTCGGGGAAGCAGAGTTCTGGAACTTGTGTTCTTGCCGCGCCTAGTGTTCTCCACAATCTGCTTGCTGCGTTCTTGAAGCTGTCATCACTTTGAGCAAGCGATCGAGAAGCAAGCAATCTTGACTTGAGCGCTTGAAGGAGAGAACAAGTAGCTTGGAGTCCGACAGTAGGAAGACACGAAGAAAGGTTCTTGCGTGAGATCGCCACTGGGTGGAGCTCAGGGAAGCTAGCTGTGTTCTTGTCCTTGCTAAGTGTTTGAGTAAGATCTTTCTCGTAGTTTCTTTGTGCTTAAACTTTATCCTGACTGAAACGCTATGGAGAGGTTTCTCCACCGAGAAGGAGGTTGCATTATATCCGGTGAAACCGGGGCTTGATCTGCCGACGATCAAGGGATCGCCCACCTTAAGGGCACGCCAAGGAGTAGGGGCAAGTTATCCCCGAACCTTGTAAACCCTCTTGTTAGCGTTCTTGGCAGTTGTCTTTGTTTGATCTCATTTCTGTTTTAGCTTACTGCACTTTCAGTTTCTTTTGTTTCTTCCGCTGCTGTGCTACTGATAAGTTAAGTGCAGGAAACTTGTTAAACGCAAGTGAAAAGTGATTGGCTATATTCACCCCCCCTCTCTAGCCATCTCGTTTCCAACAGAGGTCACCAAGTTGCTGAAAGCTAGTCACATAAGAGAAGTTCAATTCCCAACTTGGTTGGCTAATGTAGTGCTTGTCCCTAAGCCCGGGGGTAAATGACGGTCGTGTATTGACTTTCGAGATCTAAATAAATTATTCCCTAAAGACTGCTACACTCTGCCTCGTATAGATAGACTAGTGGATTTCACTTCTGGTTGTGAGTTCATTTCCATTCTGGATGCATACCGGGGATATCATCAAGTTCCTCTCGCACTTGAGGATTAAGAGAAGGTCAGCTTCGTGACGGCAGATGGCACATATTGCTATAATGTCATACCTTTCGGATTGCACAACGCTGGGGCAACCTACCAGCGGATGATGGACAAGGTCTTCAGGCAGCAAATCGGGAGAAACATTGAAGTCTATGTAGATGATATCTTGGTCAAGGCTGACAAGGGGAAGGATATGATAGTCGACCTCAAAGAGACCTTCGCCACCAAGAGAGCCAATCGACTGAAGTTGAACCCAACCAAGTGTCTATTCAGAGTAAAAAGTGGCTGATTCCTGAGCTACATGGTGACAGAGAGGTGGATTGAAGCCAATTCAGATAAGGTGAAGGTCATCCTTGATATGCACTCTCCTTGCAACTTCAAGGAGGTGCAGAGGCTGAACGGCCGGACTACCACTTTATGCAAGTTTATCTCCAAGTCTGCTGACAGGACCCTGCCCTTCTTCAAAATTCTGAGGAAGGCAGTCAAATTCGACTGGGACGATCAATGTGAGAAGACATTTACAGATCTGAAGGCCTACCTGGCCGAGCGCCCTGTCCTCTACAAGATAGTGGAAGGGGAGGCATTGTTCGTCTACCTGTCGGCGGCCGAGCAAACGGTGGGCTCTGCACTTATTCTAGAAGAAGGCACGGTGTAGTACCCGGTCTACTTCTTCGGACACCTCTTGAAGGATGCAAAGACACGCTACACCATGATGGAGAAGTTGACCTATGCCCTGGTCTTAATGGCCCAGAGGCTCAGGCCATATTTTTTAGCACACCCCATTGTGGTCCTCACCAACAGCCCGCTGGGAAGAGTTTTCACCAACCCGGAAGCCACGAGTCGATTAATCAAGTGGACAGCGAAGCTGAGCGAGTATGAGATTGAGTACCAACCTCGTACTGCTATCAAGGCACAAGCCCTCTCGGATTTCATGCTCGAGTCTGTCCCGAAGCCCGATGTCGAAGGGATTTGGAAGATCTATGTCGACAGGTCTTCCAACAGCAGACACAGTGGAGTTGGAGTGCTAATGGTTTCTGTTGATGCAGTCTGACCCTGATTGTTGTTTTGGTGTTGACACCGATTTTAGTTTAGGTTGATGAGATGATTGGGATTAAGTCTTGGTCGTGGACTAGGCATACCTAGTGGGACTAGGTTTGATGAAAGTCTGGCTTGGAGGGTCAGGTCCTAGCTTGAGAAGCTAGGTGGAGAAAAGTCCTAGCTTGGAGGGCTAGGTGTGAAAAAGTCCTAACTTGGAGGGCTAGGTGTGAAAAGTCCTAGCTTGGAGGTCTAGGTGTGAAAAGTCCTAACTTAGAGAGTTAGGTGTGAAAAGTCCTAGCTTGGAGGGCTAGGTGTGAAAAGTCCTAGCTTGGAGGGCTAGGTGTGAAAAGTCCTGACTCGGAGGGTTAGGTGATGGAAATCCTGGCTTGGACGGCCAGGTCCTAGCCTGGAGGGCTAGGTTGGATGAAATCCTGGCTTAGAGGGTTAGGTCCTAGCTTGGAGGGTCAGGTCCTAGCTTGGAGGGCTAGGTTGGATGAAATCCCGGCTTGTGAAGCCAGGTCCTAGCTTGGAGGGCTAGGTTGAAGTCCCAGTGAGTGAAACTAGGCACGGTGTCTTGGTCCGGGGAACTAAGAACGAGTCAGAGAAGTGTTGGAGGCTTGTTCTCGTGACTTAGAGGAGATTTGACCTTGCCTGGATCGGTCTGGTGATCGACCAGGGAAGTTGGCACGGTGTTCCCTCATGGATCGGTCTGGTGACCAATCCAGCGATGACTGATCGGTCTGGTGACCGATCAGGGAGCACACAGTGGCTTTGTTGGACTACTGATCGACTCCTGATCGGTCTGGTGACCAATCAGGGAGCATACAGTGGGTTTTGGGGACCTCACTGCTTGGCTCCTGATTGGTCTGGTGACCGATCAGAGATACTGTTCGGATCGTTCTGGTGAACGATCAAACGTCGCGGACTTCTCACTATAACCGATCAGGTTGGAGCCTGATCGGTCGGGGGGTGGCCTGATCGGTCACCAGTCCAATCAGGCCACACCCTGATCGGTCTGGGGACCGATCAGGAGGTTTGGACTGTGAAGCTGGGAAATCACCCTGCAAAGGGGTGGATCGGTCTGGTGATCGATCCACGACTTGGGAACGGTCTGGTGATCGATCTCGGAGAAGTCGCGATTTCTGATTACACGTTGGGGACCGATCGGGTTGGAGCCTGATCGGTCTGAACCCATCTGATCGGTCTGGTGACCGATCAGGAGTCCCTCTGATCGGTCCGGTGACCGATCAGCAACTGACAGCTTTAATTCAAAAGCGTTGTCAGAGCTCTGATCGTGTTCTGATTACTACTGATACGCTACCGATACTTGTTCAGAGTCTTCTGATATTTGATCCTCTGCTTGATTTGCTTTGCTAATGATCTGATTTAGTGTGCAGATGACAGGGATGAATTCAAACACTCAAGGAGGGTCAATGGGAGTCTTTCCTTGGAGCAGGTTTGTCTGTTTTCCATCTTAGGTTGCAACGGATGCTGGCGCTGCTGGAGCTGTTGACTTGGGCTTGGTTGAGGGAAGCTTAGGGAGTCCAGGAGAGCTCAGTGGTAGGTGGGCAGTTGTAGCTGAGCAGCTGGTAAGCTGCAGTAGAGCTTCTGGTGGCTGGCGATGTGAGCTGGAGAAGCCAGATGCTTAAAAGTGCTGAGAAGTGGAGAAGAAAGGAGATCCCTACTTCAAGCTACAACTTCAGTGATCTTGCGACAACGTTGATCCATCTCTTGAGCAAACAACTGTGAATCTTAAGCAACCTTCAGTTACTTGAGCACTTGGAAGAGAAACATGGAGCTTGGCGAGTCCATCAGCAAGAAGACACGAAGAAGGGAGTTCTTGCGTGAGATCTGTGCTGAGTGGAGCTCGGTGAGGAGTTCGCTTGTGTTCTTGCGGTTCTTAGTGCTCAGTAAGATTCCTTCTTGTGTTTCCTGTACTTAATATTCTATTCATCTTGAAACGCTGTGAAGAGGTTACTCCACCGAGAAGGAGGTTGCATTCTATCCGGATTTTCCGGGGCTTGATCTGCCGACGATCAAGGGATCACCCACCTTAAGGGCACGCCAAGGAGTAGGGGTAAGTTATCCCCGAACCTTGTAAATCCTCTTGGTTAGCGTTTTGGTTTGTCTTTAGTTTCTGCACTTCGGTTTCACTGTTATACGTTGTATTGCTTCCGCTGTGCTACTAACCCTAAGTGCAGAAGTTCAAAAGCGAAGCCATTTTTGTGTCTGGCTATATTCACCCCCCCTCTCTAGCCATCCAAGTTCCAACAAGTGGTATCAGAGTTTGGGGCTCTGTTCAAGCGGCTTAACATCCGAGAGTCAACGACAATGGCTTTGAGAGAAGGATTTAGCACTACCCGACCTCCCTTCTTCGATGGATCAGATTTTCAATATTGGAGATCGAAGATGGAGTACTATCTCAAAATGGACATCAACACATGGTTCGCTGTGAAGGAGGGTTTTCCCCTCCAAAGGATGATGAAGGAAAAGAATTGGAATCTTGGTGTTGGTCGGCTGAGCAAACCCGGAAAAGTGAAGCCGACGCGAAGGCGGTGGTGACTTTGCAATGTGGCATGAACAAAGACCAACTCATCAAGGTTGGTCCCTTTACGAGTGCAAAGGATTTATGGAATAAACTCATTGAACTTCATGAGGGTACCCGAGATTCAAGAATTGCCAAGAGGGACTTGTTCCTCAATCAACTTCAAACCCCTCCATGAAGGAGAATGAAACGGTGAGTGAACTACATAGTAGGTTCAAAGAAGTCCTCAACGGTCTTCATTCCATTGATGAAAAGGTCGAGAACCGCGACCTTGTAAGGTATATGTTAAAAGCTTTTCCAAGGAATGCTTTGTGGTCATCCATGGTGGATGCCTACAAAGTTCTAAGGATTTATCAATTGTAAAGTTAGATGATTTATTTTGTGAAATGGAGCTACATGAGATGGCTAACAAAGGCCCCAAGGAGAAGGGGATTGCCTTAGTTGCAGGTGAAAAGACCAAGAAGAAGAAGAAAAAAAAAGGAGAAGGAAGTCCCTTCATCTTCATCCTCATCCGAATACGAGTCCGAATCGGAGGAGGATGGCAGTGGGTCTTCTTCCTCCGAGATGGAAGATTTTGTTAGAAGGATGATGAGAAAGAGTCGGTGCTTCAAGGGTAAAGGTAACCCTAGTGAAGTTAAGATTGATAAATCTAACATTACTTGTTATGAGTGTAGCAAGAAAGGGCACTTCAAGAAGGACTGCCCAAAACTCAAGAAGAAGGAGGATAAATCCAAGAAGAAGAAGAAGGCTTTGAAGGCCACATGGGATGACTCCTCCTCTAGTTCATCCGATGAAGAGAAGGAGGAGAAGAGTACACGACATGTGACACTCATGGCCCTTGAAGATCAAGAAAGCAGTGATGAATCGAGTGACTCCTCAAATGCGGCTTCATCATCTTCGGATGATGAAGAGGTAATCACTCCCGAGCTAGATAAATGCTATAGAACAATTGCATGCTTAACCGATTTGTTGAAAAAGTCAAAAAATAAAGTTAAGTCATTGAAAATTGAAGTTGAACAATTGAAATCCTCTAAGGATGAGGATATTGATGATTTACATGTAGAAATGTTAGAGGATGAAAAAAAATCATTGAAGAGTGAAGTTGAGAGACTCAAGAGTGTTCTTGAGAAATTCTCAACAACCTCAAAGACTCTAGATATGATTTTGAATGCCCAAAGGGCAGTCTACAATAGGGCCGGTATTGGTTACCGACCCAAAGAACCATCATTTGTGTCCTTAATGTCTAGGACTGATGTTAGACAATTTAAGACTCCTAGGGGTCAAAGGAAAGTGATCAAGGCCTGGGTGCCTAAGTCTTGCTTAGTAGGTGCTTTAGGTCCCAAAATTTGGATACCTAAATCTTCTATTTTTCGAATTGTCTAGGTTGTGATTGAGGGGGAGTATCTATCAACTTGGTTCGTTGATAGTGGGTGCTCCAAACACATGACCGGTGATAGATCCTTATTTACTACGCTTCAAAGAAAAAATAGAGGTGATGTTTCCTTTGATAACAATGGTAGTCTTAGGGTCATAGGAATAGGAGACATTCAAATATCCGAATGTCTTAGGATTAAGAATGTCCTTCTAGTCAAGAGGATGACATTTAATCTCCTATATGTCAGTCAATTGTGTGATGCGGGTTACACAATTGATTTCCAATCAAGTCAATGTCTAGTTAGACAACATGACAACTTTGACACGGTACTAGTAGGAGCAAGAGTAGATAACATTTACCAAGTTATTTTTAAAAGTGCTACTGATGCTTTTGCTAAGTGTTTCATGTCAAGAGAAGATGAGTCCACCCTTTGGCACCGGAGACTAGCACACGTGAACATGAAGAATATCCGGAAGTTAGCCAACAAGGGATTAGTTCGTGGCTTACCAAGCATCAAGTATGAAAAGGATAAACTTTGTAATGCATGTCAAATGGGTAAGCAAACAAAATCTGCACATAAAGGTAAAAGCACTGTAAGTACTTCTACCGCATTGGATTTACTTCACATGGACTTGTTTGATTGTAGCACTATTATATCCTTGAATGATAGTAGATATTGTTTTGTTATCATTGATGATTTTACTAGATATACATGGACGTATTTTCTAAAATATAAGGACCAAACCTTAGATGTTTTCATTTCTTTCTGTAGAAGAGTTGAAAACGGAAAATCATCAACAATTAAGACAATTAGAAGTGATCATGGAGGCGAATTCCAAAATCAAATATTTTTAGAGTTTTGTCAAGATAGAGGGTATAAACACGAGTTCTCTACTCCTAGAACACCACAACAAAATGGTGTTGTAGAGAGGAAGAACCGAGTCTTACAAGAGGCTGCACGAAGCATGCTTAATGAGTACTCCTTACCAGGGTACTTATGGGTCGAAGCTGTAAACACAGCTTGCTACGTGCAAAACTGAGTCCTCATCCATAGATTCTTAGGAAAGACTCCTCATGAACTTTGGTTTGGGAAACCACCTACAATTAAACATCTTAGGGTGTTTGGGTGTAAGGTGTTTATCCTAAACACCAAGGACCACCTTGAAAAGTTCACGGCAAAGGTTGATGAAGGGATACTGGTCGGGTACTCCCTCGTTAGCAAAGCCTACCGAGTCTACAATAAGAAGTCTAGACTGGTTGAAGAGTCTTCTGATATTGTTTTTGAAGAAATTCCGAAAGCAAATGATCAACCAGAAGATGTCGATGGAGTTCAATTCGAACTTAGGAAACTAAGTTTGGATGGAAGTCCAAGTGTTGTTGATGGTGGTGATGAGTCTGACGATGGTGAGCCTAGACAACCCATAGATCAGCCGGATCCTGAGGCTGAGCTTGTGTCTAGTGAAACCATCCAAGAAGCACCAACAACTCCAAGGCAAACTAGGTTAGCCTCTAGCCATCCCCAAGACCAAATTGTTGGAGACATCCATCATGGGGTTAGGACTAGATCATTCTTTAGGAATGAGGCTAATGAAGTTGCCCTAATTTCCGAAATTGAACCTAGAAAGATTGACGAAGCGTTAAATGATCCCGATTGGATCATTGCCATGCAAGATGAACTAGGTCAATTCGAAAGAAGTCAAGTTTGGGACTTAGTCCCTAGATCCAAGAAGACCACCATTATTGGAACCAAATGGGTCTTCAAAAATAAATTGAACCATAAGGGAAAAATCATAAGAAACAATGCACGCTTAGTAGCCAAGGGCTATAGTCAAGTTGAAGGCCTTGATTATGATGAGATCTATACTCCCGTGGCACGATTGGAGTCCATCCGATTGATGCTTGCATTTGCAGCACATCGAGGTTTTAAACTTTATCAAATGGATGTCAAATCGGCCTTTCTAAATGGTTTAATAAGAGAAGAGGTCTATGTCGAACAACCTCCGGGGTTTGAGAGTACCGAATTCCCAAACCACGTATTCAAGCTCAAAAAGGCGCTACGGCCTTAAACAAGCACCCCGAGCTTGGTATGAGCGGTTATCGACATTTCTTATTGAGAAAGGTTTTGTTAGAGGACAAATAGACCCTACACTATTTCTACGGAGAGATGGTGATGATATATTTGTAGCCCAAGTGTATGTCGATGACATAATTTGTGGCTCAAACAATAAGAGCTATTTAAATGAATTTATTGGACACATGGAGAGTGAATTTGAAATGAGTCTAGTGGGAGAGTTGACTTTCTTCCTTGGACTCGAAATCAAGCAAACTCGTGACGGAATCCATGTGCACCAATCGAAGTACACTCAAGAGATGCTCCAAAAATTTAACATGAGTGATTCAAAAGAGGTAACCACTCCCATGGCTACAAACACACGTTTAGACAATGGTGAGAGTGGTAAACCTGTTGACCTAACTCAATACCGGAGCATGATAGGTAGTCTGCTATACCTTACAGCTAGTCGACCTGATATTCTTTTTGCCGTGGGTATGTGCGCTAAGTATCAAGTTTGTGCCAAGGAATCTCATTTAATTGCTGTTAAAAGAATTTTGAGATACCTGAAGGGCACAATTGGAGTTGGTCTTTGGTACCCCCGTACCGAATCATTTGACTTAATCGGCTACACTGATTCCGACTATGCTGGATGCAAGTTGGATTGGAAAAGCACAAGTGGGGGCTGCCAATTTTTAGGTTCATCTCTAGTTAGTTGGTCAAGTCGGAAGCAACATTGTGTTGCTCTCTCCACGACCGAGGCAGAATATATCACCATGGGAGATAGTGTATCGCAATTGTTGTGGATGATTCATACACTAGAGGACTATGGATTAAGCTACAAGGGTGTGCAAGTGTTATGTGACAACATTAGCACAATTAACCTAACAAAGAATCCAGTCCATCACTTTAGGACCAAACATATAGAAGTGCGTCATCACTTCATTAGAGATCATGTTGCTAAAGGAGATATTGTACTCTCACATGTAGAGTCCAAATCAAACCTAGCAGACATTTTCACTAAACCACTCCCCGAGAATGAGTTTAGTTTCTTACGAAGGGAGTTGGGAATGTGTCGTGCTACATAGAAATTAAAGAGCATTCAAAACCTTTCATGATCAATTCAATTGTTGGGAACAATTGGGTAACTTGGGAACATCTCACACAAATTATAAGGTTCAACAAAAATGTTTTTGTTTGCTAGAAATGAGGTGAGATGCTAGGATTAACTTGATTTCTCAAAATGTCAATGCATCCCTTGAGAAATTAGGTTGACGAGACAATAATCACTAAGTTGACCAAGTATGGGGAAAACCAATGCATAACACATGTGTACTTAGCTCCATGATCATACTTGGACATTCCAATCAAGGAAACTTGATTGGAGACTTTATTTTGGTACAAACTTGTTTGATCATTGGATGGATGTTTGTGATTGAATTTGACTTCACTTGGGTGGAGCAAATTGATTTGTTAGACTCATAAGGACCTTTGATCCTTGTTGAAGGATCAATTATAGTCAAGGGATCACTTCCAAGATTGATAATTTTCATCTGATCTTATCAGAAATCGATAGGGAGTCTGAAACTGAAATTTCAGATCGTATCAGAAAAATTCAGGGAGCCTAATCGGTCACCGGACCGATCAGGAGTATGTCTAATCGGTCCGAGGGACCGATCTAGCTATTTCGCGAGAAAATGTCAAAATCTCACTGTATTGGCCTGGATCGGTCCACAGACCGATCTGACCCCCTGTAGTGATCGGTCCACCGACCGATCAGGAGGGTCACAGAATACCTCACGAACTTACTGTTCGTTCCTTGATCGATCGGCAGACCAATCAGGGGGCCTGCCTGATCGGTCACCCGACCGATCAGGACCAGGCCAGACCGATCAGGCTGGAGCCTGATCGTTCTGGGCGCTCCCAGATCGAATGGTGATCCGTTCGATCACATTAAATTGCGGTTGGTCGATCGATCCACCAACCTATTAACTCCCTCTAAACCTTACTTTCCCAAGCCCTAGCGCCGAAACCCCTCTTGCGCGTGCGATCTTCTTCCTGAACCTCCTCTCCCCGTGCGTGTGAGTGCTTCTTCGTCCCTGCAACTCTTGTGCCGCGATCTCTTCTCTGCGCGCGACCCTGCGAGTGTTTTCTTCTTCTCTTCAAGCCAGCCTCGTGTGTGCTCTACAAGCTGCGATCCAGATCTTCTTCGACTGACCTTCATGGCACCTAAGTAAGCTTGCGTTAAGTTTATTTCCTTTCGGCTTAGATCATCACTTTGTAATGTTTAGCCTAACTATGTTCTTTCTTATTGTGTTTTCTTTTTGTGGTGTGATCTTTTCCCTACCGTGACCTTCACATGATCAACCTCATTGATTATAACCTCCCTTCATTTGATTCAACTTGTTGCCATGATCTTATTCCACCCTTTAGGAAATCCACTAAGGGCAAGGAACCCGATGATGGGTCCTCCAGGGGCAAAGGCCCTTCATCATCTGCCCCTTCTAGAAGGTCTCAGCCTTCTTCAAGTTCATGGTTCCCTAACACTGCTTGTGAGCAAGCATTCCAGCCATCTGTCCGGGCTGGGTTTCAGGCTTTCGACCTCAGACTGCTGGCAGTCGAGTTTGACGTCTCGGGGGTCCGCTCCAGGCATGAGACATGGCATGAGGAGTGGCGCAGTTGGGCAGCTGGTCATCCATACCAGCCTTCATCTACTGGAGATGCGCCCTCCGGCAGTATTGCCCCGGGGTCCCTCATTCCTGATGACATGACTGATGACCCGATGGAGGACGATGACCCCCCCCCCCCCCCCGCTGACACTTGATTATGGATATGCTCTGTCTTTGCCTTTGACTTACATTTGACTGTTTGTGTGTGTTGAGTGTATGACTTTATGGACGTATGCCTGTGATTTGACTGTCTTTTGATGCGGTGTCATGCATCTGACATTATGATTTGCATGTATGACTTGTTATATTATGCTTATTGCTAGTTCATATGATTGTTCATATGATAGCTATCTTCATTCATGCCTTGCTATATTATGCACTGTTATGCTTATTCTTACTCCATGTTCATATGATACATATGATTGTTTTGCCATGCTTTAGATTTGTCATATGTTTTTCATATGCCTTCAAATTTTTCATATTCTTTGTTGATTTGGGATAACCCCTAGGATTGAGGGGGAGGTTTTATTTTTAAGCTTAACGATCCCTCTAGACCCTTTTCGGTGTTTGACAAAGGGGGGAGTGTGGTTGGTTAAGTTTGGGATAATTATGAGTAGGGGGAGGATCCTGATTCCCCTATGAGTGTGAAATTTGCAATTATTGATTTCAAATCCCTAAACTTAAAATCGGGTTGTCAAACAAAAAAAGGGGGAGATTGTTGATGCAGTCTGACCTTGATTGTTGTTTTGGTGTTGACACCGATTTTAGTTTAGGTTGATGAGATGATTGGGATTAAGTCCTGGTCATGGACTAGACATACCTAGTGGGACTAGGTTTGATGAAAGTCTGGCTTGGAAAGTCAGGTCCTAGCTTGAGAAGCTAGGTGGAGAAAAGTCCTAGCTTGGAGGGCTATGTGTGAAAAAGTCCTAGCTTGGAGGGCTAGGTGTGAAAAGTCCTAACTTGGAGGGTTAGGTGTGAAAAGTCCTAGCTTGGAGGGCTAGGTGTGAAAAGTCCTAACTTGGAGGGTTAGGTGTGAAAAGTCCTAGCTTGGAGGGCTAGGTGTGAAAAGTCCTAACTTGGAGGGTAAGGTGTGAAAAGTCCTAGTTTGGAGGGCTAAGTGTGAAAAGTCTTAGCTTGGAGGGCTAGGTGTGAAAAGTCCTGACTCGGAGGGTTAGGTGATGGAAATCCTAGCTTAGAGGGCCAGGTCATAGCCTGGAAGGCTAGGTTGGATGAAATCCTGGCTTGGAGGGTCAGGTCCTAGGCTGGAGGGTTAGGTTGGATGAAATCCTGGCTTGGAGGGCCAGGTCCTAGCTTGGAGGGCTAGGTTGGATGAAATCCCGGCTTGTGAAGCCAGGTCCTAGCTTGGAGGGCTAGGTTGAAGTCCCAGTGAGTGAAACTGGGCACGGTGTCTTAGTCCGGGGGACTAAGAACGAGTCAGAGAAGTGCTGGAGGCTTGTTCTCGTGACTTAGAGGAGATTTGACCTTGCCTGGATCGGTCTGGTGACCGATCAGGGAAGTTGGCACGGTGTTCCCTCGTGGATCGGTCTGGTGACCGATCCAGCGATGACTGATCGGTCTAGTGACCGATCAGGGAGCACACAGTGGCTTTGTTGGACTACTGATCGACTCCTGATCGGTCTGGTGACCGATCAGGGAGTATACAGTGGGTTTTGGGACCTCACTTCTTGGCTCCTGATCGGTCTGGTGACCGATCAGAGATACTGTTCGGATCGTTCTGGTGAACGATCAAACGTCGCAGACTTCTCACTATAACCGATCAGGTTGGAGCCTGATCGGTCGGGGGGGTGGCCTGATCGGTCACCAGTCCAATCAGGCCACACCCTGATCGGTCTGGGGACCGATCAGGAGGTTTGGACTGTGAAGCTGGGAAATCACCCTGCAAAGGGGTGGATCGGTCTGGTGATCGATCCACGACTTGGGAACGGTCTGGTGATCGATCTCGGAGAAGTCGCGATTTCTGATTACACGTTGGGGACCGATCGGGTTGGAGCCTGATCGGTCTGAACCCATCTTGATCGGTCTGGTGACCGATCAGGAGTCCCTCTGATCGGTCCGGTGACCGATCAGCAACTGACAGCTTTAATTCAAAAGCGTTGTCAGAGCTCTGATCGTGTTCTAATTACTACTGATACGCTACCGATACTTGTTCAGAGTCTTCTGATATTTGATCCTCTGCTTGATTTGCTGTGCTAATGATCTGATTTAGTGTGTAGATGACAGGGATGAATTCAAACACTCAAGGAGGGTCAATGGGAGTCTTTCCTTGGAGCAGGTTTGTCTGTTTTCCATCTCAGGTTGCAACGGATGCTGACGCTGCTGGAGCTGCTGACTGGGGCTTGGCTTAGGGAAGCTCAGGGAGTCCAGGAGAGCTTAGTGGTAGGTGGGCAGTTGCAGCTGAGCAGCTTGTAAGCTGCAGTAGAGCTTCTGGTGGCTGGCGATGTGAGCTGGAGAAGCCAGATGCTTAAAAGTGCTGAGAAGTGGAGAAGAAAGGAGATCCCTGCTTCAAGCTACAACTTCAGTGATCTTGTGACAACGTTGATCCATCTCTTGAGCAAGCAACTATGAATCTTAAGCAACCTTCAGTTACTTGAGCACTTGGAAGAGAAACATGGAGCTTGGCGAGTCCATCAGCAAGAAGACACGAAGAAGGGAGTTCTTGCGTGAGATCTGTGCTGAGTGGAGCTCGGTGAGGAGTTCGCTTGTGTTCTTGTGGTTCTTAGTGCTCAGTAAGATTCCTTCTTGTGTTTCTTGTACTTAATATTTCATTCATCTTGAAACGCTATGGAGAGGTTACTCCACCGAGAAGGAGGTTGCATTCTATCCGGATTTTTCGGGGTTTGATCTGCCGACGATCAAGGGATCACCCACCTTAAGGGCACGCCAAGGAGTAGGGGCAAGTTATCCCCGAACCTTGTAAATCCTCTTGGTTAGCGTTTTGGTTTTCTTTAGTTTCTGCACTTCGGTTTCACTGTTATACGTTGTATTGCTTCCGCTGTGCTACTAACCCTAAGTGCAGAAGTTCAAAAGCGAAGCCATTTTTGTGTCTGACTATATTCACCCCCCCTCTCTAGCCATCTAAGTTCCAACAGTTTCCCCCCGAGGAGATACATTACACTTATTTATTCGACTCTACTTCAGAGCCACAAATAACAAGGCTGAATACGAGACGATCTTAGCAGGCTTGCAAGCGGCCAAGCATGGGGGAGTTGCTCAGGTCGTTGTACATTCGAACTCTCAGCTTGTGACCAGCAAATAAAGGGCGACTTCGAAATAAAGTGTGAACGCCTGCAGAGGTATGTAGCCCTCTATGAGCAGCTGAAAGCCTCCTTCATGGAGATTACTCTGTAGAAGATCTCCCGAGCAGACAATGTCAAGGCAGATGAGCTAGCCAAGTTGGCTAGCTCCATCTCGGCCTGGCAGCTGGACGAGCCTAGTACCACCGAAGTGACAGTGGCTCAGATTGGAGAGGAAGCTGAAGGTAAGGCCATTGCTGATTGGAGAGATCCATCCGTGGAGTTCCTACGCAATGGGGATGCCCCAACCGGAGGTCAAGGAAGTCTACTATTCCGCCGTCGGGTTGCCAGGTTCACTCTGGTTGGAGATCAACTATGTAGAAGAGCCTTCGCCTGACCACTCCTCAAATATGTCGGTCCAGAAGAAACCAACTATGTGATGCGAGAAGTGCATGAAGGCATTTGCGGAAGCCACTTGGGGAAAGGTCTCTGTCTAGGAAGATTATCCTGGCAGGATACTTCTGGCTCACTCTACAGGCCGACACTCTCAAGTTCATGGCCGAATACGAGGCTTGCTAGAGATATCAGCATATAACTCATCGACCAACCGAGCCCCTGCGAGTCTCCACATTGTCATGCCCATTTGATCAGTGGGGAATGGATATTGTAAGCTCATTTCCCATCGGACCTCAGCAAAAGAATTTCCTGCTAGTTCCCGTGGACTATTTCTCTAAATGGGTGGAAGCTGAGCCTTTTGCACACATCACGGAGGCCGTTGTGATAAAGATCTTATGGAAGGATATTGTCTACAAATACGACCTCCCTCACAAGCTGGTGTCAGATAATGGAAGGCAGTTTGCCGGGCGCAAACTCAAAGAATGGTGTGAGGGGCTCGGCATTCGCCAGACTTTCACGTCAGTCGTGTACCCTCAAGGCAATGGTCAAGCCGAGGTCGTTAACCGAGAAATCCTCAGAGGACTCAAGATAAAACTAGATCACGTCGGAGGTAGTTGGGTTGAAGAACTCCCCAGTATTTTGTGGTCCTACCGTACTACTCCACGAGAAGGAACAGGCCAGAGTCCCTTTCAACTGGTATATGGAGCTAAGGCTGTGATTCCGGTGGAAGTAGGCGAGGAGCCCATCCGACGGCATCACTATAACAAAGAGGACAATGATCAAGAGCAGCTGATCGATCTAGATCTCGTGTCGGAGGTATGTGATAAAGCAGCCGCCCGGCTTGAAGTGTACCGACAGCGTATGCAACAAGCCTACAATCACCGAGTAATTGCCCGCAGCTTTGGAGTCAGAGACAAGGTCTGGAAAAGGATCAAGCCAATGGGTGACCCCAGGATGTTGGAGCCACAGTGGGGCAGACCCTACATCGTCACCCGCAAGCTCACAGGAGACAACTACTATCTGAAGGATGACAAGGACAAGGGGTTGGAGAGGTCATGGCATGCCAATCATCTTCGACCTTATCATACTCGGTGGGATTTTGAGTTGTTCACATAAAACTTGTATTCTTGTTGACACTGCCTTGCAGTTCAATAAACAAAGAAGCAAATGAAAGCTTACTTAAAGAGCACCGAGTACTTGCCTGCTTAAAACCCTATTACCTCACGGTGCTGCGGATGCCCGAGGTGAGTAGATCTGGTCTTGGTGTTGCAGATGCCCGACCAGGAGCTTCCTAAAACCCTACTACCTCGCGGTGCTATGGATGCCCAAGGTGAGTAGGCCTGGTCGTGGTGCTGTGGATGCCCGACCAGGAGCTGTTTAAAACCCTACTACCTCGAGGTGTTGCGGATGCCCGAGGTGAGTAGTGTTGGTGCAATCAACCCAAGTGTGATCGGGTAAGATCATGAGTTTTGATATGTGTGTCAATATGATTAAGTTAGGGTTTCATGTCGATCTAATATGTGTATGTGAGTGTGCAGGTTTGCAGGATACACATGGACTTAGTTGGATGTCTTCGGCTCCGGTGAAGGATGACATGGGGAGACGAGCCGTGGGCTTGCATGCATCCGAGGGACCGTGGACAAAGTAGGGACGATGAGCCGAGGGAAGCAAACTTTGAGGCATACGCGAAGGATGGCATGGGGAGACGAGCCGTGGGCTTGCATGCATCCGAGGGACGAGAGCCAAAGTCGAAGAAGGCTTGAAGGTAACAGGTCGAGGCTAAAGCAAGAATGATGAGCCGAGGGAAGCGCACATTGAGGCATACACGAAGGATGGCATGGGGAGTTGAGCTGTGGGCTTGCATGCATCCGAGGGACGAGAGCCAAAGTCGAAGAAGGCTTGAAGGCAACAGGTCGAGGCTACTGGATGAGGAGTCAACTAAGTCATGAGGGTTCGAGTGCTGAGAGAATTGTACTCGGGAAAGGGAAACCCTAGGCTTGGGAAGGTGGCAATCGACTGGTGCTTGGATCAGTCGACTGATGTAGAGCACAGAAAGATCAGTCGACTGATTCTACGATCAGTCGACTGGTGTCGACCAGAATTTGAATCGTCAGGCTGTGTCATTCAAATTTGCGAGGATCAATCGATTGGTGTTAGCACCAGTCGACTGGTAACGGCCAGAACAGTATCGAGCACTATTTAAGAGGGCTCGTTTTTGGCTGAGTTTCCTTGGCGAAACAAGCTTGGGTAAAGCCTGTTAATAGCCTACAAGTGTTCAGAAGTTGTCAAGAGATTGTGGTGAGGTTTCTCCACCCACAAGGAGCGACAAGAGCTAGCGGAGGTGTTCCGGGGAGTCATCCACCGACGGATCGGGCTCGTCCACCTTACGGACAGCCGTGAAATATGAGTATCATCTCCGAACCACGTAAAAGTTTGGTGTTAGCATTGTTTTAGTTTATATTTAAGTTTTCCGCTTGCGCTTGCTAACACGTGTAGGAAGAAAATCCAAAAGTAGCTATTCACCCCCCTCTAGCTAAACGACAATGTCCCAACAAGTGGTATCAGAGCAAGGTTCGCTCATCTACGGATTAACCGCCGAGATAGAAAAAAGCTAGAGGAAATGGCGATTGAGGAAAGATTAGGGGACGATATCAATGTTCCACCTCCCTAAGACCGTGAGAGTTTCGAGTATTGGAGGATGCGGACAAAGACATGATTCGGTATGGATTTGAATTTCATGATCGCGCTAGAAGAGCCATTTGAAGTTCCAAAAGCTAAGCACGGGAAAAAGCTCCGACCAAGATATTGGACCAAGGAGCAACAAACCCAATCAAAGGCAAACGAGAAGGTAATTTCAATATTACTTAATATTTTGCCTAATGATATAATTAGTGGTGTAGGTGAATATAAAAATGCATACGAATTATGGAGCAAGATGCTAGCACTTCATGAAAACCCTACACAAGCTCAAGTAGCGAAAGAGCCCAAGGAAATGAGCTCAATGGTCCAAGAAGAGGAGAATGATCAATTGAATGAAGAAAGAAGCTCAACATCCGAAGAGGAGGAGAAAGAGGAAAAAGATTCATCCATCTCCTCAAGTGAAGTGACACAAGGAAGTGAAGAACTATCCACTTCATCAAAGGAGAAGAAGAAGTCTCCACTTCAAGGATTGATGGGGAGGAGAGACCATCCTCGATACTGGAGCAAGAAGAAGCTTCCACCTCCACCAAAGCAAAGTCAAAAGACCACATTATTTGCTTTGGGTGCAATAAGAAGGGACACTACAAGGTCAAGTGTCTATTAGGTAAAAAGGAGGTAAACCCTAAACCCAAGTCAATTTATTTAAAATCTAACATGGGTTGTAGGGAAAAGAAGGAGAAGAAGCACATTAGGTGCTTCACATGTGGTGAGCTAAGACACTACCATACCAAATGTTCAAGGGAAGGAGAATTCAAGAAATTGGAGTATTTGAGGAAGTGGGAGAAGAAGGAAAAGAAGAAAGGCTCACATCAAGGGGGAGCTACAAGGGTAAGAGAGGTAATCCCTAACTCTAAGCGTTTTTCAAACTCCTCCATGCATGTTAGAAATAATGAGAATTATTTACCTATGCTTAATACTAGTTTTAGATATTGTGATAAAAATAGGGCTAATGTTGTATTTCAAAACCCTAAGGAATTTATGTATCATGATAAACCTAGAATTTTTAGAACTAAGGACCACGATATTAATCCAAAGAAAGAGAGACACATGCCTAGACAAATGGGTAGATCTAGAAATGTCCAAGATGGACATGGTGATGCTAAGGTTAAGAACCTAGAGAGGGAAAATCAAGCCTTGAGAACAAAGCTTGATAAATTAGAGAAAAACCTAGATAGATTCACTAGTGGATCTAAGGGTTTAGGCATGGTGTTGAGTAGTCAAAACCCCGACAATGATAGATCGGGTCTAGGATACCGATCTATGAGATCAAATGTTATGGAAAAATCATAGGCAAGGATGTCATATGACTATAGCAAGGGGATGACCAAAAATGGCAAGAGAAAGTCATTTAAAGGGAAGAAGAAGAACTCAACCAAGGACACGGTGTACAAAGTTAAGAAGGTTTGGGTTGTATGTTAAGAAGTACCGGAGGTACACCGGTGCAGTCTTGCCATTATAGATGAGTCACCTAGGGAGGTGGCTAAGGCTAAGAGCTCAAGGGGGAGCTTTAGGAGTCAAGATGGGGTCCATGGTCAATGGATCTTAGGAGAATTTCTCCAGAGAGACTAGATGGGCTGTAGAATGTGCCAAAGGATTTGGAGACAAATTTGAGTCTTAATCCTAGCGATTTGGCACATCAAAAGTAAGGTTCATGCATGAAAATATGACAATGGAATCATATTGCATGAAAATTGGTTCTCAATATGTAGATGTCATATAAATCAATGCTAGAGATGCATTGTGGTTGAGTATGAGAAGATACATCAAGAAGAGATCAAAACTAGGACTTTAGGTTAAGGTTCAATTGAACCATTTAGATAGTGTTGAGTTTCGTGTCAATCTTGGGATTGGTAATAGATACATGTGTGAATGTATTTTTCCCAAGTAGACACGGGTACCACAAATCTCTCCACAAGATTTGAGAATTTTTGGAGATTTGTGAAATTTCTGGTGCAATTCTGAAGTTGGGTCACAAATGCTGAAAATGTAAGGTACTAGTCGACTGATGCAGAAGACAGCCGACTGGTACAGTTCGATCCAGGAACTAGGATATTCTATGCATCGGTCGACTAATCTTTCTGTTTACTCCATCAGTCGACTGATCCCTCATCAGTCGACTGATGATCAGTCGACTGATCCCCCATCAGTCGACTGATGCCGCGAATCTTTAAAAGAATACCCCGCGCAGGGGCGACCGAACCTAGGGTTTCAACGCCGCCCCTTGTCGCCACCTTCCTCCTTTGATCTCCCCAGCTCCTCCAAGGCTTCCCATGACCTTAGAATCTTGTTCCTAGCCTTCTTTCACCTTAGATCTGAATCTAGGGCAAGAAAAGGACCTTCTTTGAGTCAACTTTGATCATCATCCATCATGCAGCGAATGGAGAGACGGTAACGAATTGTTTACTTCATTTTTCTCATTTAGTCCATGATTCACAACTAACTCTCTATATTTTACATGTTTTCCTTGTTTTTCCTTCTTGATTGGGTCATTCTTGGTACATGCATACGGTGTTTTGCATTTAAGGCTAGGCAAAAGAGAAGGGTTGGTGAGGGATCGTCCCGACAGCCTCCCATAGATTCTGCAGCACCTCGGTTCCGTTCCGAGGTCTGCCGGCGGAGATTTGTGTTGGTGCAAGTTGCATCAATGATGTTCTCCTCTAAGTGTTTTAATGTTTGACAATTTACTTAAGTCAGTGATACATTGAACAGACAAAGGGGAGTTAAGAGAGGAGTAACCAAAGTGGAAGAAAGTCCTAGTAAACCTAGGCAATAAGTCCTGGTTCGGGGAATTGGGCACTAAGTCATGATCGAGGATTGGGCATTAAGTCCTGGCAAAGGGCTGGGCACTGAAGACCTGCTCGAAAGGTGGGCATGAAGTCCTGTCGAGGACTGGGCAAGAAGACCTGGCCGAGGGTTGGGCACCGAAGACCCGGTTCGAGGAATTGGGCAAGAAGACCTGGCCGAGGGTTGGGCACTGAAGACCCGGTTCGAGGAATTGGGCAAGAAGACCTGGCCGAGGGTTGGGCATCGAAGTCTTGGACTTAGGGTTTGGGCACGAAGTCTTGGTTCGAGGGACTGAGCAACTTAGCTGAGCGATGACTAAGAACAGAAGTAGAGACGGGTTAGGGTTCGGACGTCTCGAAATCCGGGAGTATCGGAAGCTAAGCAAAAGTCCACCCGAAGGACTGGGTGGCAACCGTCTCCTGAATGGAGTAGGTGAAAGGCGCGTTCTCGGGGGTGGGAACTTGCGTCGGTTCGACCTAGGGTTTCGTGGAAATCCGAAGTCTGAACCAAGTCCTTAAGGCTAATATTGTATGTATATTTGCTTTGTGTTTGTGTATCTTGCAGGTACCAAGAATCGGAGACAAAGGAGACAAAAGGCTGGAAAACAGCCAAGCCAAGCGCCCCTATTGATGGGGGCGCCCAGATCATAGGATAAAACCCAGTGTTGGGTTGAAAGCCTTGAAGCTAGGCGCCCAGTATGATGTGGGCGCCCAAGACAAAGAAGAAAAGTTGCAGTTTCGTGAAATAAGCAGAGTAGGCTTCCATTCAGGCGCCCGGGATGATACGGGCGCCCAAGTTGAAAGCTGTATTTGCTGTTTCGAGTTCGAAACACAGATAAGCCTTCACTCAGGCGCCTGGGAGGTCCCAGGCGCCCTGGTCAGAGATCTTATCAGCTGCGGCGAGTTCGGCGCAGGGATGAGGTTTAACCAAGCCGATAGGGGTACCCCGGTGATCACAGGCGCCCGTATGAAGCCTATATAAGGGGCTTCGACCCCTCTGCTTCAGACAACTCTCCAGATCCATTCTGAACGTTCTAACCGACGACAACGCGCTAAAGATGAGGCTCTACAACCGGGAGGCTCCAGGAGGAAGTGCGCGGCACATCGGAGGTCCAGATCGGCCGAGTTTCAGATTCTTGTTGTTCGGTTTGCTTTTATTTATTCCGCACTTAATTTTCTATATTATTGCTTGTAACTATCAACTGTAAGATGAGTTTTCTCCGCCTCCGAAAATTCCGGAAAGGAGACCAATAGTGGACTCACGTCGAGTACATAGGCCTTGGACGTACTGACCCAGGGGGTCAGGAACCAAGTAAATAAATCCCGCGTGTCTACGGTATTGTTATTTCTTTTTCTGTTTTACTTTTCCGCTGCACTAACACTCTGAGTCCAATACGAACGAAAGTCTTACGAAGTTTCCGAAGATTTTTCAACGGTCGATATTCACCCCCCCTCTATCGACGGTGCCGGTCCTACAATTTGAAAATATTGACTTTATTTTATTGAATTGTTGATATCTCAATCAATCATATTTTCAGGAGAACACTTCTCACATCATTGAGATTATCACTCATTTTGGGTTGGAAAAGTTAGTATACTGTCAGCATTATATAAACTTGGACCTCTGCAAGGAGTTTTATGCAAATCTCACATGTAGTAGTCCCGATGACATGGTATATGAGTCCATGGTGGGGGGAGTCACCATCTCTTTGTCACCTGCATTATTAGGATCATTCTTAGGATGTCGGGTTTCGAAAAACCAATTTACATGCTTCCCCAATGTCACTGAGCTATTAACCTTGTCTAATGTAACCATTGATCAAATTCACCGCCATTATTTTGATAATCCTCGACCTCCTCTGCAGTGTATTTTTATAGCTAGGCGCATGAGTGCAGTTAGCAACATCCTGTATAAAATTATCGTAGACTGCATTCTGCCCATTGTCACCAAGAGGAGGTCAAAGATTCGGCTATCTCACTTGGTAATGATGTATGCTTTAGAGAGGAGGTTAGACATTGATATCGCCCGTCATGTATTCGTATCTATTGTACATTTTTCGCATGACGTCAATAGGAAGATCTACAAGTCATTCGGTCATATTTTGATTGAATTCTTTTTATCTAGAGGTATTAGTATCACTAGAGGTCAAATTCATCAGTTGTCCAAGGATTACGACCAGATAGGTTCTCGGTAGCTGTCCTTGGCTGGGATTGAGAGACAGCAGGGAGTGATGGTCTGGCAACGTCGTCATGCATCTTCCAGCTCTGATGATGATGAGGATGAGGAGGCTGCTCCTGCTGGGATTACAGAGGAGCGGTTCTCCCGACTAGAGGCAGAGGTTCATGGACTCAGGGAGGATTTTCAGAGTTTTTAGCAGTGATAGGTTGCTATTGAGGGGGAGGTTCACGGCTCCAGATCTTTCAGCAGCGACAAGCCGACATGTATGAGATGATGCAGCACTGGGACCTGATGTACCAGGCCCCTCCTCCTCCTCCTGGCGATGATGCGTATCTTCAACATGATTTGGATATGATAGTGTTGAGAGGGTGTTTAGCTTGGGCATGTTCTTTTATTATCTCTCAAACACTATATTTCATATTGTAATATTTAGAGATTTTTGTAGCACTTATTTATGGTTTCGTATGAACTTTTTAATTCATGTCTTAGTATTGCTTATATGAAGTGTTATTACCTTGTTATTATGATTATATGATGAATTTCAATATTCCTTCTATCAAAAGATTATGGTATAAAGGGGGAGCTTTCATCACCTTTTCTTTCTTTAATGTTGATATGAGAAAAAAGGGGAGGATTGAAAACATTTCTATGTTTTAAATAGTATGTGATAGACTTGTAAAACACATGTTTCAAACCTAGAATGGAAGGTTGATACAAATGGATTATTTTCAAAGAATTTGAATTTTGATCAAAAAGTCAAGCATATTTGGTATTTTCATGAAAATATATTTTTCTAGGTTAGAATACATCATAAGAAATATGTTTGCAAAATTTCAGAATTTGTCGAATTTTATGGAATTTGTTAGGGATTTCTGAATTTCGGCTCAGAAGCTGAAATTTCAGACTGCTCTATAGCAGTCGACTGAACTTTCTGTGGGATTGCAATTCGAAGGCACCAGTTAACTGGTAACTAACGCAGTCGACTGGTGCTTATATTTTTTGATTTCTGGGGGTTTTCAGAAACAAAGATATTCCTAATTGATACCAGTGGGTAATATTGCTTGGGGCAATACTTTTGATGGTGTCAAAGGGGGAGAACTTGTGGGTTTAAGTTAGTTTTAACTTAACTTGTGGAGTAGTTTTTAACTTAACTTATGGTCATGTAAAAATTGAAAATTGTGTGTGAAGGCATAGGTTAAGGGGGAGGATGCATGTGTATGCTTCTTAAATTACTATGTCTATAATTTTCAATTGTTGTTTTTGTACCTAACTTAAACATATTGTCACACATCAAAAAGGGGGAGATTGTTGATACAATTAACCCAAGTGTGATCGGGTAAGATCATGGGTTTTGATGTGTGTGTCAATATGATTAAGTTAGGGTTTCATGTTGATCTAATATGTATATGTGAGTGTGCAGGTTTGCAGGATACATCATACATATGGAATTAGTTGGACGTCTTCGGGTCCGGTGAAGGATGAGCATAGGGAGACGAGCCGTGGGCTTGCATGTCCGAGAGACCGTGGACAAAGCAGGGACGATGAGCCAAGGGAAGCGAACTTCGAGGCATACGCGAAGGATGGCATGGGGAGACGAGCCGTGGGCTTGTATGCATCCGAGGGACGAGAGCCAAAGTCGAAGAAGGCTTGAAGGCAACAGGTCGAGGCTAAAGCAGGAACGATGAGCTAAGGGAAGCACATTTCGAGGCATACGCGAAGGATGACATGGGGAGACGAGTCGTGAGCTTGCATGCATCCAAGGGACGAGAGACAAAGTCGAAGAAGGCTTGAAGGCAACAGGTCGAGGCTGCTGGATGAGGAGTCAACTAAGTCGTGAGGGTTCGAGTGTTGAGAGAATTGTACTTGGGAAGGGAAACCCTAGGCTTGGGAAGGTGACAGTCGATTGGTAATTGGATTAGTCAACTGATGTAGAGTACAGAAAGATCAATCGACTGATCCTACGATCAGTCGACTGGTGTCGACCAGAATTTGAATCATCAGACTGTGACATTCAAATTCGCGAGGACCAGTCGACTGGTGTTAGCACCAGTCGACTGGTAACGGTCAGAACAGTATCAAACACTATTTAAGAGGGCTCGTTTTTGGCTGAGTTTCCTTGGTGAAACAAGCTTGGGTAAAGCCTGTTAGTAGCCTACAAGCGCTCAGATGTTGTCAAGAGATTGTGGCAAGGTTTCTCCACCCATAAGGAGCGACAAGAGCTAGTCGGAGATGTTCCGGGGAGTCATCCACCGACGAATCGGGATCGTCCACCTTATGGACTGCCGTGGAGTAGGAGTATCATCTCCGGACCATGTAAAGGCTTGGTGTTAGCATTGTTTTAGTTTATATTTAAGTTTTCCGCTTGCGCTTGCTAACACGTGTAGGAAGAAAATCGAAAAGTAGCTATTCACCCCTTCTAGCTAAACGACAAGGTCCCAACAAGTAGGCCTGGTCGTGGTGCTACAGATGCCCGACCAGGAGTTGCTTAAAACCCTACTACCTCGAGGTACTGCGGATGCCCGACCAGGAGTTGCTTAAAACCTTACTACCTCGCGGTGCTGCGGATGCCCGAGGTGAGTAGGCCTGGTCGTGGTGCTGCGAATGCCCGACCAGGAGTTGTTTAAAACCCTACTACCTCGCGGTGCTGCGGATACCCGAGGTGGGTAGGCCTGGTCATGGTGCTGCGGATGCCCGACTAGGAGCTGCTTAAAACCCTACTATCTCATGGTGCTGCGGATGCTCGAGGTGAGTAGGCTTGGTCGTGGTGCTGCAGATGCCCGACCAGGAGCTGTTTAAAACCCTACTATCTCACAGTGCTGCGGATGCTCGAGGTGAGTAGGCTTGGTCGTGGTCTTACGGATGCCCGACCAGAAGCTGCTAAAAACCCTACTACCACGCGGTGCTGCGGATGCTCGAGGTGAGCAGGCCTGGTCATGGTGCTGCGAATGCCCGACCAGGAGTTGCTTAAAAACCTACTACCTTGCGGTACTGTGGATACCCGAGGTAAGTAGGCCTGGTCGTGGTGCTGTGGATGCCCGACCAGGAGCTGCTTAAAACCCTACTACCTCGCGGTGCTGCGGATGCCTGAGGTAAGTAGGTCTGATCGTGGTGCTGCGGATGCCCAACCAGGAGTTGTTGAAAACCCTACCACCTCGCGGTGTTACGGATGCCCGAGGTGAGTAGGACGGATTAGGGTAAGGTGGACGCCTGATCGGTAGCCAACCCATAAGCCGACCGGATATGAAGCGACACCCTTAGGCTCGGAAGGCAAATGCGATATGCAATCATTGCTAGAAAAACTTGCATAACAGAGGTAATACGTTCTCTTTTTACTTCTGAGTGAAGTGCGTTTGCAATGACACCCCAAGAAAACACAGAATACAAGTATAGATAGGGGATACAATCATCAGACCCGGCAGAGGAAGTCACTCCCTTGTCTAGCTCTCCTTTATGGTCGAGTCATTTCTTTATGGCTGCCTAGCAAGAACTTGGTTGGCTTTGTAGTCTCCTTGTGGTCACCAAGTTCCAGGGTTCTGGAGCCGGAGGTCATCCTCGCTATGCTTGGGACCCCTTGGTCCAGAGTGTGGCTATGATATCTTGATCCTTAGCTATGAACAAAATAATCCTACCTTTGGGGCGTCCGAGGGCGTAAGGGGGTTGTTTGTCCCAAGAGACCATAGAGTGAAAGAAAACGAAAAGGACTCCAAGCACACAAAGGGAAGAAACGAAAAAGGTTCCATTAAGAATTCTTGGTTATATCTGGTAGCTACATACTAAAGCAACAAAATGAGGTACAAAGAAGCGCGATGGCTATGGCTCCTCCCTCGGGATCGATGCTTGTCTCAGCCTGCTCCCCCTGGCTTGACTTGCCTGTCTTCATCTGGAGGCTCCCTTGTGGTTGCTTGCTCCTCAAGGTGTCAGGGGAGAGCGCTAGCTTGTTCTTCATGCTTGTTTACCCACCACCTTACTTCTCGGGTCGGGGAGGAACACTTGTTCTTCAACTGCGTTACCTCTCGAGTCGGGGTGGAACCCCTGTTCTTCAGCTTCGTTACTTCTCGGGGTCGGGGTGGAACCCTTGTTCTTCAGCTTCGTTACTCCTCGGGTCGGGGAAGAGTGCGTGTTCTTCATCTTCGTTGCCCCTTGGGCTGAAGGTTTATTCTTCAACTTTCTCGCTCCACGGGTCGGCGACAGACATCACATAAGGAACTAAAAGTACCCACAAGAAGTATGGGACAAGATGAGGCAAAACACTTTCCATTTCAAATAGATAATTACACTGTGAGTTCAGAGTTGGAAAGTATACAAATACAGAAGCAAAAGTTATATAGCCAGTGATGGGGAAAAGCTCCTATAGTTCCTTGTCTTCAGGTGGAAACTCATCCCAGGCACGGTTGACACTTAGGAGGCTCAGGTCGGCGTTAGGCTTCAGGAGTTGGGCCTTCTGGAGCTGGTTGATGGCACCGTTGAAGCCCTGCTGTAGGTGCTTCATGACTTGCCCGGCCAAAATATCGCCGAACTTGTCAGACTCCAAGAACCTGGCCTTGACACCGCCTCGGTCTCCTTTGGCCGGGATGCCTCAGCAGCCTTGAAATCTTGTAGTTCAGCCTCGGCTGTCTCCTTGGCCATCCTCAGCCGAGTCACCTCGAAAGACATTTTGTCCTGGTCTTCCAGGACCTCCTTGATCTTCTTTGAGGTGGTTGAAGCTTTCGATCGGGCCTGGGCGGCGTCCTCCTCGAGGTCAGTCAAGCGATCAACGGTTGCTATGATATCTGCTTCTTTCTGGGCCAGCTGATGTGCTTGGTCTTTGATGCACTCGTTTAGCTTTTCGGCCAAAGTCTCCAGAAGCCTGACATCCCCGGACAACTTCTTCTCCTTTGCCTGGAGCTGGTCCCGCTCCTGAGTCATCTTGAGCAGGTCGTCCGAGAGGGCCACTGCTTTGGCGGACATCAACTGCTCCCTGTGACAAGAGTTGTGTATGCCCGACTCTATTGCCAGCAGAGTATCCATCTGGTGCTCCACCTTCACCCGGAGAGCTCTGCTGACATCTAGTTGCAGGAGCCCCGCTCGATGAGCATGGTTGGCCTCGACCTTCGCCTTCAGTGCACGGCAGGTTAAAGACTCAACCTCTCGCCAGGAGTATAAGTGTCGGCCGGCAGTGAGGCAGTCTTGAGTAGCCTGTTACAGCACGGAGAACTTAGAGTATATAAAGCAAAATAATCTAAGGAATCGAGAACCCTTACCTTCAGGAGAGACTCGTGGAGATTGGTTAAGGGCCCGGCCGTGGTGTGCCTTGGGGATGTGGAGTCTTTGGACGGGAGAAGACGTTGGATGGTGGGAGCTCCTGGAGACACCATGGAGGGACCAGAGACATCCTCATCAGAGCTGGAGGCCCCCTCGGAGGAACCACCCTCAGCAGGGACGTCTTGAGTTGTATCGAGGGAAAGGATCGGGATGATTGGGAGGCCGCCTTCGATGCTGCTTTAAGCCTCTTGCGCAGGCGCTTCAGCTTTATGCGAGGCTTGGTAGGCACGACGCGCTTGCCTTTGGACGCCTCGGTGGAAGCCTTGGAAGGGTCGGCCGAGGAAGAGCTGGCGGTCTGACCCCCTGTCTTTGGCGCGGTCGTCTGCTTGTAATGCTGAGACAAGGGGATGGTGTCCTCGTCGTCGGATACGGGGATGCCCCCCTCAGGAATGGAGGGGAGCTAGCTGGGGTCGAACCGGCACAACCTCTTCCATTTCGGCGCGCAGTTATCATGGCGCTTTCACTTGGGCTGGCTTGACGATTTAGGCTGCTGGGTGTCGTCTGGGGGCACAGATTTCTCCTTAGTTGAGCCCGCCTCGACGATGACAAGAGGCAGGTTGGCCTCCCGGGCGGTGTCGATCTCTTGGGGGACGGGCAGTTCTAGGGCCCCTTAGTCAACAGCCGACTCGCTCCCGGTGGGTGCCTTTGTCTGCTCCAATTTCGGGTGTTCGCCGGACGACTCCACAGCCGCCTTTGAAGTCTCGATTGGGGCGATGAGAGGGGTAGGGGGAGGGGCAAGGCCTCTTTGTTGGCTTCATCCCACTTGATGAGCCGGCTCATCGCCCTCGATAGTATGATGTCCTCTGCAATAAACAAGCAATGAAACATCGGTTAGAATTAATAGACATTTATAAAGAAGACAAACTTATCGAGGTTGGGGTTGATGCTGGTGACTTTGGGGCTGAGGCCCGCTCGGTACATCAGCTCATCACAATGCACCAGGCCCGGGCCGCTGAACTCCATGCCCGACAGGAAGCTCCTAGCCCGCTGGTAGGCTAGGTCCTACTGAAAGTCCCCTAGCTCCGGAGGGGAGGGCAGGTCTTCCCTCCAACGAAGGGGGTTGAAGGGACGTTGGACTAGGCGAATGAAGAAAAACCTCTCTTTCCATCCTCTATGGGACGAGGGAAGCCCGCCTAAGAACCTATGGTCGGGGCGCGCCGTAAAACTAAATGCCCCTCTCGAACCAATAGGAACGAAGAAAAAATGGAAGACATGGGGGGTGAGAAGGATGTCGAAGAGCTTAAAAATGATATACGACCCGCCCATCTGAGCAAAGGCGTTGGGGGTCATTTGATGGAGGGGATGTCAAAATAAGAGGAAATTCTAGTGAAGAAAGGAGGGAGAGGGAAACGGAGCCCTAACTCTACCTGCCCTAGGAAGAAGGTAAAGAATCCTAGGGGGTTCTACAGGTGATTGGTGTTAGGATGTATACTAAAAATCTAGCTTTTGTATGAACATTTACGTTTTGGAATGAGAATCACATGATCATTGATTGCATTTTATATTTATTATATGTGTGCATATTATCTAATACTTTACATTGTAGATAACATGGTGTGTGGTGTCGCACAGAAGATCATGTTATCAGTCCCTTGTAGAGTATAAGTAGAGGCTCACAACCTAGATAGTTTTGGACAAACCATTGTCATGATTGTAGTATAATTTGGTATTGATTTATCTTGACCATAGAATTACACTAGTACACTTTGTGTGTATTGAGCAGGACCGATATAGAGATGATTCAATTTATACTGACTATATAATTGAATCAGACCTCAGTTATTATGGAATACATGCTCTTAATCCCGATATAAAAACGGGCACATGTACTTAATATCTATTTCTTTGATTTACCAATGGGCGAGATTTATTTGTTAAATCAATAGACCCGATAAGTTGGGAAATAATATTATTTATATGGTGTGCCGTTGATTATAGAAGAAAACTGTGTCCTGGTGAGTCAGGTTGATGACGTCCCCTTGAGGAACTCATAAAGCTCATCATGTTAAATCCTACAGGTGGACTTGGTCCGACATGATGATAAGGTTGAGTGATACTACTCATGGAGTTAGATGTTAATTAATTAAATTTTCAATAATTTAATTAATTAATGGACATTCAAGATCTTAAACACGGGGAGATTTTGTACACATAATAGGTGGAGCCCATATTTAAATATGGGGGCTGGTGAGGTAGGTCAATGATGATCCTTTAGTGGATTAGATCATCATTAATAGATCGAGCCTTGATGGATTAGGTGGCCAAGACCCAACTCCTCCTCATGGTCCCTATTGTAGCCTATATATATCCCATGGAGTCATGATACCAAGACACAATTGAAGACACCCAAGCCTTGTATTCTCTTCCTCTCTCCTAGGGTTTGTTGGGCGCCGGCCATAGCAAGGAGGTGGGGTGGACAAAGAAGAGAACTCCTCTCTTCTTTTCCTCATCTTCTTCTTCCTTTCTATCCTCCTTCTCCTTGAGGCTTGCGGCTTGGTCAAGAAAAGGAAGGTTGTCTCTTCCTTTGGCCGGCGGCGCAAGCATAAAGAAGGAGGAGTTGTTAGGTGGCGCCGACACAAACAAGCACAAGGAGACCGGGTGGCTTGGGTTAGAGGGAAGGAATCTTTTCTTCCACTTCTTCATCTTCTTCCTCCTTTCTTCTCTACTTGGTGGATGGCGCAAGGTTGAAGGAGAAGCTCCTTCTTTTGGCCGGTGGCACAAGTTGGACAGTTTTCCTTCTTTGGTTGGCGCAAGCAAGAAGGGAGGGAAGAAGAGTCTTGGTGGTTTTTGTTTCTTGGAAGATCGTTACCCACACGATGTCCAAGAAGGGGATAGGACATACAATAGAAGATCGCGAGGTCAACAAGAAGGTATATTTCTTGTTTTTGTTCCTTTGATCTTGTTTGATTATGGTTCATTATTTCATGTTGATAATTGTCATGGACCCGATGATAAACACAAAAATCGACGATCCACTTATTGTCTATTCCGCGACTAATTGGTTGGATGAGTTAGACGGCTAGACAACAAGTTTGTTCAAGTGGTCACTCGAATCAATTAGCACGATGACGAGTCAGTTGTTTGGGAATTTGTTCTCCATTTGGATTGGTTTCAATTAATGAAATTTTAATTCAGGGACATGGAGAGGATTCCCATGCGCAACCTCCGTCAAGGAAACCCAACAATTGGTCCACCCTAGGGACTTCTACTTCCATCTCGGCGGAAATGTCGTAGGCCTAGCAGGCTGCTCGGAGGGTTTCCAGTCTAACCCTAGAAGACACGGAGTCATACCACTCCGGTTGATACCCTTTCTCTGAGACCCCCTCCTACCCTGGTCCTTCTTGTTTTCCTTAACCATGGTGCCTAAGGGAGACGACAAGAACAAAGAAGTAGACTTACGCGTGGGAGAAGGCTCTTAGAGGAAGAAGACGAGAAGGATATCTGCAACTGTTGCTAGTCGATGATGCCAAAAGGCGGACAAGAGTTTTTGCCTCCCCTTTTTATAGGGAGGAAGTCGCCTGCGTGTGTACAATGGGGGCATGACACGTGGACGGTGATAAACATCCATCCCTAGGCATCGCCGTTGTCGAGGTAGCCATTTGATATGGGCTTGCGGCGCATATCAGCAGGAGATTGCGAAGAGAGAAGTTCACGCACGTGGCAGAGGCGCATTCGCGAAGGGATTTTGTCGCTATTAAGAGACCCCATGCGCTTTTAATGGGTGAGTGACAGCTATCATTGTTGTGCCTCAAAATTTGTAGAAACCTTTTTGGAAGACTAATTCAAAGGGATCACCTCGGACCCAGGGACGAATGTTTCGATTCCTCGGACCCGACAAGCCGCCAGTGAAGTAGTCATGGATATAGGGACCCACCACAGCATAACTTCTTCGTTACACCACCAGTCTAATCAGTCAGCCACACTTTCTTCGATTAGATTTGAAGGAAGGGACTTGTGACGGGGTTGAACATCCCATGGCATCCCATGGTTGTCATGTGGAGTAAAGAAGATATGTGTCAAGGTCCGCCAAGTCTAAATGACTCTCCTAGACTCCCGAGACCACCTCGGGCCTGCAGACTCCTGATACTTCCTCGGGAGGGTATACCCCCGAGACCCTTTCGGGCAAGTAAGTTCCCAAGACCCCCTCGGGAGGGCAGCTTTCCGAGACCAACTCGGGATGATAGGAGCCCGAGACCTCCCCGGGAAGATAGGCTCCCGAAGCCCTTCTGGGAGAGGAAATCTCCCGAGACCCCCTCGGGAGAGTGGAGCTCCAAAAGGGCATTGGCCCGATAACCCGACTCCATTAACCGTTACCCTTTCCTGTTCAGGAAAGATGGCGGATAATTATTGTCATTTACATACGCCAATTAAGGCTCAATAATCGCTGAAGCCGTTACCTAAAGGTTATCAGGTAACCAACAAACATGAGACGTGGAGAAGAACGTGGGGACACATGCGACCGCCGCCTCAGGTATATAAGGTACTCCAACCCCCAGGTAACGCTCATCTTACTCACAACTTCTCCCTAGTTCTTTTCTATCCATATACTCGAGCACTGACTTGAGCGTCGGAGTGGGCTCCGCCAGAAAATTTCCGACGTGTCCCCATTAACGCTCGTGTTAATCTCGCAGGGTGAGAGCTCCTTCCCTTTCGTCACCATCCTGGTGAGCTGGATTTTGGTGACTGACCGTCCGCGTCGATTCCTTCCGGAACAGTATTATTAAAAAATTTTCTTTTTAATAGATAGCGGACCTGAGAGTTAATTATCAGGATGAATCTCCATATGTACTTTTCTAATTTATCTAACCAATGATGAAAAATTTTTGTAGGATCGAACTAGTCATTCCAAGTTCTAAAATGGAGCAAGCATTTTGAATATTAAATTCTGGATAAAACATTGTTTCGATAAATTTTATAATAATTTTTTTATTCACTATTATCTCTAAGGATGACGTATCCTGAATTAGAGTCGAGGATTTTTTTTTTTTCAAAGATCATATGTTAGATCTCGAATATTTTATATGGTTGATCCATAATCATTCATAGAGAGATAAATTACTAAATTGCATATGTCATCATATATAAGATTATTTTTTTCTAACTTCAATAGGAATCAATTTTTATTTATTTTTGTAAATTTATTATGTGACAATCAACTCGGCTATGTTTTAGGAGCGAGATGAACTGAACTTTGAATATAAAAGAAATGGATTTTAATAGATTAAGTAAAAAATTAATATAGATAATACAAAAAATGGATTGGACTAAGTTCAAGAGCTCAAGATCTATCCTTGAGTCTCTCAATCGAGGTCAACTCATGTTGGATGACAATTTTTTTTTATTAATTTAGATATTGAATTTTTGAATGACTAATTTGATAGAAGTGATCAATCCGACCCTATAAATTCTCTTTCTTCTTTATAAAAAGTTCCATGATTAACTTGAAATTCCACACCTTATACACACATATAATAGTACAATGTGTTCATGTTTCTTAAAATAATAAGCATTAAATAAAATAGACGTTCAGTTTCAAAACCCCAAATGTGTCTCCTAACTAAATCAGATTCATATTAAAAGTTTGTTTATCACATTGTTTGAGCATCTAGGCGAGGGAATCAAACAAACAGAGCAATAATAGAATTAATTATCAAGCATCGACAACAAACAACACTTAAAGTTCCAAGACATAATCAGCCACATCACAACATTTCAGTATTTTCTTGACAATTTCGCAGAACTTTCCTACATTTCTTCGGGATCACATAGTTCTCGCACGCAATCATTAACCATTTTCACTGAGCAAACAACATAAAGTTCTTTCCATTCTATATAAACACAACACAAAGGTATAGGAGTGGCCATCATGCAAATGGAAATATAGACCACATTCATAACCAACTACATTTAAACCATGTAATTTCAATCGACCATACAATAAATTTGCCTCTAATGAAGAAGACCTCTGTCAATTTCAGTTATCATTTAACAGCATATAGTAAGAAAAAAAAAATGGGGGGAGTTTAGAACGTAGCCCCTAAGACATGATTAAATTGACAAAAAAAAGGGATTGAAAATTAAAACAAAAAGACCAATGAGAAGTAATCAGCCCCAGTGATTAACGATCGTTGGCTGTCTGTTCATGTACAGTTTATGATCGTTGCAATGTTGTATATATCAATAATTACCACCTGACTTCGGCTTCATTCTCTTCCAATTCAAGGTGAGTACTAGCTGCTCCATGCCTTCATTCGCTGCAGCATCAACCTGGGTATGTGGAAGGTCAAGTGGCAATGCTCCTAAGCCACAATCTTTGATGGATCTGTCTCCATTCTCAGCGAAAGAATCAATTTACATTTGAAATGGAGTTCCAAAATTTTGAAAAATTCTAATTTCACCACTTCGGCTTGCTGTGACCATCACCAGGCCCCAGGCTGATCTGCTTTGAGTTGGCGATTGCCGGCCGAAAAGAAGTCCATTACTTTGGGGTGTCTGTTTATCGACCACAAGCTCCTCAGGCCAAGTTGCAGAAACCTTGTCGTAGAAGGGAGTTTGGTTTGTAACAAGCCTGGCATTGCTTGGGTAAACAGGAGGTAGAATATAAGAATCTCCAACTAGTTCATTCTGCTATTTGAGAGATTCCTGGCCAACTCTCCGGTTCTTGAGCCTGGCCAAGGCACAGCCACTGTGACACCCTGGCAACGGAAGAACTCGTAAGCTTCTGTGACAGATTCAGCAGTTTTATATTTCCTAGACCTTGAATCTTCATCACATCCCCATAGGTATACATGAGAGTCCTCACTTGCACAGATAACATATTTTCCATTAGCAGCCCAGTGCGCTGAGATTTGGCTGCTTGTATTGCGAAACCCTGAAAAAGATATAGCAAAACATCGATAAACTATAAAGCAATAGGCAATACAGAATTAGATCACATCTATATCTAGACTGAGACTTTCACTTGGCTATGGTAGAATATTTGGCATATAGGAAAAATAAACCCAGTGATAGGACTTCTCGGCTGAAGGAAAAAAGCAAGAAATTTGTCCAAAATTTTAATTTTTTATTAAATTTGCATTTCATTTTAATCACAGCTATTCTCCTACTTGATGGCCAAATAAAGCAAAAAGAGGCTGACAGAGTATATCTCAGGAAGAGGAGTGACAAAAAATTCTGAGTTCCACAGATGACAGATATGAGTCTCCAATATAGCTGGGAATTGATACATCTTAAAGGTGTGCCACCCTTCCAATAGATTCCTTGTTTTTAGACATTCATTTCAATAATCAAGTAAACTGCAAGAAAATGTTAAATATCGGAGACTTTTTTTGTAGTTGAAAAGTAGAGTCGTATCACCTATCATTTCTATTATCCAAATTATTAAAATATTATTCTTATCAAGAACATAAACATATTTGATTTACAAGTCATTTTTTATTACAAGCTTAATTAGAAATACAAAAGGCATCTTAATTGCAGATGTCCCTCTTGACTGGTTATTATTTTATATACTACCAAGCTGACACACAATGTTCTGAAAAGATAGGTAAGTAGGGAAATCTGCACCTATGAGGGTGTAAAAATTCTCATATAAGAACATTTTGTTGATTGGTTAACCTACTTATATACAAAAAGGCATTTCGTCAATACTTGGGAAAAGCATATTGTTTGGCCTCAGTCATCCTCAAAAAGAAATCAGGACATTTGCAGCTGGTAAAAGCATCTGGTAAGATTTTGAAGAGAAATCTCAAACCTTTGAATTTGTGTATTAGTTCATTGCTATCAATGACCCGCACACGTGAATCTGCAGATGTAACAAGCACCTTGGAGGAACTCCCTGGAGCAAACTGTTAACAAAGCTGGTGAGAAAAGATGATCACACAGTAAAGGCAATTAAAATAAGATAAGGATCCACATCTTTAAAATGTGAAGTATTTTTCATGTAATTACCTGGAATCCAGTAATTTTTTTGTGTTTGAACTTCTTTTTCTTGTTTTGCAAATCAATACGACATTTTTGGAGAAGCTTGTCACCTAAATACAGTAAGAGATCATATAATCAAAAAAATCATATAAAACAGAAGGATAATGTACGAGGAGAGTTTATCTCGATTCTCAATACCAGATGTATCATACAAGTGGCAGCTCCCATTGTGCGACCCAACTAGAGCGCCCTTCAATGGTAAAGAGACTACTAAAGTTAGACATAAAATTCAACTAAGTCATGCTTAAATCAAGGTAGGCAATTTGGTGTCTATCAAAAGACCTGTCCATCAGGGGTGTAGCAAGCAGCAGTGACCATCTCATTCAAATCATTCCAGTCCACTATTTGCCGGTCAGGAATACTCCATATTCGGACTTTCTCATCCAGTGACCCACTGATGAAGTATCTGTCATCAATAGGATTGAACTGGATGCAAGTCACTGTATCAACACAATTGAAAAAGATCATCAAGGCATTGGCTAGAACAGCAACAGCATACAAGAAGAGGGAAACCATAAACAAGTTAGGAGTCAAGTTAAACTTACCATAGTCATTGTGTGTAAATGTTTTTAAGCAGGAAACACTAGACCGGTGCCACAGTCGAACTGTTTTGTCCATTGAAGATGAAAGGAGATGCTGAAAAGCAAACAAAAGAATAATATGATTGACATGTTTAAGTGCATCAAATGCCCAAACCTACTTAATCAACACGACTCCATTTCTGACATTATTATTTCATGCATCGAAGTAAAGATGATAATAGGAAGGAATTGAGCAAGCGTTATTAATTTGGCAAGGGACAAAGGCCTAAATGCATTTGTCATTGCTTGATGCTAGAAAATTAAATCAATCATACTACAACAGCACTGTTCAAATAGACTTGAAATATGAATGGATCCTCATATGCAAAAGCATACATCAGAAAAGAATCCTAGTTCATTCAGAAAAACAATTTTCTGCTCTAGAATTATAATTTTTAGATGCTCAAAGGAAAAAAAAAACTCAGTTTCTTATAGATATATGTGTGAAACAACATACTTCAGCTGATAGAGGCAACATAAGTATGTGCATTTCTTACTAATTTATCCATGCTTTCTAAAAGTAATTTTAAGTTTGAACCGTTTATTAAAATGAATTCTACAATGTCTGATTTTCAATCAAGTTATCCATCTCCAAAACAAATGCAAGCAGGCCACATTGCTTTATCTCCCCATTGAAGATTCAGTTATCACATGAAAAATTGTAGTGATTGCACCAAATTTTACCTGTGATGTTGACCAAGAGAGATCAAGGATATCATCCAAATGGCCTCTGAAGGAGCACATAGGCTTCTCTGACAAAGAAAACACTTGCTCTGGCATTATAAGAGGGTCGGAGCTAACGGATCTCTGGCTACCAGGCATCTTTGCTCTTCTCTTCTTTTCCTGGTGATTTGCTTCTCCACTAACCAACCCTAGTCCTGGATCTGTTGGGTAACTACTGATTGCCAAAGCAAATGGACTCAGTGTCTCATTCTCCTCTGATGCTTTCAGCAAAAAACCACCCTTTGCAGAAATTTCAAAGACTTCCCATACGTGGATGACACGGTCCTCTCCTGCACTGGCCAAGTACCGACCATCCAAGCTGAACTTGATGCTCCAGATGGAACCATTATGCGCCTGAATCGTTTGGCTCAAGTACAGTCCGGTGAGCTCCTTGTGGGACTTCCCATGCTGCCGGACCTTGACTCGAGGGTCGAGACCACGCGTTCTCTCCTGGTTATCATCCGTGGAAGAGCTCAGCCTCCTGGCTTCCGTATCCGATGATTGCCATACATCAGTACTCCTGCTCCGGCGATCCTTAAGGTCCCCTCCACCTAGCGAAGCCCCTGCCACATTCCTGATGCTCGTCAACCAACCCCCTTTCTTCTTTGGCCTCTTCACTTCCTTGGGAACCACATCACCGCTCGGCGAACGGCCGGAGGCGGCCTCCTCCACGTTCTGTCGTTTCATCAGCTCTTGAACGATGGGCGACCGACCGGCCCAGTTCTCGAACTCATCCATAGTCAGCTGCCGCCCCGTCCCAACCTCCTTTAACTTGTTCCACATCCCATCCTTCCCTAATCCTTTCGCCACCAATTCCCTCCCGTTGTCGAGGTTTTTGATCAAGCATCCGAGCTCCTCGCCGTCTCCGCCGCAGCTGCTTCCGTCGGCCTCGGAGACCTCGTGGTGGCCCGTGGGCACGTGGGAAACAGGCAAATTGATCGACCTCTGATTGTGGTGTCGGCACGGCCGGCGAATGGGATCGGAATCGGGTTTACTCACAGAGGAGGATTCGGAGGAGCCATCCGACGCGGATCGGATCATGCCCAAGGCGGCGGACTCAAGGGGGGAGCCATCGAAACGATCAAGGGAGGGATCGCCAGCGAGGCCGAGGCGCTGGAGGAGGAGCACGCGGCGCTCGGCGACAGGGGCGGGCACGGAGGTCCATATGTCGAGCGAGGAGAGCGAAGGGAGGGAGTTAGAGCTGGGGCGGAAGCGACGATCCGCGTCGTCGTCAGAGGCGGAGGCGGAGGAACAGGAGGAGAGGATGCGGTCCAACGACTCGTGGAACTCTTCTTCTTCTTCCTCCTCCTCCTCTTCGACTCCCCCCTCTACCGCCGCGCTGTAGCGCATCATGCCGGCATGTTAACACCGGCCGCCAGGATGAGAAGCAGAAAAGCAGCAGGCGGCGGTGGTGCCGTGACGATAGAAACGGAGAGAGAGATAGAAAAGACTAGAGGCGATATGAAGTTGCTGGTTCGTTGTCAGCTGAGGTCGTAGTCGTGGACGACGGAGGAATCCTCGTGGTTTCCTTTTATCCCTCTTTTTCTTTCTTTCTTAAAAAAAAAATCTCATTTTTTTAATGATTATATAGTTTTCCTCCAAAACATATATTTTCATAGGTGATAAATAGGAATAAAGTCCATTTTGATCCTGTTATTTTTTATTTATTCTAAAATAATTTCTTCTATTTTTAAGCGGTCACAATAGTCCTCATATTTTAAAATATTTTTTAAATTTATCCTCCTATTAAATTTCTGTTAAAAATAAACAGAGATAAAGTCTATCACTCATTTATAAGCTCATTTTCATCTCTGTTATTTACCATTTATCTAAAAATAGTCCCTTATCTTTTTCAGACTGCCAAAATGATTCCTCATATTTCAAAATATTTTTCGAATTCATCTTTCCTATTAGATTTCCGTTAAAAATAAACAAAAATAAAATCTATCACTCATTCATATCTCCCATTAGTTTATTTCTAGATAATGAGATACTCTTGTAATGATGCATGATATAAATGAAAGTAATTCAATCCCTAACTGGTCTACTCGCACATCATGAAAGTATTTACATTTTCTCTTATTATAATTTAAACTTTTACAGCTCATCAAAATATCTCATGCTCTTCATAATTTTTTTTTCTTGTGACTTTACAATTGATAAATACACACTGATGATTCAGAATTAATTTAGCCAATAGAAAAAAATTATAATTTGAAGAAAAGGTAAAGAAATGAATTAACAGAGATATAAATGAGTGATGAGTTTATTTTCATTTGTTTTAACGAAAATTAATAGGAAAGATGAATTCAGTAAATATTTTGAAATATGAGATCATTTTGATATTCTATAAAGAATAGGGATCATTTTGGAATAAGTAGGAAATAAGACGGATGAAAATAAGTTTCTGAATGGGTGATAATTTTATATTTATTTATTTATTTTTAAGGGAAATTAACATGGGATGAATTCGAAAAATATTTTAAAATACGAGAGACTATTTTAGTAGCTAGAAAATAAAAAAAAAGAGTTATTCTAAGGAAAGAGAAAAACTAAGAGAGACTAAAATAAATTTTATCATACGGTAAATACATATCTAAAAAATTAAAAAGATATTATACCATCGTACAAAGACCTCCTTCCCGAACGTTTGGGTTGGGAAGGGAAGCAACTCTTTTTAATTTTTATTTTTTAAATAAATTATTTTATAATTTGATAACTTTTTTTTATACGGGCGATATTAGTTAGACTGAGAGAACTTGTTGGAAGATTTTTTTATATAATAAGAAATAAAGAAATGAGTAAGATTTGTTTACTTTTCATTTGATGTAATATTTTAAGTGTCATTAAAAATTACTATAATAACTTTTATAGTGGGAGATGCTCTTATATCTAAAATGCATTAAAATGGATAAGTATTAAAATAATGGCTCCAGGTCGGATGGATGGGTGCCAAATGGCCTTATGCCATATTAAAATGAATTAAAATAATTATTATAAATTTTTTTTTATCTCTTTTTGATTGTCAATTTTTTATTTCCAAAACAACAAACTTCTTATATTGGCCATCGAGTAATTTGGGTGAAATTAGTTTTGAAGAAGAGCATAGATTCATGCTATATAAACAATGGAATTGTTATCTTCGGTTACCCTTTTGATCGAGCATAAACAATGACTAAATATTAATTAATATCAAATACTATAATTCAATCGATAAATTTAAAATTAAAATATAATTGACTTAACCCAAAATTAAAAAAAAATACTATTAGACATTCCTATACACCGTGAACATTTAAAATATTTTTATTTTTAAATTTTTTTAACTTAAATATTATAATTCAACGTCTAAATCCTAAAGGCAAAATCTAATTAGCTAAACTCCGAACCTTAAAAAAATAAACAAAAAAAACTATGAATGAATACAAGCACTTGGATCATGATCGTGCGCGAATCCGCATTGGAAGATATATAATCTATATAATTTGATATCCTACGCACCAGTGTGCGTTTAGAGCGCCTCGATAGTTAAACAACATTTTTTTAATTTTTCAGCTCGGATTAAGCTAATAAAATTTTGAAAAATGATTTGCATAGTGAAAGTGAATGTCTCAGTGAAAATTTTGATCGTCAATTAGTGATACATCTAATGCTTGATCGTCGATCGGATAACACCGGTGGCCTCCAATCGCCGCTCCAAATCAAACTATACCTTGGAGGGACGGTGAACCCGTCGAGTTCGCCAGCAATGATGAATCGGTCAAAATCGACGATGAATGATGTGAGATCGTAATTGTGACGATCCCTGACGAGTTCACTATGCCCCAGGATATAGATTGGTTCGGGGCGACGGCTAAAGGCCGTCGACGATATCCGATTGACGATCGTACGTCAGACATGTCATCGATTGACAGACAAAGTTTTTATTGAGGCATTTACTTTCACTGTACGTATCATAACCTTAAAATTTTACTTCTATGGTTCAGGCTTCCCAAATTGATTATGGTGTTAATGCTAAAAAATTTAAAACGAAAATATTTTAAGTGTTTATGAGGTATAATTAATGTATATAGGATTTATATTTAAGAAAATATTGATTTTAAAAAAATCAAAAAAAATTGAATTGGGACGCTTAGATTGACGATTCAATTTTTCGAGACGCTGGATTTAATCCAAGCGTTTTGATTGAGATATCACGGACAATCATATATATATATATATATATATATATATATATATATATATATATATATATATATATATATATATATATATATATATATATATATATATATATATAAAATAAATTTTCTTTAGAGTTTATATTTTTTTTTGGATATAGTGTTTAAATAAAAAAATTAGATATTCAAGATATATTCTATGTATTTAAAATTTAAGATTTAAAAAAATTTTAATTTAATAAATAAATAATAAACTAAAGTTCGAGACGCCTGAATCAATTCCAAGCGACTCGAGTACTGTAACACATAGGAACATTGCACGGGAAATTATGATTTTATATATATATATATATATATATATATATATATATATATATATATATATATATATATATATATATATATATATATCGAAAGAGAAAGGAGATCCATTATGGATTGCTCGCCGCGCGCCTGTGCGGCGATCTAGGTGCTAGAATTATTTTTTTAAATTTTTTTAATAAATAATTTTTTAATCTTATAATATACTCGATGAACATTTAAATTTTTTTATTTTGAGCACTATAATCCTAGAAGGAAAATTAAACATTTGAGAAAAATATTATGGGCTTAAACTCACTATAACACAATCCCTAAATTCTAAAAATCTTAAATACTAAATAGATATACTCAGACAAAAAAAAAAGGCAAAATCACTCGCCCTCAGCACCCCGGCCGCACCCATCCCAAGGCCATCACGAGGGAGGTAAATCACGGTCCCCGGAGTAATTAGTGCACAGTTGGGCCGAGAATTGATACACCAAACACCCAGAGTTTTAATCCAGTGCGCCTCACGCAACTCGAACCCAGGACCTCTTCCGGAGTAATTAGTGCACAGTTGGGCCGAGAATTGATATACCAAACACCCAGAGTTTTAATCCAGTGCGCCTCACGTAACTCGAACCCAGGACCTCTTAGACAACACCTTCGTGCACTAACCACTCCGGATCCCCGTGGGGACCCACTAAATAGATATACTCATTAGCATCTAAAATTTTTTATGAGAAATGATTTGCACAGTAAAAGTGAATGCCTCAGTGAAAAATTTGACCATCAATCGGCCGCACATCTGACGTCCGATCGTCGATCGGACACCACCGGCAGCCTCCGATTGCTGTCTCGAATCAAACTATACTTGGGGGACGATGAACTTGTTAGGATTGTCTACAACGGCAAACCTAGCGGAATCGACGGTGAATGATGCGAGAACGCAATTAAGGCGATCTCCGACGGGTTCACTGTGCTCCTAGGGTATAATTTGGTTTTGGATGGCGGCCGAAGATCGCCGACAGTGTCCGATCGACTATCAGACGTTAGACGTGCTATCGATTGACGGTTAAATTTTTCACTAAGACATTCACTTTCACTGTACGTATCATTACTCATTTTTTATTTTGAACACTATAACTTAAGAGGAAAGATTAAACCCTATAGAAAAAATCTTATTAATTTAAATCTACGATAACTGAATTTCTAAATTTTAAAATCTTAAATCTTAAATACATATAATATATTTTTAATTTTTTTAAAAAAAATAAAAAAAAATGTTACTTCTTGAATTTGAATTTAACCGTTTGGATTCACTGAAGATGTCTGAATTGAATTCAGATGTCCCGAGTCGATAGAGATATGCGACAATGAATATATATAGCATTGTTCCAACAATCTAAGTTTAAGAAAAGTCAAGAGCCGACCACTGCAATCGCTAAGCAGCCAGCAGCGCAATAACGAAAATGTATACAACTTTTAAAAAAAGTCAAGAGCCGACCACTGCAATTGTTAAGCCGGCAGCAGACCGATGGCGAGTCCGAGCACGAGGGATTTACTTTTCCAACCCTTTTTTTAAAGTATTTCGAACAAAGACATTTTGTTTTTGTTTTTATTTCAAAGGCATTTTATCGTTGCAAATGCCATTTTTGTATATTTGTCAATGAACTTCTATTATTTCTAAGAAGCAGTTTTGGACCTCTATAAGAATAAGTAAAGTTTTCAATTTGATCAAAATTAATATATAAATTTAAACGGCAATTTATCAAAGGACGTACCTGGAAATTACCAATTCCGTATCATAGTTTCTATTTTACCAAAGGACGCAGACCTTTATGTGAACTTCCTCTTATACCCCTCTTTTAACTACTGTCTTTTACTTTCTCTCTCAGTAACAAATTTCGAGACATCCGTGCACATGTTTGTTCAGACTTTTATTTTAAAATAATATATTATGGAATCGGCGAAAAAATGAAAGGTAAAAACTAAAAAAATATTTTAGTTTTCAAACTTGATTAATATATAAATATTTTTTAATATTTCAGCCGATTCGTTAAAACTTTGATTAATATATAAATATTTTTTAAATAAAAACGTAAAGTAAATAATTTTTTAAAATTTGATTAATATTAACTAATATATTTAATAATATTTAATAAATATATAAATATATAAATTTTTTTTAAAAAAACGTAAACTGTGGGTCTGAAATGTTTTATTTCATGCCCACGTTGGGCCTGAAATGTTTTATTTCAGGTCCACGTTGGGCCTGAAATGTTTTGTTTCAGGCCCATATTGGGCCTGAAATCTTTTGATTTCAGGTCCGACGTGGACTCAATTTTTTTTCTATTTTAAAAATATATTAATATATAAAAAAACGTATCAAAACACTTAATTTTGTATTCAAACGCAGGGCCTGAAGTCATCCCAGAAGGATCTGAAGTCAAATAACTTCAGATCTTATAAATAATTAATTTAATAAATAATAATTAAATATAAAAAAATATTTTTAAAATTAAAAAAATTTTAATGTCTTGGGGCCTGAAGTCTCCATCAATGATATAAAAATATATAAAAAAATTTTTTATAAAAAAGTTTAATATATAATTACATATTATATAGGAGTGGTTTAGGTATATCAGTAAGTTTGAATGTCGAAACATCTAATAGGAGTGGTCTAGGAGATGAGATTTTGGGTGCCGAAACATCTAATCTTGATATATCACCAATACTATAGGAGTGGTTTAGGTATATCAGTGAGTTTTAAGCAAAACTCACTAATTGACCTATCATATTTGGAATTCTGAAAACCCTATATCAGTAGACAGGGTTGAGCTAGGAGATGAGATTTTGGGTGCCGAAACCTCTAAACTTGCTGTATCACTAATGCTATATGAGTGGTTTAGGTATATCAGTAAGTTTTGAGCAAAACTCACTGATGGACCTACCATATTTGGAATTCTAAAAACTCTATATCAGTAGACAGGGTTGAGCTAGGAGATGAGATTTTGGGTGCCGAAACCTCTAATCTTGCTGTATCACCAATGCTATAGGAGTGGTTTAGGTATATCAGTGAGTTTTGCTCAAAACTCACTGATGGACCTACCATATTTGGAATTCTGAAAATCCTATATCAGTAGACAGGGTTGAGCTAGGAGATGAGATTTTGGGTGCCGAAACCTCTAATTTTGTTATATCACCAATGCTATAGGAGTGGTTTAGGTATATCAGTGAGTTTTGAGCAAAACTCATTGATGGACCTACCATATTTGCAATTCTGAAAACTTTATATCAGTAGACAGGGTTGAGCTAGGAGATGAGGTTTCGGCACCCAAAATCTCATCTCCTAGCTCAACCCTGTCTACTGATATAGAGTTTTCAGAATTCCAAATATGGTAGGTACATCAGTGAGTTTTGCTCAAAACCCACTGATATACCTAAATCACTCCTATAGCATTGGTGATACAGCAAGATTAGAGGTTTCGGCACCCAAAATCTCATCTCCTAGCTCAACCCTGTCTACTGATATAGAGTTTTCAGAATTCCAAATATGGTAGGTCCATCAGTGAGTTTTGCTCAAAACTCACTGATATACCTAAACCACTCCTATAGCATTGGTGATACAGCAAGATTAGATGTTTCGACACCCAAAATCTCATCTCCTAGCTCAACCCTGTCTACTGATATAGGGTTTTCAGAATTCCAAATATGGTAGGTCCATCGATGAGTTTTGCTCAAAACTCGCTGATATACCTAAACCACTCCTATAGCATTGGTGATACAACAAGATTAGAGGTTTCGACACCCAAAATCTCATCTCCTAGCTCAACCCTGTCTACTGATATAGAGTTTTCAGAATTTCAAATATGATAGGTCCATCAGTGAGTTTTGCTCAAAACTCACTGATATACCTAAACCACTCCTATAGCATTGGTGATACAGCAAGATTAGAGGTTTCGGCACCCAAAATCTCATCTCCTGGCTCAACCCTGTCTACTGATATAGAGTTTTCAGAATTCCAAATATGGTAGGTCCATCAGTGAGTTTTGCTCAAAACTCACTGATATACCTAAACCACTCATATAACATCGGTGATACAGCAAGATTAGAGGTTTCGGCACCCAAAATCTCATCTCCTAGCTCAACCCTGTCTACTGATATAGAGTTTTCAGAATTCCAAATATGGTAGGTCCATCAGTGAATTTTGCTCAAAACTCACTGATATACCTAAACCACTCTTATAGCATTGGTGATACAGCAAGATTAGATGTTTCGGCACCCAAAATCTCATCTCCTAGACCACTCCTATTAGATGTTTCGACACCCAAACTCACTGATATACCTAAACCACTCCTATATAATATGTAATTATATATTAAACTTTTTTATAAAAATTTTTTATATATATTTTTATATTATTGATGGAGGGCATGAAGTCTGATGACTTCAGGTCCCAAGACACTGAAAATTTTTTAATTTTAAAAATATTTTTTTATATTTAATTATTATTTATTAAATTAATTATTTATAGGATATGATGTTATTTGACTTCAGACCCTCCTGGGATGACTTCAGGCCCTGTGTTTGAATCTGAAATTAAGTGTTTTGATATATTTTTTTTTATATATTAATATATTTTTAAAATAGAAAAAAAAATTTGAGTACACGTCGGACCTGAAATCAAAATATTTCAGGCCCAACGTGGGCCTGAAATAAAACATTTCAAGCCCAGCGTGGGCCTGAAATGTTTTATTTCAGACCCACAGTTTATGTTTTTTTTAATTTTTTTTTATATATTAATATATTTATTAAATATTATTAAATATATTAGTTAATATTAATCAAATTTAAAAAAATCATTTACCTTACGTTTTTACTTGAAAAATATTTATATATTAATCAAAGTTTTAACGAATCGGCTGAAATATTAAAAAAATATTTATATATTAATCAAGTTTGAAAACTGAAATATTTTTTTAGTTTTTACCTTTCATTTAAGCGCCGATTCCATAATATATTACTTTAAAATAAAAGTCTGAACAAGCATGTGCACGGACGTCTCGAAATTTGTTACTGAGAGAGAAAGAGAAAGATAGTAGTTAGAAGAGAGGTATAAGAGGAAGTTCACATAAAGACCTGCGCCCTTTGGTAAAATAGAAACTATGATACGGAATTGGTAATTTCTAATTCTTAGGTACGCCCTTTGGTAAATTGTCGAAATTTAAATGGATAATTTTTTGTTATTTTCACTTTAATATTTGTTAATTCCTTCTATATATATATATATATATTTTTTTTTTAATCTTGACATAGGATTACTAAATTTTAAAGATAACTTCTCTATTATCCTCTAGTATGTTCTTTGGAACTTTTGGAATTAATATGTACTTTTATTTTTTTTCAATTTTAATTAATTTAAATCTATATAAAAATTTCGATCAAATATTATATTGATCTAAACTTATCTAATTTCAAAGACCATTTTATTGTATTTCGTTGAGCTTTTGGAGTCATTATATGTCTTTATTTGTTTATTCGTATCAAATCAAATATATATAACAATTTTGAAAGATTATTATATGCTGTAAAACAGAGCCGGTCCTTATTGTCTAAAGGCCCTGGGCGAAATTATAAATTATGCCCTAATTTTATCTTCCAAATATTTATTTTTATTAATTTTATTCATCGAATACATTTCCAATCATATATCAAGACACAATAATTTAGAACTATGCAAATAATTATAGATGAATTTCAGTTACAATATCATTAGAATGGTGGTCTGCACTCGACCACTAGTGAATTGTAGATGCAAATTAAATGAATGTTGCAACAAATTCAATTACATGAGAAAGGATGTTCCAAGAGGTTCTTGTTCTAGCTGGGTGATAAAATAAATGCAATCACAGAACATATCGGAGTTTTCCTTCAAAATCTCAACGGCGTAACGAGACTTTCCAGCAAACCTTTCATTGTTCTGTTTCCTATGGCCAATTTTTCCTAGATCCTTGCTTTGACAATCGTTTATGGAATCAAAATGCTGACAGTTTACAAGAAGGATAAGACATATATATACATATATATAATCTTCTAAATGCTGATAGTAACAAGCACGTTCTAGCTCTTCCCTCTGTCTGCTTCAGATTTTTCAACAAAAAAAATCCTTGTCTGTGTTTTTTTGGATCAATTTTTAACAAGTTCTCACCTGAGATAAGGGGGAAAAAACAAAAAGCCAAACAAGTTAGCAATGTGAGCAGAATACAATTTGAACTCATTCAGAAAGTACAAGTAGATGAGAAATGTTTGTGTACCATACCGCAGTCAAATAATACTAGTAGGAGACTTAAGTCACTGTGGGGAAGGAGTTGATAGGCTAAAGTTGTCGCCCTTTGCTAGGCCTATCTGAATCCATGTAAAAAACATAGAGGATGAAAAAAAAATACTTACAAAATTTCAAATGAGAATGAAAATAGAGGATATAGTTAAATTGACAACTATAATATACCTTAAAAAAACACAGAGATAACTCATTTAAAATGCCTTCGTGATGCACTTTTAAAGGAAAAATCATCAATAATAGCATCATAGTCAATGTTTTTCAAAATATTCTTTTCAATGCATAAAATTGCTAATCCATTTAGCCTATCTTGAGTCATTGTGGTTCGTAAATAAGATTTTATTAATTTTAATTTTGAAAAACTTCTTTCAGCAGATGCCACTGTCACAGGTATTGTCAATAATCCTATAAGTAATCATCACATTTAGAAATATATCCATTGTCTTTAAAAACTCTAATATTTGAATGGAAGACCATTTTTTATTTGCTTCATAAGATTCACTTGGTAACATTACTTGCAAAACTTGTAGTTCTGAATACATATATTTTGCATCAATATCAGAAGTATCATCATTTCTTAAAGTGTTTTCAAGATTCACACAAGAACTCATCAATTCATCATCATCCAATGAAACTAATTTTGTAACATCATACAAGAACCCCAAATATAGATTCAAAATATTGCAACTGTTCAAACCTACTCTTCAATTGCCCAAGAGCAATATCAACCACTAAGATAAAATAATCTATTCGAAAAGATTCTTCCGATGATTGATTTTCCCTTTCAGTATTAGCAATCTCATCAAAATGTTTTTTTCTACAAATTTAACGTTTTGTAGGAAATACAGGCTCAATTTTCATATCAAGTGCTATTTTTCTTGCGTCAACCATAGCAGAAGCAAAATCATTTTCTCTATATTTTTCAAAAAATGAAACAAGACCAGATAATTATTTTATAGCAACAGCAAGAGGCATATCCTCTGATTATAATTTTTTTCTAACTAAGTTAATTTTATGCAAAATATCATGCCAAATAACAAGGGTTAGTATAAATTCAAAACTTGAAAGTTCACCAGATGCTAAAGTTTCAACATCTCTACTTAATTTGCTATCTTCACTTATTTCTGCTAATTTGAACAAAGCTTCTCTGATTTGGGAAGCTTAAGATAGTATTGCTTTGACTGTTTCAATATGGTTTTCCCATCTTGTAGTTGACAATGATTTTAAAGTTAATCCATCAATATAGTCAAGCAAAACATTCCATCTTTTTGTTGAAATAGAGAACACAGTGTACATACATTGACATGCTCCAAAAAATAATTTTGCTTTAACACAAGAATTTGACATGTCACAAACAACTAAGTTAAGAGAATAAGAACCACATGACATGTAAAATGCTCTAGGATTAATGTTAAGCAATCTCCTTTGCACACCTTGATTTTTGCCTTTCATATTAGATCCATTATCATAACCTTGCCCTCTCACATTATCAATATCAAGTTCTAAATATCGTAAAACAACTTGCAATTCATTAAAAAGGCCTAAACCTATCTTCTACATTTATAAATTCTAAGAAGTACTTTTCAATTTTAATTGGAGTCTCTGAAACATCTACACATCTTAATATGAGAGTCATTTATTCTTTGTGACTTGCATCCGGTGTACAATCAAGAATTATTGAAAAATATATTACCTTTTTTACTTTTCTAATTATTCCATTCTTGATTTTGAAGGCTAGAATAGATATTAACTCATTTTGAATTTTATGACTAAGATAGTGATAATGAATCTTTTTATCTTGAATGAGTCGAAAATACTCTTGCATTATTGGATCAAAATCTACAATCATTTCAAGTAGACCCAAAAAATTACCATTACCATCTTTAAAAATTTTGTCATGTGTACCCCGAAATGCCAAATTATGTATAGCTAGACATTTGACAACAACAACTATTCTTAGCAAAACATGTTTCCAATGTTTTGTGTCCTTTTTAATTTGTTCTTGTATTTCCTTATCAATTGTCAATGTTTTCTTTAATCTCACTTGTAGTTCAACAAAAGCTCTCAAATTAGTGAGGTGTTCAACACTATTTTCATGTTGTTTAAGTTTGTCACATAAATGTTTCCAATCATTAACTCCTTCTCTTGCTAAATTACTTTTGGCGTGCATTACTTTAAACAACTTACAACAAATACAAAATACTTTGTCTAACTCTTTCGAGTACACTAACCATTTTCGATCACGAGTCTCACCATTTGGTAACATTTGAACATAGTAAGTATAAGCAAAGTGTCTGTAGGACCGGTGCCGTCGATAGAGGGGGGGGGGTGAATATCGACCGTAAGTCGTTCATTGAAAACTTTGTAAGACTTTCATTCGTTCTGGACTCAAAGTGTTAGTACAGCGAAAAATAAAATAGAAAGAATAAAAGAACTCAGCAGACACGCGGGATTTATTTACTTGGTTCCCAACCCCCCAGGGTCAGTACGTCCAAGGCCTATGGCGTGAGTCCACTATTGGTCTCCTTTCTAGAATTTTCAGAGGCGGAGAAAACCCGTCTTACAGTGCAGAAGTACAATCAAGAAGATAATAAATTGAATGCGAAATAATAAACGCAAACCGAACAAAACAAAGTTTGAAGCTCGGCCGATCTGGACTCCAAAGTGCCGCACACTTCCTCCTGGAGCCTCCTGGTTGTAGAGCCTCATCTTTAGCGCGTTGTTGTCAGTCAGAATGATCAGAATTACTCTTGGAAGTTGTTGTCTTGAAGCCTTGGGGTTGAGCCCCTTTTATAGTGCTCCTGGGGGCGCCTGGGACGTCGGGGGCTCCTGACACGTGCCTTCATCTTCGGAAAACTCAATCTGCAGCTCGGTCAGCGCTTATCCCCTTCAACACGGCCTCTGGAGCTAACTGGGGCGTTTGGGACCTCCTGGGCGCCTAGCTTGACTTGGTCCGCTAGCTTCATAGCTGATTTGCTTCGATTACCTCTTTGGCTTTGACCTTGGGCGCCCGGGATCTCCGGGGCGCCTAGCCCAGTGTGGTTTCGATGCGGTTCTTGCTTCCTTGTTGTTTTGGTTTTGACCTTGGGCGCCCGGGACCTCCCGGGAGCCTAGCCTAGCTGCCTGCCCCCTTCCTTTGGGGCATTCTGAGCTGCAGCAACATATTCCTTTGGTCCCTGCAACCAAGGTTAGTTCCAAAACATACAAAGCAAGAATATTAGTCAATATTTACAGCCGTAGCTGTCTTGGTTCTGATTTCGGGTCTCCCTGAAACCCTAGGTCGAACCGACGCAAGTTCCCACCCTCGAGAACGCGCCTTTCACCTACTCCATTGAGGAGACGGTTGCCACCCCAGTCCTTCGGGTGGACTTTTACTTAGCCTCCGACACTCTCGGATCTCGAGACGTCCGAACCCCGACCCATCTCTACTTCTGTCCTTAGTCATCGCTCAACTAAGTTGCTCAGTCCCTCAGACCAAGACTTCGTGCCCAAACCCTAAGTCCAGGACTTCGGTGCCCAACCCTCGGCCAAGTCTTCTTGCCCAGTCCTCGACCAGTACTTCGGTGCCTAACCCTTGGCCAGGTCTTCTTGTCCAGTCCTCGACCAGGACTTAGTGCCCACATTCCGAGCAGGTCTTCGGTGCCCAGCCCTTTGCCAAGACTTAGTGCCCACCTTCCGAGCAGGTCTTCGGTGCCCAGCCCTTTGCTAGGACTTAGTGCCCAATTCTTCAAACCAGGACTTATTGCCTAGATTTACTAGGACTTTGGTCCATTTTGTTACTCCTCTCTTAACTCCCCTTCCCTTGTTTAATGTATCACTGACTTAAGTATATTGTCAAACATTAAAACACTTAGAGGAGGACATCACTGATGCAACCTGTACCAACAATCTCCCCCTTTTTGATATTTGACAATATCTTAAGTTAGATTGGTTGAAAGGGCTAAACCTTGAAAAAAAAATCTAAGTTTTGAAAGTACATTTTGATCTTTTGGGAGAAAAAGAAAAACCTTCTACCTTAAGCTTACTTTCCCCCTTTTTGAAAACATTTTGATTTTTGATCCTTTGGGAAGAAACAAAAAATTATCTAACTTAAGGCTCATCTCTCCCCCTTTGTCATACATAAAAAAAAACCAAAAATACTGGCACCAACAATGGACACCTTTGGTTCTTTTTGAAAATACTTAGTGTAATTTATGAAAGCATAGTACAAAACTAAGTAATTAAATTGTACCCAAAAAGAATTTCTATTTTGTCACAAAAGCTTCTCACTTTAAATTTTGAAAGATATATTGAACTTATTGAGAAAAACCAGTACTTTTGGAAAATGCATCACTTTGAAAGACTACTATGAACTTTGAAAAGTACAAGTACTTTGAAAAATATTATGATCTTTTGAAAGATATAAGTACTTTTGAAAGATTATGTAATTTTTGAAAAATATAAGTAACTTTGAGAGATATTATGCATTTTTGAACAATATTTGCAATTTTGGAAAATATAAGTATTTTTTGAAAAATATTATGCATATTTTGCAAGTACTGAGCTTTGAAAAACTAAGTACTTTTGACAAATATTGAATTTTTGAAAAATTAAGTATTTTTGAAAAAGATTAGGCTTTGAAAATATAATATTTTACTTGACTAGCTTTCTTTTCCAATCTGACACAATCGTAGGAAACCTTGTTAACTACAAGGACATTTTCCTAAGTGTCCTAGAAATTCTTCAAACTCAAGTAAATATTATTTTTTATATAAAATTTTGATAATCCAAAAAGAATGATAGTACTTTGAAAATATATGCTAGTACAATTTTAAAAATTTCAAATACTTTTGAAAATTTTTTAATTTTAAAAGACAATATTTTACTTGACTTGGTCTATCTTCTAGTCTGACACAATCCTACGAAACCTTGTTGACTATAAAGACATTTTCCTAAGTGTCTTGGAAAAATTTTTCAACCTCAAGTAAACATTATTTCAAAACCAATTTCATAAGCCACAAAAATTCTGAAAAATAGAATAATAGTATTTTGAAAGATTTATATTTTCAGCAAGATTTTGAACATGTTATTAAATAATTTCTTTTAATTTGACCTCCCCCTAAACATGACCTAGTCCTGGGAAACTTGTTGACCACAAGTACTCTTCCTCTAAGTCTTTAGGGTTTAGTTCAGATCAAAGGAATTATCCAATAATTTTAAAACAAATAATTAAAACAAACTGTTCAGAAGTTTGACTTAGACTCCCCCTAAATCTGACACATCCTAGGAGTCCTTGTAGATCATGAAGTGGACCTTTCTCTGTGTCTTTAGGGTTTATCAAAATCAAACGAGGCCTCGACACAATTTTAAAGCACAGTTTTAAAATTTCGAAGCATATTTTGAAATAAAGGTAATTTGTTAGATATAGTTTACGAAAAACATACGACATAATATTTAAAGCGCAGTTTTCGAAAACCATTTTAAAAGACAGTGATTTTTCAAAAGACATTTTTGAAAGAAAATTAAAGGAATAAACCACTCCCCCTGTACCCAACACCGTTTGACTCTATCTAAGTGCCTTAAGGAACTTTAGTGTTGTCCTAGAAGGCTTGTGTCTAATTGTGTGAGTCAAATAATTTTTTTTAAAAGGATATAATTTTTGAAAACATATAATATATAATCAATCAGACAAGCATGAATTTCATAAAAACATTATTATGTTAAAATACTATTTTGAAAGTATATTTTTAGAAAAATATTCTAACATTTTTGAAAATAAATTTTTAATTTATTAGTCCTTAACATCTCACATATTTTAGATGTCTCAATACAGCAAGCATGATTGCCTTATGGGTGTATTGTGAGATGCTTGAATCATTTTCTTTAATTTATTATTAAATCTATGATTTAATTGAAACATGTGTTATATTTAAATCTAGCAATAGTAAAGTGAATTTGATTTTCAGTAATTGACTTCTAGGTCTTGGCGAGGCACTAGGCCTTCTTTGGCCGTAGCCTTATTGGATCATCAACCCTTTCCTTGACAAAGTCTTTTATAGAAAATTCATCTTCAAGTTACTTCTTGAAAGATTTTGGTCTAACTAGTTTAGGTTTTGGATCGGTAGCTTCGGCTAGTTCCACCAAAAAGACTTCCCTAACGTACTATCATCTCACCTCCACTTAATACTAGGTTGATCAAGTTTCAATTATTTTTTTTTCTATAACCGTTTATGCATCAAATTAAACGTGAATGACATGATATATATTAAGGAAAATAGCAGATGCATGACATGACAATTATGCATGAGTCAAACAAGTCAACAGACATTTTAATTAAGTTTCAAACAATGTACCAAATTCCCGATTTGATACATGTCGTGTAAACCCGCGAATATGCCAACCCACTTTGACATATTTAATGTTGTTATTTTTGATTGTTTCAGTTTCGGTAAAATTTTATTTAGTTCGAGTTTAAGTTATTTAAGAATTAATTGAATTGAGTTAATTAGGGATTAATTAAGTTAATTTAAATTAATTAAGGATTGAATTAATTAAGGTTTAATTGAATTAATTCGAATTAAATTGAATTTGATTTAATTAAGATTTAATTGAATTAATTTAAGTTAATTTGAATTAATTTGAATTTGATTTAATTAGGATTTAATTGAATTAATTTAAGTTAATTTAATTAAGATTTATTTGAATTAATTTGAATTTGATTAAGATTTAATTGAATTAATTAAGATTTAATTTGAATTTGAATTTGAATTAATTAAGATTTAATTTGAATTTGAATTAAGATTTAATTTGAATTAATTAAGATTTAATTTGAATTAATTAAGATTTAATTTGAATTTGAATTAACATTTAATTTGAATTAATTAACATTTAATTTGAATTAATTAAGATTTAATTTGAATTTGAATTAAGATTTAATTTGTATTAATTAAGATTTGAATAATTAAGGTTGAAATGATTAATTAATAGTTGTGGGTTTAAGTTTATAATTTTCATTATTTCGAAAATTTCTAACTCATCTACTATTTCTTCCTTATTTATCTTTGCAAGTTTTTCTAATAATTCTGGTTTATTTGAATATTTGTGATTTTTATTGACTATGGCCTTAATCTTAGTAAATTCCATCTCCTCCTCAAAATTAGATCTTTCAATATCCTTAAGGAAGGTGGAGTAAAATGGGTCACTAGTTAATGTTTTGTAATAATCTTCAATATTATCTATAATTAAGTTATCATCTAGGAGAATTTCATCTTGATTATCCTTAAGAATATTTCCAACAAAATCATTTTTGTCCTCAGAATCAATTTCAATAATTTCAGGATTATCTTCAGAAATATCTTCACTAATTTCAGAGTTATCTCTAGAATTATCCTTAAGATTTTCAAATTTGAACTCATAATTATTTAAAGAATTTTCAAATTTGAGTTCAGATTTATACAACGGATTTTCAAATTTGAATTCATAATTATCTAAAGGGTTTTTCAAATTTAGAATTAATCTTCGAGATAATTTTATCAGAATTTATTTCAAATTTAAGTTTAGAATTAATTTCAGATTTAAATTCAGAAATAATGCTAAAGTTATCAGATTTAATTTCAGGATTAAAATTATCAGAATTAATTTCAGGATTAAAATTATCAGAATTAATTTTACAAATTATTGCATTGATATTGATAATTAAAGAATTAATTTTTGATAATTTATCATTGTCTATATTTTCTAGTTGGTCAAGTAAAAAATTTATTTGACTATGTAAAAATTCTACTTTATCAGAAAAATTATCTGACCTATCTACATAGGATAGTGTAGGAATTTGAATGATTTTTGGAACGTAAATTCTGCGTACCTTTGTCGGACATTTGTTTTTCCGCATTTGAAGCATTTGATGTGGTCCTTGTTCATCCGGACTCCTGGCGCTGGTGACTCCTTTGCCACCGGTGAAGTGTGAGTCTTATGAGTAGGACATTGATTTTTATAGTGCCCTCTCTCCTTGCACTTGAAGCATATAACATGAAATTTAAAAATTGGCATTTTAAAATAAAATATACCTGATTCACCCCTGGGCTCCCCCTCAACTCCAGGCGTCGTTGCTCCGTCGGCGGTTAGTCCGGTGAAGAGTGGCCTGGCTCTGATACCACTTGTAGGACCGGTGCCATCGATAGAGGGGGGGGTGAATATCGACCGTAAGTCTTTCGTTGAAAACTTCGTAAGACTTACGTTCGTTCTGGACTCAGAGCGTTAGTGCAGCGGAAAATAAAATAGAAAGAATGAAAGAACTCAGCAGACACGCGGGTTTTATTTACTTGGTTCCCAACTCCCCAGGGCCAGTACGTCCAAGGCCTATGTACTCGACGTGAGTCCACTATTGGTCTCCTTTCCGGAATTTCCGAAGGCGTAGAAAACCCGTCTTACAGTGTAGAAGTACAATCAAGAAGATAATAAATTGAATGTGGAATAATAAACGCAAACCGAACAAAACAAAGTTTGAAGCTCGATCGATCTGGACCTCCGAAGTGCCGCACACTTCCTCCTGGAGCCTCCCGGTCGTAGACCCTCGTCTTTAGCTCGTTGTCGTCAGTCAGAATGATCAGAATCGCTCTTGGAAGTTGTTGTCTTGAAGCCTTAGGGTCGAGCCCCTTTTATAGTGCTCCTGGGGGCGCCTGACACGTGCCTTCATCTGCGGAAAACTCAATCCGCAGTTCGGTCAGCGCTTATCCCCTTCGACTCGGCCTCTAGAGTTGACTGGGGCCCCCGGGACCTCCTAGGCGCCTAGCTTGACTTGGTCCGCTGGCTTCGTGGCTGATTTGCTTCAATTGCCTCTTTGGCTTTGACCTTGGGCACCCGGGACCTCCGGGGCGCCTAGCCCAGTGTGGTTTCGATGCGGTTCTTGTTTCCTTGCTGTTTTGACTTTGACCTTGGGCGCCCGGGACCTCCCAGGCACCTAGCCCAGCTGCCTGCCCCTTCCTTTGGGGCGTTCTGAGCTGCAGCAACACATTCCTTCGGTCCTTGCAACCAAGGTTAGTTCCAAAACATACAAAGCAAGAATATTAGTCAATATTTACAGCCGTAGCTGTCTTGGTTCTGACTTCGGGTCTCCCTGAAACCCTAGGTCAAACCGACGCAAGTTCCCACCCCCGAGAATGCGCCTTTCACCTACTCCATTGAGGAGACGGTTGCCACCCCAGTCCTTCGGGTGGACTTTTACTTAGCCTCCGACACTCTCGGATCTCGAGACGTCCGAACCCCGACCCATCTCTACTTCTGTCCTTAGTCATCACTTAGCTAAGTTGCTCAGTCCCTCGGACCAAGACTTCGTGCCCAAACCCTAAGTCCAGGACTTCGGTGCCCAACCCTCGGCCAGGTCTGCTTGCCCAGTCCTCGACCAGGACTTAGTGCCCACCTTCCGAGCAGGTCTTCGGTGCCCAGCCCTTTGCCAGGACTTAGTGTCCAATTCTTCGAACCAGGACTTATTGCCTAAATTTACTAGGACTTTGGTCCATTTTGTTACTCCTCTCTTAACTTCCCTTCCCTTATTCAATGTATCACTGACTTAAGTATATTGCCAAACATTAAAACACTTAGAGGAGGACATCACTGATGCAACTTGCACCAACAGTGTCGAGATTCTTTATCTAAAGGAAACTCGAGAATATCTTCTCTTTTAGGACCTCTTTGCATAAGTAAATCTCTCATATTTGTATCAAGATTATCCCAAACTCTTGGATCAAATATATTCAAATCATATCTAAGTGTTGAACATTGATATTGGTTTGTAAGCTCATCATTACAACAATTATCAATATCTTTAGTTTTGTGAACTTCAGTTTCATCCAAATCTTTAAAATTTGTATCATCTTTGTTTTCATTTTTATAAATTTCTCATTCTCATCACTTTCGTTTCTCACATATTCTTCATTTTCATCATTCTTATTTTCAACAAAATCTACATTTGCATTTGATTCATTAATTAAAATTTGAACTATGATTTCCGTTATGTTATGAGATTTTTACTAAAATATTTATTCAATGAAACTCTCATTCTCTTCTTTTTTTTAATCTTTTTTGATATCCAGAGAGTTGTTTCATGATGATAGACAATTATGAACAATAAGCAATAAACAAAGAACAATAAAACCTGATATTAAGAATTTTTCTTCGATTTAAAATCCACTTATATAAGACCTTACACAGATATCCTGCAAGTTTATAAAAAATACAACAATTCAATTATGTTTTAGAGCAAACCAATAAGAAAGTTCTTGTATCTCACAAAAAAATCATAAGCTGAGAAAAAAATGAGCGAGCATGAGAAGACATGTATGAACAGCAATTTCACTAATTATTCAAACTAAGAAGACATGTCTAACTAATAATAGGGTAATTTACTAAAGCATTTGCTTTCTAATTGGTTTCACCAAATCACACCCTAGTAATGAAATTTACCAAATAGTACCTCTCACTAACCCCTTCCATTCCTCTAAAAAAAGCCATTGGTATTGAGACACTAAAACAGAAGAAAAGAAAATTTATGTTCTAATATTGTCCTGAAAGTTCTACACCAGAATTTGCAACTGAAAAAACAGGAATAAACTCGGACTAACCTTATCTACTTTGTAGATTGGTATTGTTCAATTTGTAGCTATTAGCCAACATAAATGAATCAGAAAATAAATAGTATTTAAAGTGTTACGGATTAAAAAAAATGATACAACATAAAGATATAGGTGAGTGAAGACTGAAGAATAATCCTTCATGAAAAAAATATATAGCTATAAAAATCGTGTTTTTTTAACGTGACTCCTTAGAAATGCTATATAAAGGAAACAAACATATGACAGTAGGGAAAATAAACTATAGTAAAACTAAGATACAGATTTAGAAATTGCTTTTACATGACAGATTTACAAGTGCTGAGAATCTTAATTTCTGTTAAGAATCTTTAGAAGGTTAAGACCTCAAGATCACCTCGGGGAAACGGAGCCCAAGAAGCATTCGGCCTCAAGTATCGATCCCCCTTTTCTTCGGATCTGTGGATAACTGTACCAATTATTTCGGAGTAATCATGACCCATAATTATCGCAACGGTCCAAACTTAAAGACTGTGTGGATCGTTGCAAAGGTGATCCCGTAACCGACAATTAGGGGGGACATGGCGAAGATCGTGGAGACTCGTGGGGCGGCCACCTCAGGTATAAAAGGTACTCCAACCCCTCCGGTAAAAGAGGTTACACACTCTTTACTTCCCGCATACTCTATTAGCTTCCCTTCATCTCTTAGATCGAGGCACTGACTTGAGCGTCGCAGTGGACTCCGCCGGACAGCCTCCGGCGTGTTCCCCTAATGCTCGTGTTAATCTCGCAGGGTGGAAGTTCTTCCTCTAGCGTCAGCGTCTGCGTAGGCTGAACCCTGGTGACTGACCATCGACGACGATTCCTTGCGGAACAAGTTTGGCACCGTCTGTGGGAAATCAATAAAGCACCAGAAGGAGCACTGATGACAGAGCCGACGGGACAATCCATCGTCCTGACAAAAGAGGAACTAGATCGTTTGGTGGCCAACGCCATCAGAGAGACGCTCCAACAGCAACCATGGAGCCCGCCGCTTCACAGCGAAGGGCTATTGGGCAAGAGGAGATCCCAGTGATCCCTGGAGGTCCTCCCAAAGGGGTCCTACTAGAGGTCCTACCAAGATCCTACGAAGCCCTGCAAGTTGATCTTGCCGACCCGCGAGAAGGTGAAGGACCTAAAGAAGAACAGAGAGGTCAGAGCGAGGAGGTCCAGATTCACCCTCAACAGGAGGGGGGAGTTACGAAGATCGTCACCGACCTTGCACCAGAACTAAGAAGTCGTCTTATAGACTGCCTACAGAGTTATAGAGATGTCTTCGCCTGAGCCGCCGTAGAGATCAAAGGGGTTCCCCCCGCGTTATCCATGCATCATCTGCATGTTACCCTTGGAGCCCGACCAGTGAAGCAATGGCGGAGGCACTTTTCACCAGAACAGGACAAGGTCATTCGGGATGATGTCCATAAGCTGTTAAAGGCCGAACACATCAGAGAAATTTAGTTCCCAGCCAGGTTAGCTAATGTAGTCCTCGTCCCTATGCTAGGAGGCAAATGGCGGGGTTGTATCGATTTTCACGACTTAAATAAAGCCTGCCCCAAGGATTGCTATCCCTTGCCTCGGATCAACCGGTTAGTAGATTATACGGCTGGTTACGAGTTCATTTCGATGCTGGATGCTTATCAGGACTACCATCAACTCCCCCTCGCTCCCGAAGACCAGGAGAAAGTCATCTTTGTAATAGCCAATGGCACATATGTAGGGTTTTTTCGGGCCACAAAAATCGCTTTTTCGCGTCGCGGAAACCCCGAAAGCCCCAATAGCAAGGATCCGAGCGAAGAAAGCCATTTCAAAAATTACGAGTGCTCGTTTACATGCTTCAAAACCCGATCTACTCCTAGATCTAAAGAGGGATAAACATTTTACCTTTGATGCGTGCCCCATTTAATCCCGTTCGCTCCCTTTTGGATGTCGAATCTCTAGGACGTCAAGTGCCGTCCCTCTAGAAGTATCCACGCGAACAAAAGTAGATGGATGAAATCCTTTAGGTGTGCTAGCACCTTGTAGGATTCGGCCAAGAGGAGAAGAAGAAGAAGAACTCCAACAATTAGAGAGGAAGAAGAGAAGACACCCCTTCGAGGAAAAATGAAACAAAACCCACTTTTGTTCTCCCATGGTGGCCGGCCACTTAATGGCCATTAATGGCCATTAAGTGGCCGGCCATAATGGCCACTAATGGCCATTAGGTGGCCTTCCTTAACCCCCTTTCAATTTGAATTCAAATTCAAATGGGGGGGGGGGGGGGAAACCAAGCCAAGTCATCACTTGGTCAAGTCAAGGTGAGGTGGCCTTTTGGTCAAGTCAAACTTACCTTTTATGGAATTTCCATATTTAGTCAAGTCAAACTTGACTCCATTTCTTCTCCCATGTCAAGTCTAACTTGAAGTGGAACCAAGTCAAGTCAAACTTGATTTGGATTTGGGTCAAGTCAAACTTGCCTTTTATGGACTTTCCATATTTAGTCAAGTCAAACTTGACTCCATTTCTTCTCCCATGTCAAGTCTAACTTGAAGTGGAACCAAGTCAAGTCAAACTTGATTTGGATTTGGGTCAAGTCAAACTTGCCTTTTATGGACTTTCCATATTTAGCCAAGTCAAACTTGACTTCAATTTTTCTCCATCTATTTGTTCTTTGCGTGTGACCCTATAGGTTCTTGTAACGTTGGCAATGCTTCTAACCTCTTAGAAACATAAGCAATGAGCGGTATCTAGCAACACATCATTGCTACCCAAGTTACAAGAATGTTGAGATCCAACATCACCAATGTGACTAATAATTGTGACCATCACAATATGTGACAACGTCCTTCTATCCTCGATATCTAGATCGACCTTTCATGAGGCATAGACCGTATCATCCTCCAATCAATCTAGGTGTCTTGAACTCCAAGTAGACTCACTATAATCAAATAAGCTCAATATCTCATATTGCCTTATTTGGGCATGGCCATGCACTTAGTGATCTCACTCTATCAAGACTATGATATCTCTCCCGTCATATAGGAGGGATAGATCCCATCTACATCACTCACATCCCTCCGCATAATTTGTTACATACCCAGTAATCGCCTTTATAGTCCACCCAGTTACGGGTGACGTTTGACGAAACCAAAGTACATAACTCCTTATGTAGGGAACTATGGTGACTTCAGGTCTAAGGACTAATAGTCATACTAATAGTCACATGAGAAAGTATATGACACTCATATAACGATCCATGATACTTTCTCATGGCGGGTCATTCAGTATACATTCTCTAATGTATACCCATGTGTCAACTTGATATCTCATATCCATGACTTGTGAGATCAAGTCATCATGTTGACCTACATGCTAGTCTCTATGCATTAACATTGTCCTTGAATGTTAATACTTGACTAGGAATAATTAAGAGTAGTGTTCTCTATATCATCTCACTATCGATTCAACTAATCGATTGATATAGATAAGAACCTTCTACTCAAGGACGTTATAATACTAAGTTATTTGGCACCAATACACATAAGTACAATAACCATAAGAAATACTTTTATATATAAGAAATATATATACAAGAATATGATACAATGAGTCTAAAAAGTAATCATCATATGATTGGCTCTAGGGCTCTCACTAACAACATACTGCTATAATGTCTTGCCTTTTGGACTGCGTAATACTGGGGCAACTTACCAGCGGATGATGGACAAAGTCTTCAGGCATTAGATCGGGAGAAACATCGAGGTGTACGTGGACAACATCCTGGTCAAGACTGACAAGGGAAAGGATATGATAGCCGACTTAGAAGAGACGTTCGCCACCTTGAGGGCCAACAAACTGAAGTTGAATCCCACCAAATGCTTGTTTGGGGGGAAGAGCGGCCGACTCCTAGGCTACATGGTGACAGAGAGGGGGATTGAGGCTAATTCGGAAAAAGTAAAGGTCATTCTGGATATGCCCTCCCCTCGCAACTTCAAGGAGGTATAGCGGCTGAATGGAAGAATCACGACTCTCTCCAGATTCATCTCCAAATCTGCAGATAAGACCTTACTATTTTTCAAGAATCTGATAAAAACAGCCAATTTCGAGTGAGTTGAACAGTGTGAGAAAGCGTTCGCGGACCTGAAGACCTACCTCGCCGGGCTCCCCATCCTCTACAAACCGGTAGAGGGGGAGACCTTATTTGTCTACCTATCCGCAGTAGAGCAGGCGGTAGGCTCAGCGCTTGTCCGCGAAGAAGGTATGGTGCAATATCCCATTACTTCTTCGGACATCTCCTAAAGGATGCCGAAACGCGCTACACTACGATGGAGAAGTTGGCTTATGCATTGGTCTTAATGGCTCGGAGGTTAAGGCCGTATTTCTTGGCACATCCCATCGTGGTCCTCACCAACAGTCTGCTCGCCCGGGTCCTCACCAACCCCGAAGCTTCAGGTCGGCTAATCAAATGGACGATGGAATTAAGCGAATACGGTATTGAATACCAGCCTCGTGCCGCTATTAAGGCACAAGCCCTCTCAGACTTCATGTTGGAGACTGTCCCAGAGTCCGAGGCTGAAGGAATATGGAAGATCTACGTGGATGGGTCTTCTAATAGTCGGCACAGCGGGGTTGGGGTGTTAATGATCTCCCCACGAGGGGACACGTTACATTTATCCATCCGACTCCACTTCAAAGCTACCAACAATGAAATTAAATACGAGGCGATCCTAGTGGGCCTACAAGCATCTAAGCATATGGGGGCTACTTGGGTTATTGTACACTTGGATTCCCAGCTCGTGGCACAGCAAATAAAGGGCAACTTCGAAGTTAGGTGCGAGCGCCTCCAAAAGTATGTGGTCCTTTACGACCAGCTGAAGGCCTCTTTCATGGAGGTTATCTTATAGAAGATTTCTAAGGCAGACAATGCCAAGACCGACGAACTAGCCAAACTGGCTAGCTCCATTTCAACCTGGCAGCTAAACCCTGGAAGAGACGGTGGCATAGATTGGAGAGGACGTAGAATACGACACCGGGACTGATTGGAGAGACCCATATGTGAAATTCCTATGTAGTGGGAATGTTTCGAGCAGGGACCAAGGGGGCCGACTATTACGGCGCAGGGCGGCCAGATTTATACTGGTTGGTGATTAACTATACAGGTGGACCTTTACTCGACCTCTCCTCAAATGTATCAGACCAGAGGAGGCCGACTATATGATGCGGGAAGTGCATGAAGGTATCTGCGGGAGCCATATTGGGGGGAGATCCCTGTCTAGAAAGATTATCCTGGCAGGGTACTTTTGGCCCACTCTCCAATCCGACGCCCTCAAATTCGTGGCCGGATGTGAAGCTTGTCAAAGACATCAACATGTGACTCACCGACCGAGCGAGCCCTTGCGAGTCTCTATAGTGTCCTGCCCTTTTGATCAGTGGAGAATAGACATTGTAGGCCCCTTTCTGATCGGCCCACAGCATAAGAAGTTCCTGCTGGTTCTCGTAGACTATTTTTCCGAATGGGTAGAAGCTGAGCCTCTGGCACACATCACGGAGGTCGCGATGATGAAGATTCTATGGAGGGACATCGTCTGCAAGTATGACATCCTCCATAAGTTGGTGTCGGACAATGGGAAATAATTTTCTGTACGCAAGCTAAAAGAGTTGAACAAGGGGTTGGGCATTCGTCAAGCTTTCACCTCAGTAGCATACCCACAGGGCAATGGACAAGCTGAGGTTGTCAATCGTGAAATCCTCAGGGAACTCAAGATAAAGCTAGATCATGTCGGAGGTAGTTGGGTCGACGAACTCCCCAGCATCTTGTGGTCCTACCGTACCACTCCGCGAGAAGGAACAGTTTAGAGCCCTTTCCAGCTGGTGTTTGGGGATGAGGTCGTCATCCCGTTGGAGGTAGGGGAAGAGTCCGCCCGACGACAACACTATAACAAGGAGGATAATGATCAAGAGCGGTTGATCGACCTATACCTCATTCAGAGGTGAGGGATAGAGCCGCAACTCGGCTGGAAGCGTATCGGCGAAGGATGCAGCAAGCCTAAAATCGTCGAGTAATCGCTCGCAGCTTTGAAGTCAGTGACAAGGTCTGGAAGAGGATCAAACTAGTGGGTGACCTTGGGAACCTGGTGCCTCAGTGGGACGAACCTTATGTTATCACCAAAGAGCTCACATGGGGCTACTACTATCTGGAAGATGACAAAGGCAAGGGGCTAGAAAGGCCATGACACGCCAACCATCTCCGCCCCTATCGTACTTGGTAAGGTGTTGAGTTTGCTTATCTTCTGTATTCTTTGTTTGCACTACCTTGCAGTTTAATAAACAAAAAGAGCAAATGAAATATTACGCGAAGAGCGCTAAGTCCTTACCTGTGTAAAACCATACTACTGTGGGACCGGTGCCGTTGATAGGGGGTGAATATCGACTCGTAAAATTCTTTCGGAAACCTTTGTCGTTTGTTTGTTCATTCTAGACAAAGAGTTAGTAGCATAGAGGAAAAATAAAGAAACAAACGAAAGACACAACTCAGAGTGCATGCAGGTTTTTACTTGAATCTCGACCCCCCAGGGTCAGTACGTCCAAGGCCTAAGCACGGGAAGCGCCCGTCCACTAATGGTCTCTTTTCCGGACTTTCCGGAGTTGGAGAAATCCGTCTTACAGTGCAAGTATTACAACCAAATGATTAAGAAATTAAGTGCATAAAAATAAATGCAAACAAAACAAAAATCGAAAACCCGACCGATCTGGAACTCCGAAGTCCAGCGCACTTCCTCCTGAAGCCTCCTTGGTCGTAGAGCTTCGCCTCTAGCGCTTTTTCTTCGCTCGGAATGCTTAGAATATTGTTGTGAATAATATACTGAGTTGAGGGGCCGAACCCCTTTATATAGTGTCTTCTTGGGTGCCCTAGAGCCTCTGGGGTGCCTCATTGGCGGTCAAAACTTCATCCGGAACGCGAACTTCGCGAAGCTAATAAGATGGGCTGTCTTGGGTGCCCAAGAGCTTACTGGGCGCCTGGATCATCTAGGCGCCTGGTATCCAGGGCGCATGGATGCATGGGGGCGCCTGTATCCATTCAGACGCCCAGGAGCAGCTTTCCAGGCTTCTCTTGTGTTTGTTCTCCTGCTTTGCCTCCAATTCTAGGTACCTGCAAGATATACAAACACAAGACAAACACATATATAATCTTAGCCTTAACGATTGGTTTTGACTTTGGATTTCTCGTGAAACCCTAGGTCCAACCGAGTTCCCTTCCCGGGGAATGCACCTTCGCCTACTCCTCTCAGGAGAAATTTGCCAACCGGCTCCTCCGATTGGACTTTTGCCCGATCTTCCGGATCAGGACTTTGGTGCCCAGTCCACGACCAGGACTTATTGCCCAACCCTTGGTCAGGTCTTCGATGCCCAGCCCTCGACCAGGACTTATTGCCCAATTCCTCGAACCAGGAATTCGTGTCCAACCCTCGGTCAGGTCTTAGGTGCCTAGCCCTCAGCCAAGACTTATTGCCCAATTCCACGAACCAGGACTTCGTGCCCAACCCTTGGTCAGGTCTTAGGTGCCAGCCCTCGGCCATGACTTAGTGTCCAATCCATGATCAGGACTTAGTGCCTAGGTTAACTAGGACTTAGTTTACCTTGATAAGGATTTTTTTTGCTAGTCATGTTAATTTTGACTAGACTTCTCTTCTGCCAAACATCAAGTCATGTTTGGCTTACTCGTTGGTCTAACTGACCAACCCTGGGTTTTTTGCTAAATATCGGATCCTGTTTAGCTAACCCTTGTTCTGACTGATCAAACCACCCTTAGTATATTAATCAGATTAAATCTAGGTTTTAACACCCTGCCAAACATCAGGTCTTGTTTGACTAACCCTTGGTTACCTTAACCAACCCTAGGTACTGGCTGACTCTGCCAAACATCAGATCCTGTTTGACTAGGTCTTTGTCACCCTGATCAATCTGGGTTTTCCCTACCAAACATAATGTCCTGTTTGGTTTAACCCTTGATCATTTTGACTAACCCTTACCGTGTCTAATATATCACTAACTTAAGCATATTGTTAAACATTGAACACTAGAGGAGGACATCACTGATGCATCTTGCACCAACAACTACCTCCGCGGTGAGTAGGCTTGGCCTCGGTGCTGCACATGCCCAGCCAAGAGCTGTAAAACCCTACTACCTCCGCGGTGAGTAGGCTTGGCCTCGGTGCTGCACATGCTCGTCCAAGAGCTGTAAAACCCTACTACCTCCGCGATGAGTAGGCTTGGCTTCAGTGCTGCACATGCCCCTCCAAGAGCTGTAAAACCCTACTACCTCCACATTGAGTAGGCTTGGCCTCGGTGTTGCACATGCCCGACCAAGAGCTGTAAAACCCTACTACCTCCGCGGTGAGTAGGCTTGGCCTCGGTGCTGCACATGCCCGACCAAGAGCTGTAAAATCCTACTACCTCCGCGGTGAGTAGGCGTGGCCTCGGTGCTGCACATGCCCGGCCAAGAGCTGTAAAACCCTACTACCTCCGCGGTGAGTAGGCTTGGCCTCGGTGCTACACATGCCCGACCAAGAGCTGTAAAACCCTATTACCTCTGCGGTGAGTAGGCTTGGTCTTGGTACTGCACATGCCCGGCCAAGAGCTGTAAAACCCTACTACCTCCGAGGTGAGTAGGCATGGCCTCGGTGTTGTACATGCTCGACCAAGAGCTATAAAACCCTACTACCTCCGAGGTGAGTAGGCTTGGCCTCGGAGCTGCACATGCCCGATCAAGAGCTGTAAAACCCTACTACATTCGCGGTGAGTAGGCTTGGCTTCGGTGCTGCACATGCCCGACCAAGAGCTATAAAACCGTAATACCTCGCGGTGCTGCGGGTGCCCGGGGTACTTAGGCTTGGTTTGGGTGCTACGGACGCCCGACCAAGAAACAAAACACAAATACCTCGTGGTGCTACAGATGCCCGGGGTACTTAGGCTAGATCTGGATGCTACGGACGCCCTACCAAGAAACAAAACCCTAATACCTCATGGTGCTGTGGATGGCCGGGGTACTTAGGCTTGGTCTGGGTGCTATGGACGCCCTACCCTGAAACAAAACCCTAATACCTCGTGGTGCTGGGGATGCCTGGGGTACTTAGGCTTGGTCTGAGTGCTATGGACGCCCGACCAAGAAACAAAACCCTAATACCTTGCGGTGCTGCGGATACACGGGGTACTTAGGCTTGGTCTGAGTGCTACGGATGGCCGACCAAGAAACAAAACCCTAATACCTCGTGGTGCTGCGGATGCCCGGGGTACTTAGGCCAGGTCTGGGTGCTATGGATGCCCTACCAAGAAACAAAACCCTAATATCTCATGCTGCTGTGGATGCCCGGGGTACATAGGCTTGGTCTGGGTGCTACGGACGCCCGACCAAGAAACAAAAGACTAATACCTCGTGGTGTTGCGGATGCCCAGGGTATTTAGGTTTGGTCTGGGTGTTACGGACGCCCTACCAAGAAACAAAACCCTAATACCTCGTGGTGCTGCGGATGCCCGGGTACTTAGGCTTGGTCTGGGTGCTGCGGACGCTCTACCAAGAAACAAAACCCTAATACCTCGTGGTGCTGCGGATGACCGGGGTACTTAGGCTTGGTCTGGGAGCTACGAACACCCTACCAAGAAACAAAACCCTAAAACCTCGCGGTGCTGCGGATGTCTGCGGTACTTAGGCTTGGTCTGGGTGCTACGGACACCTTACCTAGAAACAAAACCCTAATATCTCGCGGTGCTGCAGATGCCTGGGGTACTAAGGCTTTGTCTATGTGCTACGGACGCTCTACCAAGAAACAAAACCCTAATACCAAGCGGTGTTACGAATTCTCGAGGTACTTAGGCTTGGTCGGGGTGCTACGGACGTTTGACCAAGAAACAAAACCTTAATACCTCGCGCTGCTACAGATGCCTGGGGTACTTAGGCTTGGTGTTACAGACGCCCGACTAAGGCACACCACCTAGTGCCTTGCGGTGCTACCGATGCCCGAAGTTCTTAGGCTTGGTTTGGGTGTTGCCACTGCCTAACAAGGATTCACGCAACTCCTACAACCTCTCACCCAGAATTGGAGGAAGCTTCGAAAAGAAAAGGTTAACACACATCTTACCAGACATAAAGCGGCGTTCTCAAACAAGGGGAAACAAGCATGATATATAGTTATTGCACAAAGCATTTACATGTCAAAGGTAACAAGTGTCTCCCTTCATTTTTGTGGGGAATACATTGACAATGACATCTCAAAGAAAAATAAATCAAAAAGGGATTCCCTCGAGCCCTGAGGCAAATGCTACAATTCCTCGAACCCTATATAACCGTCAGGGAAGCAGTAACGGGTGCAGGGACCTACTATGACATAGCTTCTATATTGCAACACTAGTCTAATCAGTCAGTAACATTTCCTTCGATCAGACTTGAAGGGAGGGGCATGTGATGGGGTTGAGCTCCCCGTGGCTGACACGTGAATTGAAGAAGCTATGTGGCAAGATGTATCGAGTCTGAACGACTCCCTTTCTGGAACTCCCGAGACCTTCTCGGGAAAGAGATTCCGAGAGATCCCCCTCGGGTAGACACACCCTGGAAATCGAATTGGAAGACGTACTCCCGAGATCACCCCGGGACGTCAGGTCCCCGAGACCACCTCGGGAAGGCAAAATGCCCGGGACCCCCCGGGCCAGAAGACCTCGAGATCACCTCGAGGAAGCGGAGCTCAAGAAGCATTCGACCTCAAGTATCGATCTCCCTTTTCTTTGGATTTGCAGATAATCATCACTAATTATTTCGAGATAATCATGACCCATAATTATCGCAATGGTCCGAACATAATGACTGCGTGTGCCGTTGCAAAGGTGATCCCGTAACCGAAAATTAAGGGGGACGTGGTGAAGATCGTGGAGACTCGTGGGACGACCACCTCAGGTATAAAAGGTACTCCAACCCCTCCGGTAAAAGGGGTTACACACTCTCTACTTCCTGCATACTCTCATAGCTTCCCTTCATCTCTTAGATCGAGGCACTGACTTGAGCGTCAGAGTGGGCTCCGCCAGACAACCTCCGGCGTGTTCCCCTAACGCTTGTGTTAATCTCGCAGGGTGAAAGTTTTTCCTCTAGCGTCAGAGTTTGCGTGGGCTGAATCTTGGTGATTGGCCGTCGACGACGATTCCTTCTAGAATATGTATTTAGCTTTTAAATTTTTTCAAAAGGCACATTTATTTTTCATTCGAGGTTGGCCCTAGATTTTAGATGATCCGATCCCAAAAAAATAAAATCTTTTGTATTCAAATAAAAAAAAATAATAAAATCAATATTATAAAAATAATTCTATTAACTAAACACATAAACTGAGATTTATAATAATAAAAAAATACTATATTCTATATGCTTAATAATCAGTATCGTTATATCATAGAAAATGAAAAAAACTATTATAATTAACTATAAAAAATTAATATTTTTGTATTTTTTTTACATAATTAATTTTTAAAAAATGATAAGGAGAGTGAAAATGGAAGAGTGAAAAGTATAGTGAATGACATGACACCTTGTATGCAGCGATCTCCGACGGGTTCATCATACCCCAGAGTATAGTTTGATTCGGGGCGGCGGCCGAAGACCACCGATGGTGTCCAAGCGATAATCGGACGTGTGCATATAAAGTATCACGTCATGTCACATCATTCACTATACTTTTCACTCTCCCATTTTCACTCTCCCTATTATTGCTCTTAAGTTTTTTTCTAAAAACTCACTCTCAATCGAAATCTTAGCTAACCTACTCAATCTTATTTGGGTCACGGTTGATTACAAATAAGATTTCAATAACTTCAATTTAAAATAATTTCTTTGCAAATGCAATAACCATTGAAATAGTAAATAATATCCTATATCTTGAATGAATTTGGGAAGGAATTCATTCTTTACACAAAAAAAAATAGTATTTCATTTGCTATTTTTATTTCCTTTTGATAAAATATATTGTATGATTTTCAATTATGGATATAAGTCATCTACATTTAAATCTAAAACAGTTTGCCTTGTACACTCTTTTCTTTTCAGTTTCCTTTCAAAATTTTTGCAAGAGCTTTCAAATCCTCATCAATAAATGAACTCAACTTTTTAGCTATGAAAAGGAATCCAAAGAGATCTTCATATTCCTCATATTGCTCAAACACTTTTTTCAATAACCCAATTGTTTGATCTGTACATGTATAAGAAATAATGAACCATAAAAGCTTTTTGGGCAGATTCTTGAGGTATTTTGAAAGACTCATATGTAACTTAATCAAAATGTCTTTTCTATATATTGTCTCTTTTTAAGAAAAAAAATAGAATCAATCTCTATTATTCAAGCAAGTCCTTTTATTCTATTGTTGACATGTCCAAGTCCAAATTCTCTATACTCTTCAAAAGAAGCAATTAGCTAGCCATTTAACCTTGGTCACAACAACGATAATCAACATGTTTTCATATTGTAAGTCCTTGCTAACAATATTAACTTTATCCAATATGTCATACCAAATAACTATGTCCACTAAAAATTCAAAATTTCCAAGTTCAGATATTACTAAAGACATAACTTCACTTTTTATTCTAGAGTCAATGTCTTTTTCTTCTACAACTCGAAGTAAAACTTTTCTGATTTGTTAAGCTTAAAGTATCATTGCTTTCACATTTTCAATACGACTTTCCCATCGAGTGATTGACAATGGTTTGAGAGTTAAACCTTTTACTATCACATGATCTATTAAAACTTTCTACCTCTTTTCTATATGATTGCAATTCCACAAAGTGTTACATTCAAATGTTGACAATCACAGAGTATATAATGCTTTAGAATTTATATCAACAGTTATTTTTTTATGCCTTAATGTCTCCCTTTCATATTTGCCCCATTAATATATCTATGTCCTCTCACATTATTAATATCCTGCTCAAAATTTTTCAACACATTTTGTAATTTTTCAAATAACCCTTTTCCTGTTGTATCATTTACTTTCAAAAATTTTAAAAAGTATTCTTCTACTTTCATTAGGCTTGTAGAAACATCAACACATTTTAAGAACAAAGTAATTTGCTCTTAGTTACTAACATCAGGAGTGCAATCAAGTATTATAGAAAATAATTTAGCTTCTTTAATGTTTTGAAAAGTATAACTTTTGATTTCATAAGCTAACAAACATATCAACTCATTCTGAATTTTATTGGTGCAATTGACCTTGGGTCAAAGTTGACCATATTGACTAAGCTAGGATTGACTCGAGTTTGTGTTTAGATGTTTGATCAATATGTGAGAGAAAAATCAAGGAGGTCAAGAATGACCATGTAGGATCGTTGCACGTGAGAGGAGGGGGGGGTGAATCACGTGTCTTAAAAATAAATACTTTTTCATATTTATAAAATCGGGCGTTGCGAAAAATAAAGCAAAAAAAATAAACACGCGAACACCAACGGTTTTATTTGGTTCAGAGCTTTCGGTGACTCCTACTCCAAGGCCAAAGTTCGTTAGACCTTTTCGACGAACAATCCACTAATATCCTCTACTGGTAAACCTCCGGTAGAGTGATTGAGTACTAAAGAATAATCGGGAAGTATAACAATCCTACACTTCCCTTTTTGCACAATAAGATGGAATTAGTACAATAATAAATTTTTGTTACCCAACACTTGAGAAGAATGTCGATCGGGCGTGTGTGTTGGTGTTAGTCTTTCGACAGTGGTTGGACATAGTCGAGTTGAAGCAGAGCCACAATAAGAAGACGAGGAAGCAGAATAGTTGCGAAAGCTTGAGAATAGAATGTAAATTCATACTTGAGCTCTCGGCAAGAAAGTCCTAATAAAGGGCATCTGAGACACCTCAGTTCCAAAATGATGCTCCTCAGATCCAGCAAACTCTATCTGGATCCGAGCCCACGTCGTCGCTGCTTATCCTCTGGAAGGCGCCTCAGGTTTGAAGTGAGGCTCCTTAGATCCCAACTAAGGCACCTCGGACTATTGAACCCTTATCTTCACTAGCAACTTCGCGGAGGCACCTTCAGCTCCTTGAAGGCGCCTCTAGCCCCAAGTGAGTTGTCTCACGTCCAACCTGAGGCGCCTCGGGCACTGTTAATCCGAGGTTAAATTTTACAGTTTAAACCCTACAAAATGCATTAGTCCAAAATAAGATATTCCCTGCAAGACAAGATTAGCACAAGTACAAAAATGGACTAAACAAGTTCAGTATTAAATATACTCTGTCCTCCCAAAACCAGGATTTAGTCAAGGCTTCAGCTTAGAGCTCCAAAATGGTTCTAACCTAGACCGCACGTAAAGTCCCTACCAGGGACTCGTCCTCACCAGAATTTGCTCCTTCAGTGACTTACCTCACTTACCTTGTGTAAATTTACTTAGTTTCTTAATCCACCAAGTCTTCAGCCAACTATCAAGCCCTACGGACCCAACTGGACTTCATGCCAAGTCTCCACCAACTAGGCTTCAGCCAGTTGTCAGGCCTCGCGGACCCAACCGGACTTCCTTCTAGGGGTCAACCAACTTGGACTTCAGCCTAGTGTCAGGTCCTAAGACTTTCAATCATGCACACTCGATAACAAGGTTAGAAAATTAACAAACTTAATTTTAACCTATTTGTCATTCATTAAAACACGAGTTTGACCGTTAGTGCAAACTGCACCAACATATCGAATACTTGATGATGTCTAAAGACCAACGAGAAGTTGATAAGGAAAAAAGTCTAAGTGGTTCAAAGGTTGACCGAACACTTGGTAATCAAAAGTCCAACGGAAAAATTGACAAGAGAAAAGTTCAAGTGGGTCAAAGGTTGACCAGACACTTGATGATTAGAAGTCCAATGAGAAGGTTGGCAAGAGGAAAGTCCCAGTGGGTCAAATGTTGATCGAACACTTGGTGATCAAAAGTCCAATTGAACGGTTGGCAAGACCAAAGTCCAAGTGAGTCAAAGATGACTGAACACTTGGTAAAGAAGCTCTGGCAGGTCATGAATGACTCGATTAGTAGAAGTTTGTAGAGGAAACAAAAGGTTACCGAATCGATTAGCCTAATTGATTCATCCCTATCAATCCATTAGGCTAATCGATTGGCAATGCTTTTTCAAGAGAACAGAAGGCTTTAGAATCGATTGAAGCAATACATTGAAGCCAGTAATTGATTCGTACGACTCGCTAATCGATTGGTCAAGCAAAAAAGAGAAATTCAATAGGTTTGAATGGTCGAATCTGACGTGATGATCGATTGAGGGTAAGGTCAATCAATTGGAGGCTTTTTCTACCTTGAAAGCAATCCTAAAAAATGGGGATTTGTGGAGATTTTGAGCTCCTGGTTCATAAGGTTTTGGAAAGAAGTGATATTGTATTTTTCAATCATCAAGAGGTTAACCAAAATAAGAAAACAAGTAAAGCAAGGTTCTTTATTATAAAGTTAGTTTTGATTTCATTTGCAATTTTGTTCGTGTTTCTTATTGTATTCTTGTGCTCAAGCTTGTAAGGGATTTCTCCGCCTCTAGAAGGTTTACAAGAAAGAGGAAGTTCATAGTGCAACTGTGAGTGAAGAGTGGATCCATTGATTAGTCACCTTAAGGAGTTGAATACCAAGTAAAATCTAAATATAGTGCATGTGGTGTTTAAATTTGAATTGAAGTTCTATTGTGCAAAGCGACTATGAGAATCGATCAAAGCTATTCACCCCCTTCTAGCTCACACGTGTCCCAACAAATTTTGTCGCTAAAATAATAATGATGTGTATTTCTTTCAAGACGCTCTTTCATCATTGAGTCCTGCTCAGCAATCATCTCAACAACAACCATAAAGTTTCCATTATTATCATCATAAAGCTTGTCATTACTTCCACGAAATACTACATTTTGTTTGGCTAAAAATCTCACAAGTGAAATTAATCAATGTAATATTTTACTCTAATGCTCTTTTATCTTCTTGATTTGATCTTGAATACATGATCAATTGTTGTACCCTTTACTAACCTAATACGCAACTTAGACTAGATAGCATAATAATTAACATGCTCAATAATTGTTTCATGTACTTTAAGTCTGCTACTAATTAAGATATCCACAATCATCATATCCCTTATTTGTTAGTTGACTTGGTTGAGGCCACATTTTAAACAACTTTCAACAAAAAACAAAATTCTTTATCATGTGCTTTTGAATAGACCAACCAATCTCTATAGTGTTTTTGACTATTTGGCAAAATTTGAATGTAGAAATTCAAAGAGAATCGTCTATTTGATATATCTTTGGGACCTTTCCCTGTTAATACATCTCTTTGCCCAATAGCTTCCAATTTCTAAGATAAAAAATGTTAAGTGGAATCGATGAACTTGATTCTTCATTCACACATTAATAACATCATTATAACTTTCAGAATAATTATTTTCAAAGTCTAAGTTATTACTATTTTCATTACCTTCAATCTCATTCACATCTTCCTCTACATCATTTTCAATGACTAAGCCTTCATATAATTCATTACAATTATTTTCTTTATCTTTTTCATTACTCAAATCTTCAAGTGATGGATTTATCAATTCATTGATAACAAATCTCTTGATCGCTCCTCTTTGAGAACAATAAATTCTTCATATCTTTTTCCTTTTTTCTGCTTGTAATATCTTGATAAATACTTCTTAATAGTTGACATTCCAATTTTTTATAAAAATTAATTAATTAAGCTCTTAAACAACCACTTATTATAGACATTAGACAAACTTTTATTATTAAATGCTCATTTTAGATTTAACAAAGCTAAATTAGAATTTAAATAGCCAACTTCTTAGAATAGTCTAAAATTTCCAAACTTTACATTTTATTTCCAAAAATCATACATTAAAGTTTCAAATATCGTATTTGATAATTCTAATACATCGACACTCCAAAATCAAATTATTCAATTCTAAAACAAATGAAAATCCTCCGGATAAATAATCTAAAATTTTGAAAATTTCAAGTATCATTGAGGATCGATTTTCACAATCTAAATTCCAAAAAGACTATTTTCGAATTGAAACAACTAAAACAAGATTTAATTGAAAATAAAAATTAAACCTTGACGCTCGATACGAGTTGAAACAAATCACTTCCGGAGCAAAAGTTTCAATATCTACACAACAGCACAACACAACAAAACTAACCAGAAATCAACTATAGCATACAAGCTTCAAACTAAAATTAAAGAACAGCTCTGGTTTTTCTCACCTCGCAAAACAGACTTGGAATTTCACTGTCTAAAGATGGAAATCAACTCAAAACCTCGTAAAAGACACGGACCTAGGTTGCAAAACAGTTAGCAACAGCAAATGAGGTGCCACAAGCCCAAGCCTATGAGGGAGACAAGTCGAGTTTGGAGTCAAGGATTTTTGTACAATTTTGATATCAAAACATAGCCCTAGCCGAGCTCTATCCAAAATCATGGTCAATTTTCAATTTCCCTGCATGAAGCAGCTGTGAGGGTTTTGAGAAAAAAATTTGACTTATGGCCTTTACAATATAAAATACTTTTAAAAAAATTAGGACCATCGGAGGTGGGGCCTTGTGCGACGCCCCCACCTTGACCACCCCCCGACGGGTCCCTGTAAGCCGGCCTCAGGGTATCTATTTCCATTTTATCCCTCCTATCAACCATGCACTATGATGTTGCATTCAAAAAACAACACTATAGTTAGGAATGATAATTTCTTCCGATCCGAATAAAGGAGAGTATAGAAAGATTATTAATATCTAATATTTTATCTGAATACCTAATTAAATTATTTATATATATATATATATATATATAAGAAAATTTTTGTTTTTCTAAACCCATTGATTATTTTTATTATATATATAAAATATGATATTAATTCTAATATATTTTTTGAATGATAATAGTCAAATAGAAATAGATAAATATGTTAATATAGAAAATATCTTATTCTTTAATGGGCATGGATATAGGGATAGATATTAATATCCGATGAATATGAATATGAATATGAAGGATATAAAATTCTATCCGAATTCGACTCATTGCCATACGTGATGTTGATTTTCAAATATCAACACCACAATGTTATCGATATTAGGATTTATGCAGTATACAATACTGTTGATTTTTAAAACGTAGCACTATTATGATGCTTACTTTTGAAAATTACACTATAATAATATTGATTTTTAAAGTGCAATACTTTAGTGGTAATCGTTCTTTAAAATTCAGTACAACGGTGATGTTGTCTTTCAAATTCAATACGTCAGTGATGCTATTTTTTTTGATATAGTATTGTAGTAATTTACGGAAGAAATAAAATGAAAAATAAATATGATTTTTGAAAAAATTAAAAAGTTAAATACCTCTTTTGAAAATTTTGTTCAAGTGCACCTTGATCAATTGCTTAAATATGAGCGAGATAAATTTGGCTAATTTACCGATGACGTTTTGATAACGTTGGACTTCTAGATCGTTCACTATGAATATTTTTCAATTTATTTTGACGGTCGATGGAAAATTTTTATGAGACCGGGTCGATCGTCTGAGGTTGAAAAAACCTCGTTAATTATTGAGGAATTCAGCAAAATATACAATGTTTTTTTAAAATTTTTTTTTGATATTTTCAGAAAATACAACCCCTAGAATTGGTACAAATTTTCAACTTTTGAACGCGGCGCAAAAGTCAACGCAGTAGACAGACGGGAGAGGTTTGAAAATGCTACCAATGGCTTCGGCGGACGGCAGGCGGATGGTTGAAATGGTCAAACTTTAAAAAAAAAACGAGAGGAATATTTCTACAAGAAACAACCGAACACAACGACCTGGTAAATTATACATTTGCCTTTTCCCCCACGATATTAAAGTAAATTATACTTTAGTATGTTTTTCAGGGACGATTCTTTTCTTAGAATCCTAGAAGATTTTATATCTGGTTTTAATGGAGAAAAACATAGAGAGATTTTTTAAATTCTGATTAATTGGATAATTGAATATGGATATTTGGGCACAGATCATAGTAAAATCATATTCTCATCCTATGTAAATATCCGATAAAATTATATATATATACAGTATTGATCTCTTACGTTACATTTTTGTACGTCCTTGTGTGCGACTTCCCATCCCAATTGATTCACTAATAGATTGGAATCGATTGGAGTTGGCATCTCCAATCGATTGGAGACGCCAAATGATTGAGTGCACTTGGGCGCACCCGATTGATAGCGTTGGTAGCCTCTAGCCATCTGGTTCGACCCAAACTATAACCCAAGAGGGATTGATGATCCCTAAGGGGAACGAGACTAAATTTCAATCGAATCCGACCACCGGTGATCGATACATCTTAAATCGATTCTGCCTTAAGGCCCCGTCTTAATCGATTAAGGCCCTGTGTTAACACATGCGTTAATCGATTGGTGAATCGATTGGTTACCAATCGATTGAGAGACGAGCGTGCACGAACACACAATATATCATTATATATTTACATACATACACACACACACTCTCTCTCTCTCAGGGGTGGCTCCACTAAGGGGCAAAGGAGGGCAAATGCCCCCTCCTCCCCCCTCGATATGAAATTACTATACTTGAGTCTTTCCGACATGCTCAACTTCGTGGACAAGCTTTGGTAGTTGTGCATTGGGGGAGTGGCTCATGATTTTCACCACGAACCTCCCAGAGCGGCTTGACAAGGCGTTGCTCCGGACAGGGCGGATGGACTGGAAGATTCACCTCTCAGACTGTAGGTTGGCGACGTTCCGAATCCTGACGAGGAACTACTTGAAAGCAGGAGAGATGCACCCGCAAATGCTGGAGGTAGAGGCACTACTAGCAAAGGTGGAGGTGACACCCGACAACATAGCGGAGGTGTTCACGAGATGCGATAGCGAGGGAGAGGGCATCGACAACTCAATGAACGAGGTGATGGAGGAGATACGGTGGCAAAAGGAATAGACCGCCGCCTGACGATGACATAAGTAGAATTCGTGAACAAAATTAAAGGTCATGGATATTTTTATAAATTACGTTTGAGAAAGAAGAACATGAATTGACACGTTAAAGGATATTTGTGATATTTGGCTCTTTGTCACTCCTTGATAAAATTTCTAAATTCGCCCCTGAATATACTGCGGGCCGGGTTGTTAAGCACCTGTGTAGACCCAAGGCCTCCGAGATTCAAATCCAATGAACAGTAATACTTTTGTATTTTAAAAAAAAAATTTAGATATATTATATGTAATTATGGTTTAATATTTTAAGATTTAGATGTTGAGTTATAGTGAGTTTAAATCAATAAAATTTTTCCTTAGGGTTAAGGCCACTCTTGGGCTTAGTGTCCAAAATAAAAAAATTTAGACGCTCGCAGAATATATAATATGTATTTAGAGTTTATGATTTTAAGGTTTAGGGATTGAGTTATAGTGTATTTAAGCAAATAAAATTTTCCCTCTGGGGTTCAAGCTTCCCTCTTGGACTATAGTGTTCAAGATAAAAAAAATTTAGATGTTCCCGAGATATATTATATAAATTTAGGATTTAATGTTTTAAAAAATATTAATTAAAAAAAATTCCAAACGCTTGGATTCATTCAAAGCACCCCGAGCTGTGATGTGCACGAGCATGCGGTGGAAGGTCCGTAGCATATCATTATACTATATATATATTTATATATTAAAGATTTTTTTTCCCAAAATCCATTAGCGTTTAATTTGTTTGGATTGAATATGATTTAATTAAGAGAATGCTATGGAGGTTTAATTTGTATTTTTAATTATATTTTTTTTATATAATATTAATTCTAATATGTTCTTGAAAATGATGATAATTGGATGGATGAAATCAAGAAATTATTAGTATAGAATATCCAAAGAAAGAGTATATCGAATCCTATGATGTGTATGTGTATGAATATAGATATTCAATCCCTGAGATATACAAGGATGAGGATGAAAGTTTAAAACACAAAAAAAAAATGGATGAATATAATAAATTGGGATGAGGACGAAGAATATAATCTGATCTAAATCCTATTTATTATTATCCCTAATATTTTCCAATGGGATCGAACTAAGACAACTAACCTTTCTTTCCGATTAGCTAAATCTCCAGGATTGAGCCCAACCGCGACTTGCGAGCTCTGTGCTCGGGCCGTAAGTTCACGACCACCGTGAACTGCCCCTATGTTGCTGGAACAGACCGTTTCACAAGTCGCGATTGTGAAATAGCCACCGTGACCTCCTAGTGATGTATTAGCTGCGAGCTTTCGGCCATGAATTGACAGTAAGTTTAACCTTTTTAAAGTGATATTGAGCAAATTTAAATAATATTAATCAAGTCGATACATAATTTTTTATATAATACTTTTAGTTAAGTTAAATTTTAAAAATACTTTATTTTAATACATTAAGATATAAGACACTCTTTTAATTTGTGCCGACGAATCTTGTATGCTCGTCTATAGCCCATCGAAATGGAGCTCCCTTAAATGACACGGCATTTCTAAGAAGAATTGATAGGCATAACTAGGCCAATCTGTCAGTAGTGAGTGTGGTCACGGCTCTACGTTTTGATAGAGAAGTCGGGGGCTAAGACAAAAGCCTACCCATCTAACAACAAACGTAAACATTAAAAACAAAACCATGCGACGCATTCTCAATTATTGAAATATTTAAAGATTGAATTTTAATTTTAATGAATTAATAACTATTTTTTTTAATAAGGGATTGATTTAAGAATATTGAAATGATGAGTGAGATTTAACTTAACAGTTGATAAAAAAATTTATGAGACTGAATTGATCAATTCTAAAATTAATAGACGTAATTTAAGTATCTTACGCCAACTTAAAAAACAATGAATAATTATTGTTTTTAAAAGCGCTGCAAAGGTCTCCTCTTCGAAAGCTGTTGATTAATAAATAGACAGGGGGAAATAGTTGAAGGCAAAGCACATTTCATTTACTCCCATGTGAAACATGCCCTTCCAAACTTAATTGCCCAGTCAATAAAGCAGCTTTTGTTTTGGGGCCATTCCTTTCACCCGGAGGAAAAGTTGTTGGGTATTTGGTTCTTACAAAAAAAAAAATTAAATATGATTTTGTAAAAAATTGAAGTATCATCCATCGATGAAAATCAGAATTGATTTCATAAACAAAATCTATGATTTACGTAGATAAATCTAAATTATTGATTTGCTCCAAACGAATTAGGTGTGAATAAAAAATTAATTATTTAAAGTCAATAAAAAAATGACATAAAAGGAAATAGATAAGGAATAGTCCCACATCTAAAATTTTTAAAAGAGTTTACCACCATATATGTGCTCCTATATTAATAGAGTTAAAAAAGAAAAACACAGGTGGTTTTTTTTCACTTGCGAGCAGGTGCTCGCACCTGCGAGCCCGCCACGCGCGTACATACGCAATGGACGCATTGTTGACGCACTTTGCACTTCGCACGTAGGTATGGAAATAGGTCAGGCGGCCTGTCAGGGGCCTGTGGCCTGGCCTGTATTTGGCCTGGCCTGTTAAAAATTAAAATAATAAACAGGCTATTTTGAAAGCTTGTTTTGCTTATCAGGCCAGGCCCAGGCTCAATATAAAGCCTGACAGGCCGGCCTGGGCCTGTTAAATATGTATTCTATAAATTAATAAATATCAAAATATAATGTAAATGTAGGGATGGTAGGGTTTGATCCCTGGATGCCGGAGCAAGCAAATACCTATTCACACTCACCTAACCACCAGATCAGTGCACCATTGCTTCAAATCCGACAACATTTGTATATTTGTATGTCACACAGAGAGTGTTGAATATTTGATTAAACATTTGTAAGCAATTCTGAAAAATAAGCTTAATCTAAAATCTTTGATGTTTTCTTATCCAAAATCAGAATATCTGTATCAGATTATTGAATAGGCTTTGTAAACAGGTCACAGGCCAGACTATTGAACAGGCCAGGCTCAGGCCTAAAATAAAGCCTATAACAAGCCACAGGCCAGGCTCAGGCCTGTTTGCTATTATACAGGCCTGGCCTGTTAAGGTGAAAGTCTGGCCTGGCCTGGCCTGGCCTGTTTCCATCCCTATTCGCACGTATCCATCGTCGCGAGGAGCTTAATGGTCAGTTTACTTGGACGGGCAGATGAATGAGGGAAAGGAATCAGCTGCAGAAAACTATCCCTACGGGGAGAGAAGGGAAAAGAAAATAATCCATCAGGAAGAGAAAGGGAAGGGAAGAGAAATGAATTTGTTAGGAAGAAAGGAGGAAGAAGGGGAAATGGAAGAGAAACTTCGAGAAGAGAAGGTTCAGCACCTCGCTCGCGCTCCCTCATGGTTGCTCACGATCGCGCTTGCAAGCGGTGAGCGGCCGTGCTTGGTTGGAGAAGAGAAGGTCCAGCACCTCGCTCGCGCTCCCTCATGGTTGCTCACGATCGCGCTTGCAAGCGGGGAGCGACTGTGCTTGGAGCGATTCGGTGAGCGACCGTGCTTCGAGCGACCGTGCACACGAGCGACCGGCGAGCGTCCGTGCTCGCGAGCGACCGGCGAGCGACCGGCGAGCGTCCGTGCACGCGAGCGACCGGTGAGCGTCCGTGCTCGCGAGCGACCGACGAGTGGCCGTGCTCCCCAGCGATCGGCAAGCAGCCGTGCTCGCCATCCTCATCATTTGGTTGGTGACGCGCCCCACCAACGAGCAGGAGCGCGACATCGCAGAGAGAGAGGACTCTACTTGCATCCATCACCGAGGGAGGCAGAGCTATCACAGTGCAGCCTCGCATGGTCGCGCTATGCCTATTCGCGAAGAAGAGGGGAAGGGAAAGTTGTTCCGTCCGATTTTGGGTGGACGAAAAAATAACTTAAAACTGATCCACGGATGGGTTTAGGAATCCATCCGTCCATTACTTAGTAATAAGTAAACAGGAGAAATGAAATTAATCCATTCTTCCTCACGAAGTAAACATTAGAAAATTTTTCCTAAGAAAAACTTTCCTTAGTTTTTAAATCCACTCTCCCAAGTAAACATACCCTAAATGTACACTCCAGGTGATGTAGCATTCGCTGATGTGTCATGTGGCGTGGCAGTGCCTACGTTGCGCTCGGGTGACGTGACATGTGACGTGGGCGTGTCTACGTGGCACTCAGGTAGAAGGAGAGAGATGATTGGACTAATGATTGAGCAAACAAATGACAACGTTGGATCGAAGATAGGTGCTGAATCACAAGTGACGCGATCTGGAGCGATCGCGAAGAGCCGCGATCTGACCGTTGATAACAAGACTTAATCTGAAGTGTCAGTTCAAATCTGGTGATTACGATAAAAAGGACCTCTGAAGGGTTACAACCATCCAGATCTGATGGATGAGATCAAAGGGCTATCTAAAAGATTACAACCCTCCAGATTGAACGACCCAGATTAATCCTAAATCAAAGGTCACGCCCACACACCAAAGGATATCTTACCTCTTCCCTTGTATAAATAGAGTCCCCTAGATGATGAATTTATTCATTTAATCATCAAAGTCATTAGCATTCATTTTATCTTGTACATCCAAAGTTCAAAAAACCTATGAGAAGGTTCGCTGATCTCGAAATTTGTAGTGCTACTATTTCGAGATATCGTTATTGTATCTTGGGAAACGAATTGCTAATATTCGTGAGCACCTGTAGTGGAGCACATGTAGACGATAAAATCATTGTGGGAATCATTAGAAAAAAATACAAAATCGAAAACGCCGGATTGAAGAAATTCATCATCAGCCGATTTTTGGATTTCAAGATGGTGGATTCGAAGAATGTAATGTCTGAAGTCTAAGACATGCAACTGATACTACATAATCTGGATGCCGAAGGCATGAAGCTGTACGAGTCGTTCAAAGTAGCCGCGGTAATCGAGAAGCTCCCTCTGTCATGAAAGGATTTCAAAAATTATCTCAAGCACAAGTAAAAAGAAATGAGACTTGAAGACCTAATCATGAGGCTACGAATAGAGGAGGATAATTGAAAATTATTCGACTCTAGAGGAACGAAGTGGGCTATCGATGAGATGTCCAACATGGTTGAGCCGAACGCCAATAAGCCGAAGCAATTCAAGAAGAAGGCTCAAGGCAAAAAATTCAAGGGTTCATTCTACAACTGCGAAAAGCCAGGACACCTGTCCAAAGATTGTAGACGTCGGAAGAAACCAACCAAGAGTCAGAAGGATGCTTCGAACCATGTCACAACTTCTAATGACAAGCTCCCTGATTTATCGGAATTGGATCTCACTGTTATCGTGCTTGAAGCCAACACGGTGGTGGACAACCCAAAGCAATGGTGGATCGATATTGGAGCAACACGTCATATCTGTTCTGATAAGATGATGTTCTCCAAGTATACGTCGATAAGTGGAAGAAAGCTCTATATGGGCAATTCCACTATATCGTCGATTGTCGAACTCGGGAAAATTGTCCTGAAGATGGCATCTAAGATGGAGTTAATACCCATTGATGTGCTTCACGTTCCTAACATCAGAAAGAATCTAGTTTTTGGATCGACACTTGTCAAGATCGATTTTATACAAGTGTTCCAGTCAAACAACTTTGTACTTACGAAAATTAGAGTCTTCGTAGGTAAGGGATATTTAGAACAAAGTCTGTTCAAAATGGTAAAATGGTTGTAATGACTGTACACCGTGAATTTGATTGTAATAAAATAAAAACTTCCAGCTACGTTGTTGTGTGTTTTAATTGATGGCATGATCGACTTGGTCATGTTAATAATAATACTTTGAAACATCTCATCAAATTAAATTTATTACCAAATGTTAATGTTGACGAAACGCACAAATATGAAGTATGTGTGGAAGCTAAGATGACGAGACTATATTTTCATTCGGTCGAAAGGTTAATGACTCCTCTAGAATTGATACATAGTGATCTATGTGACTTAAAGTTTGTGCAAACTAGAGAAGATAAAAAAATATTTTATTACTTTTATCGATGACTGCACGAGATTCTATTATGTTTTCTTTTAAGAAGTAAAGATAAAGCCTTGGAGGCTTTCAGAACCTATAAAACAGAAATTGAAAATCAACTTGATAAACGAATTAAAATAATTCGTAGCGATAGAGGTGGAGAATATGGTACACCATTTGATAAGTTTTGTTCAGAATCTGACATTATTCATCAGACAACGGCGCCACTCACCTCAATCAAATGGTGTTGTCGAACGTAAAAATTGGACACTAAAGGAAATGATGAATGCCTTGTTGATAAATTCAGGCTTATCTCAGAACTTGTGGGGGGAAACTATATTATCGACAAATCACATTCTCAATAAAATCCCTCACAAGAAAAATGATAAAACGTTATATGAACTATGAAAAGGCCGCGAGCCAATTTACAAATACTTGAAAGTGTGAGGGTGTTTGACAAAGGTCGAAATACCTAAACCAAAACAAGTAAAGATTAGACCTAAAACGTTCGATGCGATATTTGTCGGATATGCCCATAACAGTAGTGCATATCGATTCATAGTCCACAAGTCAGACATTCCTGATATTCATATGAGAACAACCATAGAATCTCGGAATGAATATTTTTTGAAAACGTATTCCCAAATAAAAAGGGAAACGTTCAAAGTGATTGCAATGGAAGTTCTAGCGAACAAGACGTTCCTGACTTAGTTGTCGAAAAATGACTATTGACGATCAATGCTCAAAGTCACGTTGGAGCAAACGGGCTAGAGTTGAGAAATCGTCTGGGCCGAACTTCATGACTTTTATGTCGAAAATGGACCCAAGAACATTAAGTGAAGCTCTCTCTAGTCCCGATGTCCCATTATGGTAAGAGACTGTCAATAATGAAATCGAATCCATCATAAATAATCATACTTGAAAATTAGTGGACCTTCCTATTGGTACTAAATTATTAGGTTGTAAGTAGATACTAAAACGCAAGTATAAATCTGATAAATTGATTGAGAAGCATAAGACCAGACTTGTAGTCAAAAGGTTTAAGAAAAAGGAAAGATTTGACTACTTCGATACCTACTCACCTGTGACAAGGATTATGTCTACACGAGTGCTGATAATCATCGCAGCACTGTATGACCTTGAAATATATCAAATGAATATTAAGACTGCGTTCTTAAATGGTGAGTTGGAAGAAAAAATTTATATGGAGCAACATGAGGGGTTCGTAGCTCCAGGAAAAGAGGAAAAGGTGTGTCGACTTGTTAAGTCATTATACAAACTTAAACAAGCGCTTAAACAATGACACGAAAAATTTAACAAAATAATACTATCAAACAAATTCAAAATAAATGAATATGATAAATGCATTTATGTTAAAATCACACATGAAGATCATGTAATCGTCTGTCTATACATAGACGACATGCTTATAATGGATAGTAATCGTGAGATAATCATGAGTACAAAGAAAATGTTAACCAACAATTTCGATATGAAAGATATGGGTCGAGCAGATGTTATATTGGGAATTAAAATTCTCAGGATATCTGAGTGGATAGTTCTGACACAATCTCACTACGTAAAGTCGGTATTAAAAAGGTTCAATGCATACGATCTCTCTACAGTGAAAACACCTATGGATCTAAGTTAACACTTAGCGAAATACCATGGTGAGCCCATATCGCAATTGGAATATTCTCGGATAATAGGTAGTTTGATATATCTCACATGTTGCACACGTTCAAATATTGTCTGTGCGGTCAACAAGTTAAGTCATTTTACGAGTAATCCAAACGACACTCATTGGAAAGCACTGATGCGAGTTATTAGGTATTTGAAATATACTATGAACTACGGATTACATTACAGTAAATATCCCATTGTCTTAGAGGGATACTATGATGGTAATTAGATATCAGATACAAAAGACTCTAAATCCACTAGTGGATATGTATTCTTGATCGGTGGGGGGGGGGGGTGATATCTTGGAAGTCCACTAAGCAAACGTGCATTGCTCGGTCAACTATGAAATCCGAGTTTATAGCACTAGACAAAGCATATGAGGAAGCTGAATGGCTGCGGCACTTCTTAAAAGATATCTCAAGCTGGACAAAACTTGTGCCCGTCTTACTTATACACTATGATAGTCAATCGGCGATTGAAAGGACACAGAGTAGTATGCATAATGATAAATCACAACATATACATCGTAAACACAATACCATTAGACAGTTGATCTCTAATGGAGTGATTGCAATCAAATATGTTAAGTCTAAAGATAATTTGGCAGATTATCTTATGAAGGGGCTAAGTCGAGATCAAGTATACTGCTTATCAAGAGGAATGAGATTACAAATCTACAACTAAAACGACTGTAGCGGTAACCCAACTTTGTTAACTGGAGATCCCAAGATCTTGGTTCAATGGGGCAACGAAGTTACAAAAGTTGTGTTACAGCACACGAGATATATTATCCCTATCCCAAACCTAGGATGAACATATGTTGTCCTACCACATGTAGTGAGATTAAGCTTATGTTTTTAATGACTTCTATACCTTTATAAGGTGGAGTATGGTAGGATACTCTTAATAGAAGTGTCACCTATGTGAGTGTAAAGACACACCGCTTAAATCAAACACTCATGAATTCAAGATGGTGTCCATGACCAAAACGGAACCAATCATGAGAATCAAAAGTATGTGAGCTAAGTCCCTGCGTGGGTGTTATTGTCTTAATATACACAAACAGATGAGCAGTTCAAGACATCACGTTCACTGCGCAGTCTAATATGCTTGATAGCATTCCACTATGGAAGGTTCAAAGCCACAAGCTAACTCTCCCAACGCAGTGACATATCGATTGGACTCTTGTAAAGTGTCAGCATGCATACATGTATTAATTTACATTCATGTGGGGGATTGTTGGATATTTGGTTCATAAAAAAAAAGATCAAATACGATTTTACAAAGGAAAATTGAGGTGTCATCGATGAAAGTCAGAATTGACTTCAAAAACGAAATCTATGTTTCGCGTAGATAAATCTAGGCTATTAATTTGCTCAAAAACGATTACGGATGAATGAGAAATTAATTGTTTAAAGTCAGCCAAAAAAATTGACATAGAAGAAAGTAGATGGGAAATAGTCCCACACCTGAAATTTTCAAAAGAGTTTGCCTCCTTATATATGTTCCTGTGTTAATAGAGTTAAAAAAGAAAAACACAGGTGATCTCTTCTCACAAGCGAGCAGGTGCTCGCACCTGCGAGCCCGCCACCCGCCATGCGCGCACGTGCGTACTTGCGCCATGGACACTTTGTTGGCACATTGCACTTCGCATCGTCGCAAGAAATATTGAGGAGTTTAAATTTATGCTCTAAGTGACGTGACACTCAGTGACGTGCCATGTAACGTGGCAGTGCCTACGTGGCACTCGGGTAACATGGCATGTGATGTGGCCGTGTCTACGTGGCACTTAGGTAGGAGGAGAGAGATGACTGGACTGCTGACTGAGCAAACGAATGACAACCGTTGGATCGAAGATGGGTGCTGGATCGCAAGTGACGTGATCTGGAGCGTTGATCGTGAAGAGCCGCGATCTGATCGTTGGTAATAAGACTTGATCTGAAACGTCAGATCAAATCTGGCGGCTAAGATCAAAGGGAGATCTGAAGGGTTACAACCATCCAGATCTGATGGATGAGATCAAAGGACTATCTGAAGGGTTACAACCCTCCAGATCGAACGACCCAGATTAATCCTAGACCAAAGATCACACTCACTCACTAAAGGATACCTCACCTCTTCCCTTGTATAAATAGAGTCTCCTAGATGATGTACTCATTCATTCAATCATCAAAGTCATTAACATTCATCCCATCTTGTGCATCTAGAGTCCAAAAAGCCTACGAGAAAGTTCGCTGGTCTCAAAAGTTATAGTGTTGCTATTTCGAGATATCGTCGTTGTATCTTGAAAAACAAATTGCTGCTATCCGTAAGCATCTATAGCGGAGCAATATCGTTTTACGGAAATAGTGTCCAACACTAATCTCAACAAAATTATATCAATTTGCATCTTCCTTGCAGCAACCCCGGAACCAACTCCTAACAAAAGTAGATTCCAAGGTTTGGGACCTTGATATAGTGATAGCATCAATTCGGAAGGGTGGATGAATTCCAGTGGGATTGAAGTTAAAATTTAATTAAAAAAGAAAATCCCAAACCGATCCAAACATGAACACAATCCAAAACCCATTAACTCTAACTTAACTTGACTAACTTAAATAACCTAATTAACAAAAATTATTATTATTTTTTAATTCTTCATTTTTATGGATTAAGGTAAAATATGATTTTTTTCAATTATTTTTTATAGAAAAAATTTCATCCAAGATATCCCTTATAATTTTGTAGAACTCTATCGATTAGGTCAGTTACGAGAAGTTCTTGTATATCCTTGAAAAAAAACATTCAAACTTTTTGAACAATTTGTAATTTAACATAGTATACCTTCATTTAGAGAAGCGAAACATTTGCCCATTTGGTAGGATCTTCATCTTGTAGTCATTCGTACGCCTCCTCCTGTCTATCTAGCATATTCTACATAACTCATCATACCAAATGAACATGGCTACTCTTGTTGTACCCAAAAAGGATCCAAGGCAAATTGATAATGGATCTCAAATATCCTACAATGCATCATAGCTGGGTTCAAATCTTAGGTGCCTAATTAAGGAGCGTCTGACTACTGCATCAAAGCACCCGGGGCATACGTGTCGGTAACCATGTTATGACAAGTGGTAAAAATAATATGTATGCATGGTTGGCCTCTAGGTAAATTGTGCCAACACCGATAGAAAACCGCAATGTCTAGCCGAGATAATGTTCATTGGGATGGGTCAAGTATTAGAAATCTTTTCAAGCATCGAAGGAACCACTTTTAAGCAAATTGACACTCAACTTTAGTAATTGCAAATCCTGCAAAAATAAGTTCTCCCATCTACTACAATGATCATCGACAATTATACTCCAAAATAGTGTTACATAAATTCCAACTAGCTTGAGAAAGTACATTCAAAATACCCTCCCACAAGCTCCAAAAGCCCAAAAAAATTCATTATACTACTTGACATCATTCGTCTTAAGTGCAACATACATATTTGGGTTAGTTAATTCACACAGGGATTATAGGAGATAGCTATAAACCTTATCAAAATCACCCACCACATTCTTTAAAACTTTCTTATGAGATGAGTATGACTTTTAGCATGATACAGACACCCCAAACCTTGATTGTATCTCTCTTTGTATTATTCTTTCTTTGTAAACTCCAACCTATAACGTAATAAATGTAAAAGTACAAGCAAGGTAATCACTAGTTTTCCATAATGGCTTTACACTTGCTATCGGGGGACTAGCAGCTTGGTGAAAGCTCGACACTTTGTCATGTCATCCATGATTCACCTTGTATGACGAGCAAGGAATATGAGCATGTTTGAGGGAGTTTTGATATAACGATGGTATTCAGGAAAATACAATGCATGTAGCTATCCTGGGATATCATTGTACATTTTGCTACTTTCTATATAACCATTCATTAAAAAAAAACACTATTGGACAGATTTACGAACCATGAACTCAATGCCCACCTCACAACTATCCTCCATTAACATGTCTTATTATCTTGACAAATAGCCTTCACTCTAATCATCTGAAAATAAACTAGCTCGTATAGAAATCTTCTAGTTATGACTGACTAACAAGGGAATTCTTAAATTTTTATCTAGAAGTGAAAAAAAATTCATGAACAATACTAAGAAGTAGTGAAGCTTATGCCTTATTTTTCAAGGTCAATAAGAAGTAGTCTATGGGTTGCACACATCCAAAATTCTCACCTCTAGCAAACTCTTTAAGTTCATCTCATATGAAGCCCTTGTATTGATTTCTACCTCAATAGCTTTCTTCTTCTCTCTTGATGTTCTGGCAATTCGAAAAAAAAAAACCTTCTTGTTGTGTCTTTAGAATGTGCATTTATGCATATAAATTTGTTATTAAATTTCTGAAGAGATTTACCACAATCTACGTACCTATGGAAGAGAATTGCACTCGAACCATTTCACTTTACCATCAAGCATTCATTCGTTCATTTTCAGTGTCCACACGGAACCTCACTCGATCTCGATCTGCTGAGGACCCTCGTCGTCCACCTCCGCCACATTCCCTTGGGCGTCGACCTCGGCGTCGATCTCGGCTACCTCGACGGTCTTGGCAATCCACTCCCGGAGCGGCTCCTCATTCAAGTCGAGCCGCAGGAGGCCCGCGAACACCCCGCCCACGAACGCAACCGGCTCCTGACCCAACCCTAAACTAGCTGAGACAATAAAGCGAACACATTGAGGGCGAGACGGAATCGTTACCTTGAAGGCTTGCTTGAGGATGGGATCGTCCAAGGGATTCACGAACGCCTTGACGGAGAACGAAGGCTTCAGCCGCCGCCTCTGCATGGCGGAAATCGTTGAAGGAGATGGAAATCTATTCTCCCACTGCAAACAAAAAAAAAAACAAACGGAAACTTCGGGATGGAGACGAAGATCTCACGAAAAGCTCGAATCCGAAGCAAACAACTTGGTTTCACCTTGGCAGGGAGGAGGATTGAGCTGAGGAGGAGAGCCATGAGCGAGATTTGATCTTCGTGGCCGCTTCTCCCGCACTTTGTCCACCGTTATCCATCGACGCAGTGGTAATTGGGGGAAGATTTTTAAACGATGCTGATTTGGGCCTGTTGGGCTAAAATTGAGGTTAAAATAAAATGGGTAAAAATTAAAATGGCCCTTATTCTTCGAATTCCCCCCTCTAGATTTTTTTTTAAAATCAAAAGTCTCGTCTCATTGTAATTACTCAATTACTATATTATCCCCATTATTATCTCTTAGTTATATTTCTCATCTAAATCCTAAATAAAAAATTTAAATTTTGAGATATTATAATTTTTATTATTAGATGTAGCCTGTAATAGTTCAGTCTTGAATTAAAAAAAATATTGTTTAAAATAAGACTTTGACAATTGTTAATCTTTTTATTAAGATTATTTTTTATGTTGTAATAGTTAATTACGATTTTATAGCGGTTATAGTGCACCCTATTAATTTAGAATTTAGACGAAAAATATAAATGAGATAATAATGAGAATAGTATTGAGGATAATAATGTTATTTTATTTGAATAGATCACCCTTTTTAATATTGTTTTTTTTCAAAATTAGTTGAATCGCTGAAATTGTTTTTTTATCTTACTTGGCTTTCATTTAATTATTAAAAAATTAAAATTTTTTATATTATAAATTTATTTATGTATACGTGTTTAAAAAAATATTAATAAAAAGGATTCATAATCATTATTCATGAATTGTTTAGGCTACGGACAATCCACAGCGGTCCTACTCGCGTTAGTGGATGAGCCTCGAGTCTTATTTTTTTATTTTTTAAACCAGTGAATGGGAGGCGTCTACACTTTTATGTTAATATTGTTCTTTATTTATTTTATAGTATATTTTATATATTTATGATTTATGATTTTAAAATTCAGATGTTAGATTATCTATAAATTATTTTTAAACTTCAATTATATTTTTAATTTTATTTTCAGTCTCTATGTTAAAAAAAATTTAATTTCGCTCCCTGCATATTAAGTTATATTTCCTTAAACTCACTAATACATACTGATTTACCTAATTGACTTCATTATTTTTTAGTAAAAAAATTTAAAATAAAGTATAATTTCTCCTAAATTCAGTATCATATAACTAGAATTTAATATATTTTCTATCAAATTAAGTACGATAAATTTTTCGTCCATAATTAATTGGAGTTACTCCAATCGATTGAGGGGAGGTTCGATCAATTAGGAATTAATCGATAATTGATCAGTTATATTTATCGCGAAAAAACATCACCCTTATTTTTTATAGATACAAAAGGTCCAAAAATAAGTATAATTCTACCTAAATTTAATACATTTAAATTAAAATTTAGTATATTTTCAATCAAATTGAGCACAATTTTTTTCCTACCTAACCAATTGATTTGGAGTTCATACCAATTGATTAGCTTAAGATGAATGTATTAGGTCGTACCAAATTTGATAAAAAATAGATTAGATGTTAATTAAATAATGTTAAATTTAGGAAAAATTATAGTTTATTTTAGATTTTTTACCTAAAAAAATTGAAAGTAATTCAATAAATCAGTAGCTGAAACATATAAAACTTTACATGTAAGGAGCGAAAATAAATTTTTTCTAATGCTTAGACTGAGGAGGGAGTTGAATTTCCATGTAGGGAGTTTAGGACAATTTTTCCTTCGGTTATAGTGGATTTAAACTAATAAGAATTTTTCTCTAGGGTTCAATATTCCCTCTTAGATTATGGTATTTAAAATAAAAAAAATTAGATACTCACAGGGTATATTATAAGTATTTAGCGTTTAAGATTTACAATCTAGGGGTTGGATTATAATGGTGATGGGGTTGAGTACCCCGGGGCGGACACGAGGGCTGAAGAAGCTGAGTGGCAAGATGTAGCGAGTCTGAACGATTTGAAAGATCGATTCCCATACGCTAGAAGGGGGTGAATAACGATTCTTCGGTTGTTCTTGTACCTACGTTGTTAGTTGCACAGCGGAAACAATAATAATAAAAACAAACAACGCTAAGAAACCGATTTTACTTGGTATCCACCCCGGTCGGGTGACAAATCCAAGAATCCGTCGGTGGATCACTCCCCGGATAACCTCCGACTAGCCCTCGTCGCTCCTTATGGGTGGAGAAACCTTGCCACAACACCAAGCAAACCTCTGAGCACAAAGACTACCATCTTGCCTTTAACCAAGACAAGATTCGTCAAGAAAACCAACCCTAACCGAGTCCTCTTTAAATAGAACTCAGGTTGGAAAACCCGCTGGCAGTCGACTGCCACCACTCAGATTCGACCGTTGACATCCCAACGTTCGAATTCTGGTGACTTACCAGTCGACTGCCAGAATGGCAGTCGACTGGTACAGGGTCCAGATCCTACTGTGAGTTTTGGCAGTCGACTAGATAACCCCCAGTCGATTGCCCAGCTTACAACACCACTCCCACTTACTCTCTTGACCCTCCTCCACGCGTGCCTTCAGATCCACTCCTTTGGCTTGCCCTTTGAAGTCCTCTTTCACCGGCTGTCGTCCCTCGGATGCGCACGCAAGTCCTCGACTTGCCTCCATGCCATCCTTCACGTGCGCCCTTTGAAGTCCACATCCCGGCTTGCCCTTGGAGTCCTCCTCCCTCGGCTCTTGTCCCTTGCCTCAGCTGACTCTTCACCAACAGCCTTGACTATTGCCTTCGCGCCATCTTCATCTTCGGCCCTCGTCCCTCGGATGCACACAAGCCTCCAAATTGTCTCCCTGTCATCCTTCACGTATGCCTCAAAGTCCGCGCCCCTCGGCTCATCATCCCTGCTATATCAGGTCCCTCGGGTGCACACAAGCCTCCAGCTTGTCTCCATTCAACCCTTCACCATACCGAAGTCGTCCAGCCAAGTCAATATGTGTACCTGTACAACCTGCACACTCAACATACATATATAAGAACACAAGGGTAAACCTAACTTAAACCCTTTGCCCAAACATCAAAACACTTGGTCACTCCAGACCACAGACTGCCTCAACAATCTCCCCCTTTTTGATGTTTGGCAATACGTTTAAGTTAGGGAAAGCAAAATAGTAGTCAATAGCAAAAACAATGCTAAAATCATGCATATGCAATGCATACATAAATCATATCCCATGACATCCCACACCTAACCCTCCAAGTTAGGATTTTCCATACCTAACCCTCCAAGTTAGGAATTTTTACCACCTAACCCTCCAAGTTAGGATTTTCACCACCTAACCCTCCAAGTTAGGACTTTTCAACACCTTTTCAACACCAAACCATCCGAGTTAAGACTTTTCATGGGCTTTTTAAAGCTTCTCCCAAGCTCCCCCTACATTGGACTTACAAAGGCTTTTTAAGAACCTCTCCCAGGTTTCCCTTACGCCAAGAATGGAGCAATCATGCTCCCCCTTAATTTCAACTCCCCCTAAACCTAGGGTATCTAGAAAAGGTGTGTTTGGTTTCCCAACTTAAACCCAACATATCTCCCCCTTTGCCTAACATCAAAAAGAACCCAACAATATCCCAATTATTGGTTCTTTTAAATCCCCAATGATTATAAACAATGTGTACTAGCCCCCCATACACTTGTTTTCCATTATTTGGACACATACCCAGCTGCTGAAACAAAAATCAACCTTGACCAGTCGACTACCCCCAGGGCAGTCGACTGATACTCTGAAAACCAGAATTTTAGCCTTTTTTGACGAGTTTCAGAAATGCGCCAGAAATTCCACAAATCTCCAAAAATTCTCAAATTTTGTGAAGACATTTGTGATACTCATACCTACTTGGGAAAAATACATTCCATAATGTATCTATCACCATTCCCAAGTTTGACACAAAACTCAAAACTAGCTAAAAGGTTCATTCAAACCTTAACCAAAAGTCCTAGTTTTGGTTTCCCCTTGATGTCCCTGCCCATACCAATCCACAATGCATCCTTAGCATTGATTTATATGGCATTTGCACATGAAAAACCATCCTTCATGCTATATGACCCCAATGTCATATTTTCATGCATGAAACTCAAAAGCACCGTGCCAAAATCCAAGAATTGAGACATAAGTTTGTCTCCAATTCTTTTGGCACACTCCATGGTCCATCTAGACCTCTAGGAGCAACCCTCCCAAGGTCCATTCACCATATATCCCAAAGGCTTCTAGAGCTCCCCCTTGAGCCCTTAGCCCTAGCCACCTCCCTAGGTGACTCAACAAACACTGGACCACACCGGTGACTCTTGGCCTACAAACTCAACCCTCTTAATCTTAGACACCTTGTCCTTGGTTAAATCATTTCTTTTTTCCTTTAAATGTCACCCTTTTGCCATTTTTGGACTCCCCCTTCTTGCCATAATCATATGCTACCCTAGCATATTTCTTTCCCTTGGCATGGGAGTTCTTAGACCGGTATCCCAACCCCAATCTATTATTGGTGCGGTTTAAACCACCCAACACTATATCTAAACCCTTAGATCCAATAGTGAATCTCTCTAGGGTTTTCTCTAACCTATCAAGCTTTTCCCTTAAAGCTTGATTTTCCCTTTCTAGGTTCCTAAACCTAGAATCCATATGTCCACTTTGGACATTCCTAGACCTACCCTCATTTCTAGGCACATTCCTTCCCTTCTTGGACTTAGTGCCTTGTTCCTTAGGTACAAACGTCCTAGGTTGATCATGATGCTTGCTTTTCCTAGGGTTATGATCTACCTTGTTAACCCTAGTCCTATTATATCTAAAACCATGGTTATGCACAAGCAGACAATTTTCATTAATACTAGCATGCATGGATGAATGGTTAATTCTATTTTTATCATGCAAGGAGGATCTTGAATTTAAATTGCACTTTAACCTAGGGTTAGGAATTACCTCCCTTACCCTTGGAGTTCCTCCTTGTTGTGAGTTTCTCTTCTTCCTTTTCTCTTTCTCCCATCTCCTCAAGTGCTCCATCTTCTTGAGATCTCCTCTCTTTGGGCACTTGGTGTGGTAGTGCCCTAGCTCACCACACGTGAAGCATCTAATTCTTTTCTTCTTCTCTTGGGCTTCCCCAATCCTACACTTCATGTTAGAATTTAAATGAATTGAAATGGGTCTAGATTTTACCTCCATTTTACTTTTCGGGCACTTGTCCTTGTAGTGCCCCTTTTCGTTGCACCCAAAGCATGTTATATGATCCTTTGATTTGACTTTGGTGGAGGTGGAGGCTTGGTTGACTTCTTTTTCAACCTTGGATGACGTCGATGCTTCCTCTTGTTCTTGTATGGTTGAGGGTCTCTCCTCCCCCTCAATCCTTGAGATGGAGACCTCTTCCTCTTCTTCTCCTTTACTCAAGGAAGTGGATGATTCTTCACTTGATTTTTCTTGGACCCTTGAGCTTATTTCTTCGGGTTCTTCTACTAGTTGAACTTGTGTAGGGTTCTTGTGAAGTTCTTCTAGTTTGCTCCATAACTCGTACGCACTTTTATACTCTCCTACACAACTCAATATATTTTTAGGCAAAATATCAATCAAAATATTTATTACCTTTGCGTTTGCCCTAGATTTCTCTTGTTGTTCATTTGTCCAGTATCTAGGGCGAAGCCTCTTCCCATGCTTGTCTCTCGGAATTTCAAAGGGGTCTTCAATGGTCATTCTACAATCCCAATCCATCCCTAGCCAATTTTCCATCCTTGACTTCCAATGGCCGAATTCTTCATGATTGTAGGATGGTGGTGTGTTGATGTCTTGCCCCAACTTATCATCCATGTTCTTCTTCCTCTAGCGTGTGCTCCCTCGGCGGTTAGTCCGATTAAGAGTGGTCCTTCACTCTGATACCAATTGTAAGATCGATTCCCGTACGCTAGAAGGGGGGTGAATAACGATTCTTCGGTTGTTCTTGTACCTACATTGTTAGTTGCACAGTGGAAACAATAATAATAAAAACAAACAACGCTAACAAACCGATTTTACTTGGTATCCACCCCGGCCGGGTGACTAATCCAAGAATCTGTCGGTGGATCACTCCCCGGATAACCTCCGGCTAGCCCTCGTCGCTCCTTGTGGGTGGAGAAACCTCGCCACAACACCAAGCAAACCTCTGAGCACAAAAACTACTATCTTGCCTTTAACCAAGACAAGATTCGTCAAAAAAACTAACCCTAACCGAGTCCTCTTTAAATAGAACTCAGGTTGGAAAACCCGCTGGCAGTCGACTTCCACTACTCAGATTCGACCGTTGACATCCCAACATTCGAATTCTGGTGACTTACCAGTCGACTGCCAGAATGGCAGTCGACTGGTACAGGGTCCAGATCCTACTGTGAGTTTTGGCAGTCGACTAGATAACCCCCAGTCGACTGCCCAGCTTACAACAGCACTCCCACTCACTCTCTTGACTCTCCTCCACGCGTGCCTTCAGATCCACTCCTTTGGCTTGCCCCTTGAAGTCCTCTTTCACCGGATGTTGTCCCTCAGATGTGCACGCAAGTCCTCGACTTGCCTCCATGTCACCCTTCACGTGTGCCCTTTGAAGTCCACTTCCCAGCTTGCCCTTGGAGTCCTCCTCCCTCGGCTCTTGTCCCTTGCCTCAACTGACTCTTCACCAACAGCCTTGACTATTGCCTTCGCGCCATCTTCATCTTCAGCCCTCGTCCCTCGGATGCACACAAGCCTCCAGCTTGTCTCCATGGCATCCTTCACGTACGCCTCGAAGTCCGCGCCCCTCGGCTCATCATCCCTGCTATATCAGGTCCCTCGGGTGCACACAAGCCTCCAGCTTGTCTCCATGCAACCCTTCACCATACCGAAGCCGTCCAGCCAAGTCAATATATGTGCCTGTACAACCTGCACACTCAACATACACATATAAGAATACAAGGGTAAACCTAACTTAAACCCTTTGCCCAAACATTAAAACACTTGGTCACTCCGGACCACAGATTGCCTCAACACGATTCTCTTTGCGGAGCTCCCGAGACCCTCTCGGGAAGGGGATCCCCCGCCCCCCCCCCCCCCCCCCCCCCCCCCCCCCCGCCGCGCTAGACATGCCCCGGAGATCAAATCAGGAGACCCACTCCCGGGATCACCTCGGGAAGCCAGGCCCCGAGACCACCTCGGGGAAGCGAAGTGCCCGGGACCCCCCGGGTCAGAAGACCCTGAGATCACCTCGGGGAAGCAAAGCCCAAGAAGCATTCGACCTCAAGTAACGGTCCCCCTTTCATCGGATATGCGGCTAACCATCACCCATTATTGTAGAGTCATCATGACTCATAAATGTCGCAATGTGCCAAACTTAATGGCGACGTGGACCGTTGCAAATGTTATCTGGTAACCAACAAACTGGGGGATGTGGCAAGGATCGTGGAGATGCACGAAGGCAGCCGCCGTAGGTATAAAAGGTACGCCACCCCTCCGGTAAGGGGGTTACACATTCTCTACTACTCGCATATCTTCTTGTCTTCTTTTCATCTCCTTCATCGAGGCATTGACTTGACGTCGAAGTGGGCTCCACCGGACAACCTCCGGCGTGTTCCCCTAACGCTCGTGTTAATCTCGCAGGGTGTGAAGTTCCTCCTCTAACGTCAGCATCCGCATGGGCTGAACCCTGGTGACTGGCCATCGACGTCGATTCCTTCCGGAACAAATGAGTTTAAGCTAATAAAATTTTTCTCTAAGGTTAAGTCTTTCCTCTTACATTATAGTGTTTAAAATAAAAACTTTTATATCCTAACGGGTATATTATATATATTTAAGATTTACAAGAAAAAAAGTTATTTTTTAAAAAATTTAATAAAAAACAAACTGAGGTGTCTCCTATGATTTAAAAAAAAAATCAGTTTCGAGGCGCCTCCAATGCAATTGGTGGCGCCTCGAGTCCAATCATGCACATGTGCGTGGCGAACCATCCATAGTAGATCAATTATATTTGCTAAGCTAAGAATCTTACCATACAAACTATATACACGGTAATCTAACCAATAAATTCTAAAAATAAAATTTAATTAACACAACTGATAGCTTAAAAAAATAAAACGGAAATATAAAAAATTAAAAGAATAAAATCACGTTTGCCACGGACATGCCCGCAAAGAACTCCTCCACAACACACACACACACACAACACACACACATATATATACACAAAAGTGTTCTCCTGTGGGAGAACAAAATGCGCCATTATGCGCGACATATGGGTTAGCCGCCAATGTGGCATTCTTTTTGTTTTTTTCCAAAATTAAAAACTTCCTCACCTATCTCTTAAATTAATTTTTTAACGAGATTTTATGAAAAATCTACTTTTCTTCTTGTTTGAAAAAATATTTTTCTTCTTGTCTCTCTCACGAGGACCCAGGCTAGGGCTAGGGCAAAACATTTTCGTAGTTGCGCTTCCTCTCTTCGCCCCTCTCTCAGCCTCCTCTCTCATCAGAGGCCAAAGCCCTGATGAGCCCTCCCTCCCTCCACCTCCTCTAGTGCTTCATTGAGCCCTCCCTCTCTCTCTCTCGTCGGAGACCCAGACTGAAGCCAAGCTAGGGCTTCGTTGAGCCCTCCCTCTCTGTCTCATCGGAGACCCAAATCGAAGCCAAGCTAGGGCTTCGTCGAGCCCTCCCTCTCTCTCTCGTCGGAGACCGAGAAAGAAGCCAAGCTAGGGCTTCGTTGAGCCCTCCTTATATCTCTCGTCGAAGACCCAGATCAAAGCCAAGCTAGGGCTTCGTTGAGCCCGTCCTCTCTCTCTCGCTCGCTTAGAATTTGTGAAATTTGGATTTGAGCATGTTTTTATTTTGATAATTTTTATTCTTTTGATTCAACAATTTGCAAGTATACGATCCATGATAAATCATTTCATTTTTAGTTCTAATAATTTGTTTACACAAGATTCTAAATGTTGTTTTTAATGTATGGGAAAATATATGTTGTATTTGTTAGACGTGAATCGGGAATTTATGAAACGTGGATAGAAGCTTCTCATCATGTTATTGGTTTTAAAGGAGTCATATACAAATCTTTCAAAAGTAAAGAGGAGACACAAGAAGCTTTTGAGGCATACTTACATAAGAAATTTGCACCAATTACCTTTGCATCTAGTTAAAATGAAATATCATGTGCAACTTCAAGTTCAAATTATAGAGCAAACTTTCGAAGTTTGAAAAAATTACTAAGTTGAAAGATGCATTGAAAATGATAGAGCATCAGTTGGATTCTCTTATGATCAGTGATGATGATATTGATGATTAGGCATTTTGTTTTAAGTTATTATATGAGTTGAATTTTAAACATCGATGTTATTTGAATGGTTGTAAGTGCTATATTGAACTTAATACGATGATTTTATTTAATTAGATTGTTTTATGCAATCCTCATATGTTTAAGTTGTCATTATATACACCATTGATTCATGCATATTGAAAGTGCGGTTGTTGATACATTAATAATTTACATATTGAAAGTGACCTATGAAAGATGTGGCCAAGTAAAATTGAGGCTTGATAGGTTCGAAAAAAAAAAAAAAATTCATTACGGTTCGAGAGTGTACCCCAGGAGACTATGATAGTCCTTACGGTTTGATGAGTCTACTATAATTAAATTGGATTGCATTACTTAGGTTCGAAGCTGCTCTACTATCTCAAATCTTCGTAGCACTTTTCATAGCGAGGAGCTGGAGGGAGGAGGGAGGAGGGAGGTTTAGGAGACATGCCTGTTGGATATTAGTATCCTTATTAGATAGATTTATTTGTAAGTGACACATATAAATACAATCTGAGCTTTTAAAGTGATCTAACTTATATTTATTAGGTTTCAGATTATTAAATACGGGTTCAATGTATAGAACTTTTTAGATCAATCTGTTATTATTTATGGGCTGATAACAGATTTGATTTCTATATAAAGCGAAGGTTCCCAAGGGTTTAGGGCATCCATCTTGACCTGATTTCTTGATCCCCATGATAAAAAATTTTACTGCGACGTCATCCCTAAGCCCCTTGAAAGATCCTCCTTTTTTTCCGTTGCATTTTCTTCCACAGGGATCAAGCCGACACGCTACGACAAGGACAATGACTCTTCAATTAGGTTCCTTATCTTTCAGTTTATATCTTTTATTTTTATTATGCCATGATTCGATGAAACAATAGATTCATGCTCATATATCTTATATTTTCTCTTCGAGTTCTTATTTTGTTTCTAGAATTCATGCGATTAGGAGAAAATTCAAATTCTATCAATTGGTATCAGAGCTTTGCTTTATTTCATCATTTTTAGGGCGTTAAAGTTTAAGTTTTTCGTTGATTTATTATTTGCATACTAGATCAAAATTTTCTAATATAATATAATTTTTTAATCTTCGAAAATCATATAAGAAAATTCTAGAATACGATTGTTTTCTAAATTTTTTCGTATTTATATGAAGAACACGAAAATGACGGAAGAGTCGTCACTATTTAACAAAATTTAGGTTAAATAGTGATGATGTAATCAATTAGCTTGGTCGGTCAATAGATTACCAAGCCTAAAAGAGTAGTCTTTAATTTTGTGAGAAGAGTAATTTTAATCGATTACAAGCGTAAAGAATCCGTTATCATTCTATTGTAATAAATCGATTAAAATTTCTTTCTAAGGGGACGAACTGTTCACGTGTAAAAAAATAAAATAGAATAAAATAAAACGAAACTGTTTCACAGAAGCAGTAAATAAATTTTTAAAAAATGTTTAATGTTTATATAGGTGAACGGTAAATTATATATATACGAATACATTAAATATTTTTCTTTTAATGTATAACCATGAAGAGATTAAATAATATTATTTAATTATAGAATTATAAAAAAATTTTAATTTCTAAAGGAGGGTTTTATATATCATCATAAAATGATTAACAAGATTTTTTCAACCTCGGATGACCGGTCCGGCCTCACAGAAGTTTTCTATCGACCGCTAGAGTAAATCGGGAAACGCTCAGGATGGGCAGTCTAAAAGCCCAGCGTCCCAAGATTCGTGTCCCATTTGAAGGAAAAATTCTTACAAATACGCCGTAGCTGAGGATCAAACCACGGATGCCTGAGATAACAACTAATCGCCCTACCGTTGCACCATAGCCCCGGATGTTGTTTTATATATCATCATATAGTCATATATATTAGATTTTTAGATCGATTGTGATAATCGATTGGATACCATTCAATTACCATATAGTATCAATCGATTAATAAACCTAATTTCGAGATATTAAGGATGATTAAGAAATTATCTGTTCGGTTAAAGTTTCTAGAATTTTTTTGGGTCTATCTACATAATATGCTACTAAATTGAATTATTGTGTCGGCCCAAAGGAAGACACCTTAGGTAGGTTTAGTGTATTTTGTGTTGGTAGACGTATATATATGCTAAGAGTAATCGGCCCAAAGAAAAATTACCTTTATACTAGATATATGATTAAGATAGTTTACAACTATTGAACATAATTTATTTTGCTCTGATCATGCATAAAATATGTCGGCCCAAAGGAAGACATATTACATGGCAGATTAAAGTTGTTGTAAGCTATGAACCAAAATATATAACTCATATAAAGTTTCATATTATACACTCAATGGATCGACCCAAAGGAAGATACATTGTGTGACCAATTAAAGTTTGAGTTATATCAAAGAGTACCGCTAACAAATTATATTTTAATCTTTGAATAAAATACAATGTTGTATTTGGTATCTCATAAGGAGCCCATTCATATGCATTTAAATTTTATTTATTTGCATAATATTATTTTATATTTATATGTTCTTAGCTTTAATTAAATCATGAGCTTAAATAAATTTTTTCTTTTTAATTTTAGTGCAATTTGTTACTGTCAGCATTAATAACAACCTAACATTACCTGGATCGAATTTTGTTGAATGGAAAGAATACGTAATTATAGTCTTAGGCTATATGGACTTAGACTATGCATTAAGAAATGATCGCCTCGCACCTTTGACCAGTGTTATAGAGCAAAGGGTTGAATTTCAGCTGTGGGAGAAATCAAATCACATGAGTCTAAGCATCATGAAACTTTTCATACCGGCACAAATAAAGGGTTCAATCACAGAGAGTGAAGAAGTTAAGAGTTTTCTTAACCAACTGGCAGACCGATTCACCTCAAATGAAAAGGTCGAAACTACCACACTTCTTATAAAGTTGGTAACCATGTGGTACAGTGGTAAAAGAAACATAAGAGAGTATATTATGGATATGTCTAATATAGCGATAAGTCTAAAAGTACTAAAAATCGATATGTCTGAAAGTATGTTAATATATTTTGTCTTGATGTCTCTGCCTGTACGGTTCACTCCTTTTAAGCTATTGTATAATACTCAAAAGGAAAAGTGGATATTGAATGAGGTTATTGCTCAATGCATGTAAGAGAAGGGGAGACTGAAGATTGAGACATCTGAGAGTGCTCACTTAGTATTTGGTTCTCACTTCTCATAGTAGGAGCCAAAAGTAAAAGAGGATCAATAACAAAGGAAAAGAAAAGAAAATTGCTGATTCTGGAGACAAACTTCTCAACTTTGTTAGTTCGGAAGTCAATTTAATTATTGTATCCACTGACACTTGGTGGATGGATACTGGTGCTGCTACTCACATAAGTGTCCCTATGCATGATTGTCTTAGGAGCCGACTTCCACTTGATGGTGAAAGATATATCTATACGGGGAATGGAATGAAGGCTATAGTCAAGTCTGTTGATGTTTTTATGCTTTATTTAGGAACTAATATCTATTTAGATTTAGAGAATACATTCATTGTACCGTCTTTCAGACAGAACTTAATTTCAATTTCTTGTTTGGACAAATCAAGTTATTCTTGTTCATTTGGAAATGAAATGTTTAGTATTTTCTATAATTTAATTTTGATTAGCAATGGTTCATTAGTTGATAAGCTTTATAAATTAAACACCTTTATTCCTATGATTAACAACGTAATAATGCATAGTATAGGTACGAAACGTAAATTGACCGACGAGAATTATTCTATGTTGTGGCATAGGCGTTTAGGACATATATCCAAACAACACCTAGAAAGGTTAATGTTACATGGAATTATTGATTCCCTTGACATGCCATACTTTGATGTATGCATAGAGTGTGTTAAGGGGAAGATGACTAACAAAAGGAACAAAAAAGCTAACCATTGTAGTGACGTTTTAGAGCTAATACATACGGACATTTGTGGATCATTTCCTAAGGCATCTTGGAATGAGCATACATATTTTATTAGTTTCATAGATGACTAATCCAGATTTGGCTATTTGTACCTTATTCATGAGAAATCATAATCTTTAGACATGTTTAAAATTTTCAAAGCCGAAGTTGAACTTTAACTAGGTAAGAAAATTAATGTCGTCCAATCTGACCATGAAAGAGAATATTACGGTTGATATGATGGATCAGGTGAACAACGTCTAGGATCTTTTGTAAATTACCTAGCTGAGTGTGGGATTGTGCCTCAGTACACCATGAATGGTACACCTAATCAGAATGATGTAGCTGAGAGTCGCAATCGAACCCTAAAAGATACGGTGAGAAGTATGACGACTTTCACTTCTCTACCAGAGTTTTTGTGGGTTGAGACACTCAAGACTATAGTTTACATACTCAATAGAGTACCTAGTAAGACAGTAACTAAAATCCCATTTGAGATGTGGACGGATAGGAAGCCTAGAATTAGGCATTTACACGTCTGGGGTGGTCCAACTGAGGCTAGGCCTTATAAGCCTAATGAAAAGAAACTAGACTCAAGAACTGTTAGCTACAATTTTGTAGGTTACTCTGAGAAATCAAAGGGGTATAAATTTTATGATCCCTCTAATATATCCTTCTTCGAAACAGAAAATGGCAAATTTATTGAGGACAGTGGGAGCGATAAAATCAGGGAAGTATCTTTTAAGGAAAGCGTTAGCGATCCTCCTATGGTCACTACTAGTGCGATCAGTAGTGTTATGGTTACCATACCACACAATATAGATATTGCACTTCTAGTGAGCGTAGTGAACCAAGATATTCCCATAACATCTCTAATGCAATTAGAGGTTATATATGATAACTTGAAATTGAAGTATTGCCTCATATTAATGAGTAAGTACCTCAACCACCTCAAACACAAGTGCCCTTAGGGTGTGTTTGGTTCAAGTTATCATATATAACTTCGGTTATGTCATTACCAAGTAATCACATAACCAAGGTTATGGGGAATGAAACATAACCTGAAGTTGTTTGATTCAATTTAGGTAATCAAATAAAATCTTGTTTGTTTAGAAGTAATAGTCTATAACCTAATATAATATTTTACCGTATTACCCTTTATAATTTGTTTAGATAATTTTATTTGTTTAGACTTAAAGGCGTCGACGTCGATCGTCGGTGTCCGCGTAGGCAGTCGGTGTCAAACACCGACAGCCGACTGTCGGTGCCGACAGCCGACGATCGACGCAGATCGCCGACCGGCTATAGGCGTCGTCGCCAATCGCCGGCGATCGTCGCCGGCCGCTGGTCGCCGGCCGCTGGTCGTCGGCGATCACCGTCGGCGATCATCGTCGATCGTCGCCGGCGATCAGCGTCGATCGCCGCCCTTAAGTCTTGGTGCCTAAGGTGTTTCATGCGCATGTTATGGATATGGGAGTTCTTCTTATGAGAGAAGAACTCATCTAGTGGGAGTCTGTATTTATTTTATTGTTCTATGTTAATAAAGACAAACATTTTATTTTGATTATTATACGTACTTAAGGTTCAAAATATTAATGAGAATTCATATATTTGTTTGACACTCTGAATATGATATCATGATTTACTACTGCTGTTTAGCATTTGGTGTTTGTAAATATGATACAAATTCCTTTTGGAATCATAAAGTTTGGATCATGATTTGCTATTACAGTTTAACATAAGGTATTTATAAATATAATCAGACTATTTTGGGTCACTTTGGACCAATTAGAAATTGACATGTACCGATAACATTTCATGTAATTTCCACTCTATACATCCGCATCTTGATCTATGTCGTTAATGACATTGGTATTGTGAATACTGTTGGGACTTGTTACGATCATATACAGTAGCTATCACCTCTTTAGTTCTATAGTAATGAAGTTAATGGACCAGATTATTTATAGGAGTATCTTGTACCCATAAAGTTTGATATCAACTAAAGTTTTTCTTGAATTTAACATACAACTCACATATAGTTCAAGTGGGAGATTGTTGGATATTATTATCCTTATTAGATGAGTTTATTAGTAAGTTGCACATGTAAATACAATCTAAGCCCTTAAAGTGATCTAACTTATGTTTATTGGTTTCAGATTATTGGATGCGGGTTCAATGTATAGAACCCTTTAGACTAATCTGTTATTATTTATGGTCTGATAATATATTGTATTTCTATATAAAGGGGAGGTTCCCAGGGGTTTAGGGCATCCATCTTGACCTAGTTTTTTGTTCCCCATTGACAAGAAACTTTATGGCACCGTCAACCCTTAGCCCCTTGGAAGATCCTCTTTTTTCTTTCCGCTGCATCTTCTTTTATATGGATCAAGCCGACGACACTACGATAAGGACAATGACTCTTCAACCAGGTTTCTTGTCTTTCGATTTATATCTTTTATTTTTGTTATGCCATGATTCGATGAAACAATAGATCCATGCTCATATATCTTGTGTTTTCTCTTCGAGATCTTATTTTGTTTTCAGAATTCATGCGGTTAGGAGAAAATTCAAGTTTTATCAGTGCCTGGGTAGCGATAAGAGACGTGCACAGCCGGAGACTATGATAGTTCATAGCGATAAGGCATGATGTTCGGACCTCATTAATAAAAACTTTCTTCAAAAATAAAAGCAAATGTCTACTATATCCACATCAACAATATGTTCAAAAAAATAATATATCAATGGTATATTCGGTCAAGATTAAATACTGAGAAAAGTCAATACATCAACAGTGACCTGCTTAAATTTGAAACCCATGAAACTTGTTCAAATATCTCTCCAAGTACTAGATCTAAAACATCATCATCTTCTCCCCCTTTAGGTGTTGCAACTTCAAACTGAGCACAAATTAAGTATATTCTTCTCCCCTATAAGGTCAAATTTAATAAAAATATTCATAAACACAAATTAACCATAGTAGAAAACTATTGCAAAAAGCTATTGGATAAAAAAGAAATCAAGAATTGGCCTCCAAGTTAATTTAACTGGTTCAAATATACTTACTTTCCTCAAATTTATGAAAAAAAAAAGAATAAGCAAAAATAGTTACATGTTCTATCCGAATCAATCTATTAATATTAAGAACAATTCTTGTCCATTTTTTCTTGCAAAATCCATTAGATAGGGAATTAATATTTTCTCTACAAATTTCGCAAATAGTTACATCAAATCATTCTATGAAAATCCTCAAATAATTTCTCTCAACTAGCTCTCTGTCTCATTTGCTACCATGAATGAATAAGGAGCAATTCAAATGTACATGTATGCTACTAAATATATAACTTCTCTCCGTCTCATCCCCTACTAAAACATGTTAATTACTACAATATACACTACATTACCAAATATATCTTCTCCAAAACAAAGTCAACCATAGGGTACAAATATTAAGAGTTCAAATAATAGAGTATAAAAACCAACGCAGGAGCAAGTATAAAATATCAATATCTAAATATAAATTTGGCATATAAAGTTCAACAAGGGCATAACTCAATAAGCTCAATTGGTGGAAGATAGCAAGTCGGGGATTGAAGAAGAATGCCTGTCAATCTAATTCTTGTTCTTGAATATACAAAAGTTTCATCTGAGCTAGCGCATATTGTTAGAACCTACAATAATAAATATAATTATTAATTTTAATATCTAAGTCAATCAAGCACTAATTTATAAAATTAAACTTTGATAGTACCTACCTGCTAAAGATGTCAATTCTTCTTCATATGTGTCGTCATCGTTGTTATGATGATTATCTATAGTTTATCTGACAATCAACACATCGTCATATTTATTTATCTAATAAAAATAATTGATTTACAAATTAAATTATCATACAAATGGACAATCAATCGACACATACCCTTGCTGTAAAATTAAATAGTTACGCTTGTCATGTGACACACCTCGATGCCCACATTCACGACATAGACGAGACTTTGAAGTTGTCTTTTCCTTTGATGATTTCAATCTTTTCCTACATCCCTTTGTTCTTACTAAAGAAGGATCAATAATATTAGGAGAGTCATCCATAGATTTCTTCCTTTGACCTACATTATCGCATGTTCTACTAATGTTCATCTATTTAATTTTGTTATAGATACAATCCAATTATTCATCCAAGAAATTTATCCTCTCATTAGTTAAAGATGCATCATCAATTAATATTGAAGCTTTATAGGATAACCTTGAATGCCTTGATATCAAAACTCTTTTTGGATCATTGATGAAATTTTGCTCTCCCAAAGCATATATTGCTCCAACCTTTGCATCTCGTATTCATCGTTTGAGTATATACTTATCCGGCAAATGAAACACTTGATTTATACGAAAAAAAACTAACATATGTCTACATGGAATGCCATCAAACTTAAATTTTCTACAGCTACAAGAAATGTTGTCCCTTTGTATGTCATGCGTTAGAACCTATGGTTTGGAGGAAGAACAATTTTAAAAATTCATCACGTAATAAACCACTATGTCAGCTCCCATAGATGCTACAACTTAGTCACCTGTCATAGATACTTGTTGCACATAATAACCATGACTCTCACTCATCTCACTTTGAAAATCCATCCATTTCTTTTTTGTATACAACTTAATCATTTGAGATTCAATCGGCCAGTTTGTCTTAGTGTCTCAATGTCTTTAGTGTCTCAATGTGATCTGCAACTAACTCATTGTGTCTTTAGTGTCTCAATGTCCTATTGAAACGGGTGATAAGATCCATCAATGAATTCTTATTTGAAACATATTTCTTGAAAAATGTATGTGTGCCTTCATATCTCTGACTATTTAACATTCTAGCACAAAAAATATGACTAAAATATGATGACACCTACTTATGTCGTAATTTATACATCAAAGACAACCAATCATTTTTCTCTAAATTAACACATTTGATAACCTACTCCCATGAATTCTCAAATTCATCAGGTGTCATAGAATTTCTAATGGCATTCTTAATGCTTTGAAAGTACTCACGAAAAGTCAAAGAATGCAATTTATTTGAAAATTTGCTCAGTATGTGCCACAAATAATATTGATGCATTGTTTGAGGGAAAAAATAGGCAATAGCTTTTATCATAGTAGGATCCTGATCAGTGGATTACATGTGGTGCACCTTTAGATATGGCTTCTATAAACTTGGTAAGCAGCTAAACAAAAGACACAATTTTCTCATCACTTATAAAGTTACAACAAAAAATAATTGTCTGATGATGATAATTAACTCCTACAAATGGTGTAAAAATTAAATCATATTTGTTGGTGTTATATGTTATATCAAATACAACTACATCACCAAATACACTGTATTCGGTTCTTAATACATGATCCGTCCGAAAATACCTTCTAAATCTACTATCTGAATCAGTTTCGCATTCAAAGAAAAAAGCTTGATTTTTCTCTTTTTCAAATGCAAATATCTCAATTAGTGTTTTAGCATCAATACACTTTTGTTCATCCCTTAGATTTCTCTCAAAATTTTTAATATCTCTTTCTAAACAACCTATCCTCTCGGGCCCTCCATGCTCTATCTCCAATAATCGCATTTGTTGGTAAGTTGGCACATTGACCTTTGAAAACTGTTGAGTCAATATTTTTTTTGCTGCTGAAACTTTACGATGCGATCGCAACAAATACACCTTTGAAAGAATCGAGAGTAGATGATTGTGACCTTCCATGAAGTCAGTAACAACCCAATTGAGTCCAGTTTGTTTCTTGATAAGTGAAATCTTTGATTTACAACCAGTACTAACTTCACCTTGTACTCTTTCTTTTATCCGGTGATTATCTTTTACTTATTTATTCCGTTGATCATCTGTATGTCCTTTAAAGCATACAAATATTTTCCACACTACTTTATTTGACATCTTATTTTTCTTGTTACTATGTATCTTCGCACTAAATTCAGATTCACATGCATATTGGTTATAGAATGAAAATGCCTTATTTATTGATGAGAATTCCATCCTATATTTTGACTTACAATCATCTTCAACTTGAGGAATATATAGTTGATCATCACTGCGACTTTCATCCATTGCTGGGAAATTCTACATATTATCACCATATTGCAAGAATGACTTTCTAAATCAAATATCCATTTCTAAAAAAAATAGGATGTAGTTGGATTGCCAAATATCCATTTCTAAACTTGGTTAGTAATCTAACATCACAGTACTTTCCATGTGATTGTAGAAATCAATCATTACAGAAATCAACAGTATATGAGAGCTGAAATCTAATCATTGTAACATTTCACATAATAACATCACAATAAATCATAGAAATCAAGCATTACAAAAATCAACATCACAATATTTAGTTGAAAATCATTGCAGAGTACCAGATTGAGTTAAATGTCGAGGAGAAATAGCATATCAAAAAAAAATCATGTTCATACACACCAAACATTAGAAAGCACTCTAATTTTAACACAATCTAATATAAGCTATAATTGCTTTAGATCTAACAAATTAACATATTCGGAATGAGAAACTGAATGGGTACCTTTAGAGGAGGCGAAGCGAGGGACCAGGTCGGCCTAGTTGCACTACGACATTGGCACTCTGAGAGAGGAGCTAGGCAAAGAGAAAGAGTTGGGCGTAGAACCTCCGACGAGAGAGAGAGAGAGAGGGAGGGCTCAACAAAGCCCTAGCTTGGCTTCGATCTGGGTCTCCGATGAGAGAGAGGGAGGGAGGGCTCAATGAAGCCCTAGCTTGGCTTCGATTTGGGTCTCCGACGAGAGAGAGAGAGAGAGAGAGAGAGAGAGAGAGGGCTCAATGAAGCTCTCAAAGAGATGGAGAGAGGGAGGGCTCAATGAAGCCCTAGCTTGGCTTCGATTTGGGTCTCCGACGAGAGAGAGAGAGAGAGAGAGAGGGCTCAATGAAGCTCTCAAAGAGATGGAGAGAGGGAGGGCTCGTCGGGACTTTGGCCTCCGATGAGAGAGAAGACTGAGATAGGGAGGGATAGTAGGCAAAGAGAGGTAGCCCGACGACGAAAATGTTTCATCCTATCCCTAGCTTGGATCGTCGCGAGAGAGACGAGGAGAAAAATAGATTTTTCTTAAAATGTCATTAAAAAATTAATTTAAGAGATAGGTGAGGAAATTTTAAATTTTGGAAAAAAAATAAAAAGAATGCCACATTCGCAGCCAACCTGTATGTCATGCACAATACTACGTTTTGTTCTCCTACAAGAAAACGCATCTGTGTGTGTATATATATATATAATTGTTACAATACGAACATTCTTTTACGGACTACGGACTTGCTATCATGGCTTATCCGTGGTCGTGCACGCGGTCCGCATGAGGCGGTCCACAACAGAGATGCTATATATATATATATATATAATTTGTTTATTTGAAATTATTAATCTTGTGCATATTGTCATGGACTTTGAAAGTGTTGATATTTCTAAAACATGAACCACATAAATAAATTCTGTAAATTTAAATATTTACAGTGATCTGCACTTGAAGAAGAAACCAAAAGACTTTGGCATCTGAAGAACGATCACGAACGAATCGAAAAGTTCTTCATAAGTTCACAAACCAAATCCCTTTTTTGTAATTGGACGAACCAATCTTGAATGATCTTCTCAATAACCCCTTCTTTGTCATGTGTACTTGGACGAACCTTGCATAATGACCTTATACACCCGAGACGAACCCTTTCTCTTTGACCTCGCACAAACCTCACATATAGCTTGTCTTGCACGATCTCTATTGGCTTGGACGCACACACATATGCCTTCTCTCTTCTTCTCTTGTCTTATCCTCCTTCCCTTTGCCTTGGAAGTAATATTTATAGGGGGTAAGAGGTCTCTTCATATTCCTCCAAATGAATGAGTTAATGGAAGATGAAGAGAAAGGGATGTCTCTTCATCTTCTATAACTCCAACAGAAAGGCCCACCAAGTTGGCCCGAATGAACAAGCCCAAGAAGCTCCGCCAAGACTGAAGCATCAAGCAAGGGGAGGGTCAGTGTCCCTTGTCGCTAACGATCAAAACTAAGTAGCTCCTCTAATTTCTTATTTTGAATTTAAAATGAAATTTAAATTGAAAGACAAAACTATTTTTGTCACTCATCTTCATTCTACAAAAATACACGTTTTCCTTATTTAATTTACTCTAAACTCAATAATAATAATTATAATAATAATAAATGCAATTATGCAAAATATAGATCATGTTCACTAATCAACTAAGTAATAATTGGAGTAAGACTCGTAAGTTCAATAATTGATGAGAAGGATATCAATGATCTCTTTTGTAAGAAAATCGTTCGATCCCCAGTTACAGTATATTTTGTAGGAATTTTTCTTTTAAATAGGGCGCGAATCCTGAGTCGTTGGGCTTCTAGACTGGCCACGGCGAGCGCTTCCCGATTTACCTTGATGACTGATGGAAAATTTTCATGGGACCGAACCGATTATCCCAGATTTAATTTATCTTGTCTGGTTCATATTTTTTTTTTGGTAAGAAAATCGACATAAATTTGATTTCCCTAATGAATATAAAATTAGCAACCAAAATTAAACTATTCGATAGGCATATCTCTAGTTTGGTCGATCCAAATTTTTATTAGATAAGGACATGAACTTCGCTAATGGTAGGTACATCGTCCATAGGTAAGCATGTGCAAATGTTATGTAAGAGTGTGGTACTCAAATAAAAAAACGTGGGACTAGATAATAAATGAATTTAGGATTATCGATTCGATTTCATAAAAAATTTTTATTGATCATCAGTGTAAATCGAGAAGCGCTCGCGATAGACGATCTAGAAGCTCAGCGCCTAGCTAAGGTTTGTGCTTCATTAATTTGGAGGAAAAGTTTTTGTAAAATATATTGTAGTTAGAGATCAAATCGTGGATATCTGAGATATCAATTAGTCATTCTATTATTACACCATAATCCCAGGGGCAAGAGTGTGACACTCAAGCAAAATCCGTATGGGTCATTGAGTCGACTTTACATACACATTAATTTAACATAACGACCAGATGAAGAGGGCATTTCCATCTATTTCTATAGAAATTATTACAATAAAAGAAATTATGAATACTCATCGTTCCAATTAGAATCATTTTTTTTACAAAATTCTAAAGTTAAATATGACTAAAATAAATAAAATAATAAATAAAGGGATTGAAGCTCTAAGTAGTATCAAACTCTTGCCTTGATCATGCGCATCATCTCTTTGCCTAAATATATGAATATATTTGTTATAATACCAAAAGGGCAACGATCAACCAACTTTTGCAGAACCTTTATGTTCCATACCATACCTAGCCAGTGGCTTGGCCACGTGAGGATAGGAGGCCGGGTGCGGTGCGATTGTGCCCTTGAAATGTTAAAAAATAAATTAATATCAAATTGTATCGTTACTTTGGCTAACTGATTCATAACCTCATCATCGTAAAATTAAAATTGAGCGTATTTTTAAAAATATTTTGAATTTAAGTTATTTATTGGTATTATTTTTACGGGTAAATATTGAAGGCAATCATGTGATAGGTAAGAGGAAGATGAATTATCCCTGAAAATAAATATTCGATATCTTTTGTTTATCTTAAATAAATATGTTACTTAGGTTAAATAATAATAAATAACATAAAAAATGAAGCAATACTGAAAAAAAAGGAATCGGATTTTACTTTGTTTGTAACCGGGGAGGTTGCTAATCTAAGGCAGAATTTAGCTCGATTCTCCTAAATAAACTCCTTCGAGTAGAGAAACTTCTTACAGGTGAAAAAGCTAAGAAAAATAATGAACAAGAAAGAATTCGTTTGCTGTAAATGAGTGAATGGAATTGAGCTTTCGGGGCCTATTTATAGCCCCGGTCAATTCTATCTGAATACTGACGTGATACTATAGGGGTGCCTAAGTGCTTGAGGGTGTCTCACATGTGGCTTGAGTGTTATCCAAAGTATAACGTTCGCAAATAGCAAACTAGCAGATATAATTTGGCTCTCAGCCGCCTGTATGCACTAGGGCGCCTGGGAATAGGGGCACCCGAGTGCATAGGGGCGCCCTTATTCTTGGGCGCCCGAGTGACTTTTGATCAGCAACTTGTTGACCAGTCTCCAATGGGTCTTCATGAGTGATTTTCGAACCTTTCAGAGTTAGGCTCACTCGAACCCTCCTCCGGTCTTCTTCTCGAGCGAGCTTCCTCTCGGCTTTTCGTCTTTCGGACGTCGCGCGCGTCCTTCTCGCTCCACCGGCATACTCTTCCGCAGACCTCCGCGTCCCTCGGATGCACCAAGTTCATCGACTCCCTTCCGGTGTCATCCTTCTCGACCACTGTGTCTTCCGCTTGGCTTTCTGCGCTCTTAAGCTACTGCAGACTTAGACACAGGGATTAAAAACCAACAGAGTCTAACCTTACTCAGTTGACCACATCAAAATCAACATGAGGTACTTACAATCTCCCCATTTTTGATGTGCATCAATCCGAGTTAAGTTAGGGTAATAAGCATTAAAAAAATAGGAATGAATAAATGACAATGTAAGTACTAAAAACAATGTTGAAATTAAGTCTATCCCTTAACTTAATCCTATTTCTCCCCGTTTAATCACATCAAAAACATAAAAATGTAAAGGGAAATACTAACCTATACAAAAATTATAAAAATATTACCCAACATCTAAAATTTTTGAAACTTTTTGAACAGATTTTTAACACAATAAATAGTTTCCAAAAAATCTAAGTTTTCAAATTTTACTTGAAGATTAATTTTTAAAATGTAAAGCCTACTTTTAAAAAAATAATTTTTAAAAATTGATTTTTATTTGAAAATTTATCAAATTTTTATGTAAGTTAGAATTTTCATAGAGTTGTCTCCAAAAAAATTGTCAAAGTAAAAATGATTTTCTAACTTTTTGAAAATCAATTTTGAATTCAATGATGATAATTTTGAAAAATAATTTTAAATTTTGATTTCGACATTAAATAATTTTGAAATTTTTCTTAAGACTTAGAAGATAATCTTCAAATCATAAAAAAATAAATTCGATGAAATTAATTTTTTTAGTATTTTAAAATTTTAAAAACATATTTTCGAACAAAAAAATATAATAATTTGTTTATCTGTTAAAAATTCTGAAAAAATTTCTATAGATAAAAAAAAGTAATTTCTATCATTGAAAAATCCTAAACTAATTTTTCTATAAGTAATATCTTAAAAAAAAAATCAACAAGGCTAATTACCAAAAAAATATTAACCTCTACCACAAAAATCTAACAGTTTAAGACTGATATTGAGACCTAATATAATTTTTTGCCAACAGTATTTATCATAAATTTAGATGGAATATATGATTTAGAAATTTTTACAACTTGACCCCTGTAAAATTTAAAATACTAGTTAAGTTTTTCATAATATCTAATATTTAAAATTTGAAAACAACTTGAACATGAATGTTTATTTTTCAAATTTTCAATTTGAATTTTTAAAATTTTATTTTTAAATCTTAATTTATCATATATTTCTAATGGGTATGAAGAATATAATTTCCTTTTTAATTCAACATTCTTATTTTTCAATTTACACATAGATTTTTCTATTTGTTTAATACCAAAATATAATTGATCAGGAGGTAGAAGATATACCTTATTTACCATATCCTTTCTGAAACCAAAAGCTTCCCCTTTATCGCTGTTATCTTTTTGACGTGGTTACCCTTTATTGATGCTTTCATCTTCCTAGTATGAAGCCATCAGTGCAAGTCCGGCGTGTTCCTCGAGATCTGAATCTTCCGATGAGAACTCGTCCCATGTTGCCTTTAGGTTGTGGACCTTTTCCTTTGTTCCCCCTTTTTAATTGTTCCTCAATTTGGGACAGTTTTCTTTGATGTGCCCTTCTTCACAATTGTAGCAGCGGATTTTTCTTTACTTCATACCCTGCACTTTAAAATATTTCGACAATTTCCTTACCATGTATGCTGTGTTTTCTTCATCTTTTGAAGATTCGTCTTCATGTTGGATCTTCCTCGAGCTTAAAGCGATGTTGTCCGCTTTATCTTTCCTGTACATTTAGATTCGTAAAGTTCTAAAGTCGAAAAGAGTTACTCTATGGTACTTACCTCAATATCCTTAGAGATGTAATAGGCGTCAATTTATCGAAGTCCAGTTCGGGGTCCTTAGGAAGGCGTACAATGCGTATCTTTGAGCGTCCTGATTGTTTATCAACTCTCCGAGGTAGTTGAGTTCCGTAATTAGCTCATTATGTTTAGCGTGTAGTTGAGCTACTGACTCTCCTTCCAAACGGAGGTTGCTGAGGTGATTCCGAAGTAGATCTCTTTTTGCTAGTTTGGCTTCGGGGGTTCCTTTGTGATGTTCAAGGAACTTTTCCTAAAGTTCCTTTGCAGATCGGTAGTTCCCGATTCGATTGACTTCTTATGCAGGTAGTACGGTCAACAGATGATATTCTACTTTTACATTCGCCATAAAGTTGCATGTTTCTTCTTTG
>JAGFNQ010003957.1:0-89795 GCA_024364735.1 Boesenbergia rotunda | reverse complement strand
TATAAATTGAAACAAAGCTTAGCAAATGCGTGTAAACATAAAGCATGCTAAGATGTGATATCTTAACGTTGATAATTGGTGATAACTAAAAGCTTGATAAATGATGATAGCATAAAGATGGTTTATTGCTGATAATTTAAAATTGGTTAATCTGAAAAAGAACATTGACGCGCTATTATATTTGAATTCACTCTAGAAAGTATAATTCGTGCACATCTATCTTGTACCCAACGTTATCATGTTGTTGGCCATGTCATTGAGTTATTGTGTTAGTCACGTTTATGAAATTATAGTGTTAGTGACCATTAAAGTAGTACATAAGTATCAAATATATCTCATCCACACATCTAAAAATTTTTAATGCTTATGAATGGAACATGCGTGCGAGTATATATAGGCATTGTACTCAGGTACTATTCTTGCCATGAAGAGGATTTAATCACCATTAGAATGATTCACTTTTGTATGAGTATGAAATAATAATTTTTAGCGTTGGCATGTTTTATTTTGAGGAATCAATTTAGGGTGATCAGTTATGATCATGATGTTCGCTTATATAGGCTTACGGCTCGAAAGAGTGAGATATATATGCTCCAAAAAAGAGTACCTTCATCCGGGCAAATTTACCATGATTTTGAAGGTAACAAAGCAATTGTGCGGCTCAATTTCAAGTTTCAAAAAAACCCTAACCCTAATCTAAGAATGAAATTTCGATTTTCGTTAGCAGCTGTTCGACTATACAACTATAGTAGGAAAACAAGAATTGGAGCAGAGATCGGAAAACGAACCAGGCCTTGCAGACAACGGAACATCGGACCAGATCGAAATGGTCGAGAAGAGAAAAGATCGCAAAGAGGAGGTCGGCGCCGAGAGAATAAAATGAGCGGATGTCTGTCAAGCTCCTTTTTCCACCGCTTCCGCGTGACCCTGCGGCGAAGCTGCGGTGCCCACCGCTGCCGGAGGGTTCTATCGTCAAGCTACTTTTGCCACCGCTGCCGCAGCCGACTTCCCTCGTATCGAAGTCATCGTACCTGCCGCTGTGGGAGGCCTCCATCCTACTCTGGTCTTCTGGAAGCCACGCAGAGGATACGCCTGGAGCTCCTTTTATCTTTAAAAATTCTCTCAAATAATATGATTTTTTTATGAAAAATATAGAATATAATATGATGAATCAAATATAGATTTAAATAATATCAATTATATGTGATTATTAAAAATGCCGCTTGGATATATTAAATGATTAATTTGGAGACTTGGATGCAGAGCATTGATAATGATTTATTTAGATGATTCTTAACTTACGATTGGTAATAATTTATTTGGGTGATCTTTGACTTTTTCGGATTCGATTTCTCTTTGGTAGAGTGCGCAGGATGTTGACGAAAAAAATCGCCACAGACTACTACGTGATCGGGATATCAGGTACTGAAATCATCAATGGTGAAATCGTCACATATCTCCGTCCCATGATTTACCCTCGTTGACCGGTGGGGACTCTCGTTGAAGGCTGTGGGGCAGGGCCGGTCAGCAAGCGGATTAGTCGGGCGTAAGCCTGGATACCCCTTGTAAATCAAAAAAAAAAATTAAAATATAAAATAAATCATTTATTTATTAAATTTAAATAATCACTTGTATACTACATCAATTATCCTAAATTTTCATTATCTTTATTTTTTATTATTTTTTCCTTTTATTTTTTTATTATTATATTTGTAATAGTAGAGAATTTAGAAAGGAGAGTGGTTGAAAAGAAATATTATTTTATTTTTAGGATAAAGAGTTTTATTCTCATAAGTAGTTTATATATATATATATATATATATATATATATATATATAATTTTGAATGGTAATTGATTTTGCATAAGTTAACGTCGATGCTATAATTTTAAATTTGCATATTTAGGACTATATAATTTTTAAAAAAATTATATATATATATATATATACAAAATTCCTACACTTTCTACATGGGAGACTATATTAAAAGCTATGAAAAAAATATTCATGATGAAAATTTTTTCGTTATTTATTTAGTAAAAAATAAATTTTTTTTATTTAGCATATAGATAAATGAATTTATGAATTTATGGACGGATCAATTTTAATTTTTTTATCCATTTAAATCGGATGAAAAGTAATTCTCTTCCCCTCTAGGCACAAAAAGTACAAGAAATTTTTTTTATCCATTTATGAATTATTTTTTATCTATCCAAATTGGGCAAAAAGTGCACCATGCAGTCCTAACTCACAAGACACTTAAATCTTTCGCAAGAGGATGCAGTGTTATTGCGGTCAATAGCCGAGGCAGCAACTTAACAGGTGCCCCCGCTCACACGAGGCGATGTCCTTGCGTGACCTCAATCGACAGGCCCAAATACGCAAGCCAGCAATCCCACGAGTGCAAGGTCGCCTCACACGGCCGAGACCGATGACTCCGCACAGGTCCACAATTTTTTTCGTTCATCGTTTTTCCTTTTTCCTCCTTGAATTCTCTTCTCTTATCTTACTCCAACTCATACTCTTACTCTTACTTACGATCTTTTTTTTTCAACTTTTAATTTTTTTTCCTTCCTCTTTTATGGTAAATGATCCTGCCTAGTTTACATGTCGTTTGGCCGGCCAGCCCTTGCACCATCTTGGATCGAATCGGATTAGCCATGTAGGTATTGGATAGGGCGAGAGGCGGCGTAGGAACCCTATAGCTCACTCGGCCCAGGAGAAGCCGACCGAGCCGACCAAAGATAATGCTCCAACCCGAGTTCCCGAGCGGAACTCGGAGTAACCGACCCCGCCCAAACACCCAAAGCACCCCTTACAAGGGGTTAGCACACAAGGTTTCAGGGACCGAGCCTGAGCCCAGAAAGGGTTGGTCGCCCTTCTCGCCGAGTCAGCGGAGGTAACCACAAGATTGTTTAGGCACGTAACTCCAGCCCAAGCCGGCGAGTCCATCCGAGCCGGCGAGTCCATCCGAGCCGGCGAGTCCATCCGAGCCTTCTCGGACTCGGGCAAGAACTCTGCTTCACTCGAGATGATATGCAGGGAACCCGATCTCACTCGGATCGGCCAATCGGCAGACCGGCAGTTTATCCTAGCATCTGTTCGCCCGACCCCCACTCCCTGCCGTCATATTAAATGACCTTAGTACGGAGGTCGACGCGAACCTTACCCATTTACAACGCACATCACGAGCGGCACATTAAATAACCCTAGTACGGGGGTCAACGCAGGCCTCACCCATTTATAGTGCACGTCTCGGACGTCCCTTCAACCCCGCACTTCCTGTACTTCTGTCCGGCGCAAGCATCACGCACCCTGCCGCCCTGACAAGCTGCGTGGCGCCACTCGACGCCCTGAGCTGACAAACCCATACCCCTGTCTTGGTATGGTACGGAAGGGTGATTGACGCAGACAGGACCCTGTCAGCTCCTCCGGCTATATAAGTCCTTCCCCTCTTCGACCCGCAGGTATGTGCAACTATTCATTTCGTCCACTGTTCACTGCTTTTTTTTCTCTCTTCTCTCGCGCGTGGGCTAACTTGACCGTCAGAGGGCCTGACCGGGGACTTTTTTCGGCAGGTTTGCTAACGGTCCTTTCTCACAGGTCATCTGTCGGCATCAGCAATTCGTGCCACTCGGGAGACCGTCACACTCTTGGAATTCCACCTCACTCGGCGACATGATCAGTAAAAGATGATTATGCTCATCCCTAACATCTGTCACTATGCTTTCCCAAATTATGTAAAAAAAGTTAAATCATAAGATTAATTTATAACTGACTGTTAAATAACTAAAATCGAAAAATTCTTTATACTATCATAGTAAATTTGTCATGGTTTAATCAATTGGATATTTTGGTTAGTATATGATAATTTATTATTTATGTAAGGGTAGACTAATCTTTTAATTTATTATTATTTGTCTATTTATATCTCCTTTTCCTTTATAAATCATATGTTCGATAAATACAATTATCTAACCGTCATTGGTTCTCTTCTTTTTTTCTCATCCCTTTCTCCTTCTCTTTACATTGTCTTTTGTATTATATTTGCATTGTTCACATGATATCAAAGAACAGTCCGATTAAGCTGAAAAGTTTGGATTTAGAAGGATTTCAACGTTTTCATCGGGATTTGTGATTTAAAAGTTTAGATTTGGAAGGATTTCAACGTTGAAATTTTGAGGGAATGTTCCTCGCATCCAGAGCTACATTTTGAACGGTGAAGATCGGGATTTTGAGTTCTTTAAGTCTACCTAACAACTGAAAAACATGACTATTGAATATGTCTTCTCTTTGGAAATCCAGTAGTCTACAACAACGATTCCTTAAACCTAGAGCATTCAACATGACAGTAGCAGTTCCTCCTATAGACTTTGAAGTGACACAATCATACAATCTCACAATCATTGCTCTTACCGAATAGTAATGTTCCTTGCATCTCATCCACATGTTATGTCGGCATTTTCTTACAAAGGTTTGCCCACTAGTGATACCTCAGGTATACCTTCTCCTATTTGAATCCTTGATTCTAGAGCTTTGCATCATATGCCACTTAATGTTAATTCTTTATATCTATAAATTCTTCTTCTTCTGTGTCGGTCATAACTACTGATAGTTCTCCCATGCCATTAGCTAGTGGTGGCTCTATTTGTACATCTAATTTGTCTCTATCTGATGTATATTATATTCCTAATCTTTTTTTTTTATGAAAGATAAATATATATATATCATCAAGTTAAGTGGTACATGTAGCTATGCGTCCGATGGATATCTAATCGTTTCTAACGAATTGTCAGATCCGAATAGATGTCCTGGGATACCCTCGCGCGTAAATACCAACCAAACAAAAACTCTCTTGCTTACCAACCAACAAAAAGATCCCCTCCAGCAATTACACGTGACACATCTACCAAATAACTCGTCCACTACATACTGCTTTCTGTCTTTAAAGCCTCATGATATTCCTCAACACTCATTCCCACTTGCATCCCATAATCTGAAGAGTAGCAATCTGCTCCTTGGGCTTTAGAATTGGAAATTTACTAATGATCAGGTGCATGCTTCTGACGTCCTCCTCCTAATTTCTCTTGCTGATGTGCATCTTTGACTGCGTGAAGACTCTTCATCAATCCCGATGTTTACTTTTGGCAAGTGACCAATCATTAACGGTTTTGGTACGTCTTTATCGTGGTCGTTACCACGGACTAGATGAGCCTATAGTGGACCCATTCACCCTAGTAGGCTTTTTGGCAAAACGTCAGCCATTCACGGATTTGTGATGTCTTTACCGTAGTCGGTCCCACGGACTAGGTAGACCTATGGTGGATCTACTCACCCTGATAGGCTTTTTGGCAAAACCTCAGCCATCAACGGATTTGTGATGTCTTTACCGTAGCCGGTTCTACGGACTAGGTAGACCTATGATGTATCTACTCACCCTGTTAGGCTTTTTGGCAAAACCTCAGCCTTTAACGGATTTGGATTGTCTTTACCGTAACTGTTTGCTACGGACTAGATATATCATTAATGGTGGATCTATTCACCAGTCATATAGAGTATAGCAGCAAGAACACAGTCAATAACACATCATCACAGCTCAATACAACCTACACAGCCACATCCACAGTGGGCGCTAACTTGATCAGATCCCGGCATGCATCTTCCTGCTACGCACCAATCCTACCCAGCTCAGTCCACCAAGTCAACCTCTGATCCATCTGCAGCAACAGATTAGTCAAACAAGCCATAGCATAATAATCACATGCAGATCAGTCCATGCAGCCCACACACGTCCACTAGTTGGCCCAACAATTGCAGCCAACCCACCAACTTAGTCTGCCTCAAATGTAGCCATCTGATGAGGCCCATCGTAGTCAACCAGGTCCAACCTGGTCAATCACGTTTTTTTTATACATATACAATAGAATCCACTGTCCCTAACTAGGCAGATCGCACCCACTCAAACCCATCCCATACATCAATTTCACTTCCCCATACAGTGGCTCACTCTCATCTCACACCCTGTGACTGTGCCTCCAATACCTGATATACCGTTACCTAGACCTTCCTAAGAGTTACATCCACATCAAAGCGTCCTCCATCAAATCTGCACTTATTTCTTGCCTGCCATACATAATGAACCATGGTCGATACCGCTAAGTGTCGTGCCTGCATCAACTGACTCCTACCCCGATACTGCCTAGTGAACACTCTAAACATCATGCGGTAGGTACTCATGTCAGGTGTCATCCGTAGCCATGATCGAATGCGACTCCATAACTGACTCACTAATGGGCATCTAAAAAAAATATGCTCCTGTGTCTCAGCCTCCACATGACAGATAGAGCAGACCCGATCCTCCGCCTCCTCCAGGTATGGCATCCGGTCGGCAGTGAGAAGTTTGCGCTGAGCTAGCAACCACATAGTGAACGAGTGACTCGGATGCACATATTTCTTCCATACCATCGCAGCCCATGGCTTCCGACCCCTAGCTCCCGGAAGAAATCATATGTCATCCCAATGCCTCTGTGATGCTGTCTATGTAGCTCGAACTAGCTGCTCAACCACTGCTGCGCCGCCTCAAACGATCCCATACATGCAACTATCCGATCTCTAATCTGGCACAACCGCTTAATTAGCAGGGAATCTGTATGCCTAGCCCTCCAATGCCAAATATCCGACTGCCGTAAGTATGTATGGTGCACCCACCGAATCCATAGTGTATCCTGCTTATCGTGAATCCTCCAGAGGACCTTAGCTAATAACGCATCATTCCTAATCTTATTTTGAATCTTGTCTCAGTCGGTTAATTATCTGATTCTAGTTTCTCAGTATGTTTTACTTCATCTTCTTGTTATGTACAGGTTCCGTGATCTCAGAAGCAGATTGAGATAGGTTGTAGGCAGAGGGCTATTTGCATTAGAACAGTTGAAAGTTTTAGATGTTGTAGCTTTTAGTGTTGATTTGTCATCCTTTCGGTTAAGCTCTATTTCTTCTTATGTTTATTTATGACATCCTCGTCTTGGACATGTTTCTTCTTCTTGTTTGAAATACTTAGTTTCTAAAGGAAATTTACAAAAATTACAAATCTCATGATATTTCAGATTGTTATGGTTGTAAATTGGCGAAATTCTCTACTTTATCTTTCTATATAAGTGTTTTTGTTTCTCTTGTACCATTTGAATTGGTTCATTATGATGTGTGGGGTCCATCTTTGATTCATGAACCTGGTGAATCCCGTTACTATATTTCCTTTGTCGATGGCTGTACTCGTTATACTTGGGTTGATCTTATGCAACATCGTTATGATTTCCTTGATATCTATCATATGTTTCATACCATGGTAAAAGCTCAACATAATGATGTTTTTAAATGTTTTTGATCTAATTTGGGTGGTGAATATACATCTAATCTTTTTTCTAAACTACTTGCCTTAGATGATACATTTCATCAAAGTTCTTGTACTGACACTCCTAAACAAAATGATATTGCTGAAAGAAAATATAAACATATTGTTGAAATTGCACATTCTATATTGTTATATGTATATGCTCCTAGCGAGTTTTAGGAGGAAGAAATTCTTACTGCAGTCCATTCTATCAATAGAATTACATCTTTTATTACATCCAGCTTATCTTCTTTGGAAAAACTATATGGTTATATACCTGATTATTCTATCTAAAGAGTTATTGTAGCCACATATTTGTCCTCGGTCCTCATATTGAACGTAGTAAGCTTATTCTCGATCCACTCTTTGTGTGTTTCTTGGCTACGACGAGGTCAAAAGGGTATAGATGTTATGATTCAATTAGTCAAAAACTCTATGTCTTGTGTCATATTATTTTTCTTGAACATATTCCATTCTATTCTATTCCCTCTGACACTCCTAATCTTCGAAAATCTGATCTCACTCGTATTGATCCTTTTTGTACTGGATATGTCGTCTCATGTTTCCCCACAATTAGACCTCTCCTAGCACCTCTTCTTTTAATGATGTTACTTACAGGATTGACACACATACAGATTCTGGTTATTAGTTTCCCGATTATCCCTCTGCTCCTACTACTTCTCATGCATGATGCCCGTGTGATAACGGATCCTCCTCTTCGTTACCCTCAACGATCTTGTAAGTCCACTCAATTATCTGATTTTGTGTATTCTATTTGTTCTAGTTATTTTTCTTCTTTTTTGGCTTCTATTCAACCCTCCTCTTATAGAGAGGTTGCTCTTGATCCTCTTTGGCAGCAGGCTATGGCGGAAGAACTTTCTGTTTTATATCAAATAGGTACTTGGGATCTTATTCCTCTTTCTTTGGAGAAGTGTGCAATTGGTTCTTGATGGATGTATAAAATTAAAACTAAATCTAATGGGTTAGTTTAACGATATAAAGCTCATTTAGTTGCTAAAGGATTTTCCCAACAATATGGTATGAATTATGAGGAAACATTTGCTCCAGTTTCCAAGCTTGTTACTATCCATACTTTCATTGTAGTTGCATTAATTTGTTACTAGTCTATTTTCCAGATTGATGTTAAAAATACTTTCTTAAATGGAGATCTTTAAGAAAAAGTTTATAAAGTGACTCCACCAAGTGTCTCTCACAACCCTGGTGACATTTGCAAACTAAAAAAAAACTCTTTATGACCTTCAATAAGCTCTTTGAGCTTGGTTTGACAAGTTCTTCTAAGCCAGCATGACTCCGCTTTTTTTGTTCATTGTACTTCATTAGGTCGTACCTTACTCTCTCTTTATGTTGATGACATTATTATTACAAGGGATGATATAAGTGGAATAGAAGACTTGAAACTACATTTGACTCGTGAGTTTGAGATGAAAGATTTAGGTTATCTGTGTTATTTTTTGGGACTTAAAATTGCTTATTCTCCTCGTGGCTATCTTCTCTCGCAATCCAAATTATTGGTGACATTTTGGAGTAAGCTTATCTATCTGACATTCGCACCATTGATACTCCACTTGAGATTAATGCTCAGTAATCTTCTTTTGATGGTGTTCCTTTGCTAGATTCTTCTTTATATCGCACTTGAGTTGGTAGTCTAGTCTATCTTACCATCACTAGACCCGACATTGCTTATGTTATACACATTTGTCAGCCAGTTTGTTACTTCTCCCACTTCAATACATTGGGAGAGCTATGTTTCGCATTTTTCGATATCTTCAAGATATCTAGTTTCATAATCTTCGTTATTCTTCCACTTTTACTTTAGAGCAGCATGCCTTTTCAAATGTACATTGGGATGATGATTCTACATATCGTAAGTTTACCATAGAATTTTATATTTTGTTGGGAGATTCACCTATATCTTAGAAGAGTAAAAAAATAAAATATTGTCTCTCGTTCTTCTACTGAAGCAGAATATTATGCTAAAAAAAATAAAACATTGGTTACTACTGAAATTGTTTAGTTGCATTGGTTACTTGCTGATATGAGTGTCTTTTCTCTCGAACCCTAAACTATTTGCTTGTGGTTTTCTTTTAAACAAACTATGACTTGGTTTTGGTTTTTGTCTTCTAGATTTTTTTTTGTTAACCTTGCTATTGATGGATAATCAATTAGAGAGTGTTTAAAGTTGAAAACCCCAAGAAAACCGTTGTTGATATTGATATGAATTTTAATGATTTGGGATTTATTTTATTAAAATGATATTTGTTCCGGAAGAGAACGACGTGGACACATTGTTCCTGCCTACTAGCATTTTCTTTCACTAAGGCTTTCTTTTCACGCATAAGTTTCCATCATCTTCCATATTTCTCTTCCTCTTTTATTCGAAACCATGGGCAAAGAAGGAAAGGGGAAAAAAAGACCGAGATAGGAAGGAGCAGCCAGAAAAGGAAGGGATTTACCATTCGGAGTGGTATGAAACCACTTCGTCTAAGGTTAAGTTAAACACCCTCAAAGTCGTCTGCGAAGCATATGGCATTCCGGCGGAGTTGGATGTGGAGATGCCTAGGTTGGACCAATCTCCCGTAGAGTCTCCCTTAGGGGTTTTCACCTTTTTCTTAAGGCAGGTAGAGTTCGGTCTCCGCTTTCCTCTTCCCCGGGGTGCTGGAGCTGTAATTGTCGGTCCCGTCGGTGGCGAGACGAATCTTCGGTTTTGTTGGTGCGAAGCAGATATTCTTGGGATTTCGCCTTGCACCGAAGTCGCTCATCGTGAGGTGGCTTGCTCGATTTGGTGTTGTTCCAGCGCTCCTTTAACGGCATTGGCGACTAGACAATCCAACTCCTCCCTCATTAGGATGATGGGTTGTCCCTCTGGATCTGCCTTCACGGTGCTCCTTCTGGTGCTTTGATTGTTTCCTACAGACAGTGTCAAACTTGTTCCGGAAGAGAACGACGCGGATGACGAGTTACCAAAGCGCAACCCACGAAGACGGTGACGGGGAGAAGGTGCTCACGCCCTATGAGATTAACACGAGCGTTAATGGGAACACATCGAAAGGTTTTCCTGCAGAGCCCACTTCAACGCTCAAGTCAGAAGTCTTATATCTTTTCGGAGGACAACCAGGAATCAAAATTTGCTCTATGTTTGCAAAGCTTACCCCCTTTACCTGGATGCCGCGACATCTTATATACCTGAGGTTTCGGTCATACGTGTCCCCACATTCTCCTCCACGTCTCTTAATCATCGGTTACTTGATAGATATCCTATCTGTTGGTAATAGCCGTTGCGATCATTAAGGCCTTAATTGCCATGCATTGCAGATAATAATTATCTGATGACTTTCTTGTTCTGAAAAAAAAGAACGGCTACTTGAAGTCGGGCTTTCTAACTCCCATATTGATCTTTGGGCTCCACTCTCCCGAACCAATCTAGGAGTCTCATCTCTTGAGCTGACCTCAGGGCCTTCCTTTGTTTGATCAAGATGGTCTTGGGAGCCCGACACCCGGCCTGACTTCGGGGGCTTTCGTCTATTCTCCCAAAGTAGTCTCGGAAGCCCGATTGTCGGTCTGACCTCGGGGCTCTGATCTACTCTCCCAAGATAGTCTCAGTCTATTCTTAGTGCTCTGGCTTGGCAAGCCCTGCCACGTAGTTTTCCCGTACCACGTGTCCACCCCGGGATGCTCATCCCCATCAATATTATTTTAAAAATATTTTATCTATTTAGCTACGAATTTAGCAACAAATATTTCTTCATCGCCAAATTATCAGAATTTCTGTGTATTGAAAAATTACGATGAATTTTGAAATTGTTGCAAAGTTGTCGCAATTTTTACGATAAATTTTAAAATTTGTCGCAAATTGTCACAAAATTTGCACCAAATATATATCTTTGTCGCAAAACTTGCGATGAGTTTTTAAATTTGTGGTAAAATTTACGATAAATTTTTAAATTTATCACACAATTTTACGACAAATTCAAAATTTGTCACAGAATTTGTGACAAATTTATGTTTTTGTCGTTGAAATTTTACGACAAATTCTACAATTCATCACAAAATTTGTGACAAATTTTTTATTCATCGTAAAATTTGCGACAAATTGTTAAATTCGTCACAAAAAATCTGTAAATTTGTCGCTAAAATTTGCGATGAATTTTCAAATTTATCACAGATATTTTGCAATGAATAAAAAATCTATTACAGATTTTGCAACAAATTTATGTTTTTGTCTTAGAAAATCTACGACAAATTCTAAAATTCGTCGCAAAATCTATGAAAATTTTTTAATTCATTGCAAAAAATCTGCTATAAATTTGAAAATTAGTCACAAATTCTATGACAACTTTAATAATTTGCCGCAGATTTTTTACTACGAATTTAAAAATTTGTTTCAGAATTTGCGACGAATTTCAAATTTGTCGCAAAATTTGGGACGAATTTGTCGCATATTCTGTATAAATTTTAAATTCGTCGCAAATATTGCGACATATTTTGAATTCGTCGCAAAAAATCTGCGACAAATTTGGCTATGAAAATTAAATTTGTCGTAAAATGTGACAAATTCAATTTTTTGTCACAGAATTTTGGGACGACTATTTGACGGCGAATTATTTTTCTACGCAAAATTTTTTTGAGACGAATCTATTTTTTTTTAATTCGTCACAAATTTTTTCGCAAAATCGAATTTTTTTTATTGTGCCAGAGGCAGCCTTCTCTAGGTTGTGGAGGGAGGGCGGGATGTTAGGTAGGCGGAGGGTCAGCGATGGTAGGGAGGGGGTCGACATCCATTCACTCGGGAACACCATTCCGATTCGCTCCTGGCACTTCATGTTCTTCAGGGCGCCAAGGCCTTCGCAATGGCGGAGCCAGCCTGGCCGATCTATCTAGGCTGATCTCGAGTGGTGGGCTATGAGCACCGATGCCGACGAGTTACCCCGGGCTATTTTCCACTTCCTCTCATTTTTTTTCCCGTTCCCTACAATAAATTCACGCTTTTTTACCTCTCATCGTAGTTGGATTCCCCGGGCTACAGCCCGGGTACTTATTAATGTAGCTCCGCCCTTGAGCCTCCGTCAAGGAGTTGGAATTCGAGGTGCACGCCATGCGTAGAACAAATCATATTCAAGAATAAAATTTATAAATTATATTTATTAATAAGAATTTTAACATCGACAATGGAAAATTTTAAAATACATAAATAAATTAATATTATTATCAACCAAGATTAAAAATATGCATAAATAAATCTAACTCAAAACAAATTTAAGTTGGCAAAAAAAAAGAAACTATATTGAAATTAATAGTTATTTCAATGATTTAATTAATTATTACTTTAATTCGATTATTTTATTAAATAAATTTAAACAATTTAAAATTTGATTTAACTAGACTCGACTCATTATAATATCACATCCAACTGGTCTTATCTCAAGTTGTGAATCCCCTTTATTTTATTTTATTTTATTGATAATTCATTTATTTGTGTCGTCAATCAAATTAATTTTAGAAGTGGACGATAAATTGATCAGATAAATTCGCACAGACAGATACATCTTGGCATGGCATCGTCACAAATGTTTGAATTTTGTAGGAAATGCTCAATGTTCTCTTTATTTGGAAGGAGGTGACGGTTCATTTTTTTTTTCTTTATTTGAAAGAAGGAATTCAAAATTAAAGAAAAATTTTTCGTGATGGATTTTTTTATTTTTTTCATCGTTTATTTGCTAATGGAGGAATGGATTTAGAGGTCGTCAGCAGATGGATTTTTAGACCTTTTTTTTATCCGCCGGCAGAAACGAAATACTTCCTTTTAGCCACCGGCGTCATGTCCACCTCCTCCTAGTTGCCGCCGGCACCTCCTCGTCGCCGATAGCACTGCACGAGAGGCAGAGAGAAACGATGCCTTCCCTCTGCCTACAAGAACCCTCCTCCTCCCATCTGTTAGGTAGAAATTGAGAAGAGCAAAAGTTAATCATCATGATAAAGCTAAAAAAGTATTGTAGAAAAATAAAGTCTAAAGCCTAGATTAAAAACACCTAAACTCTAAATTGAAAAGCAAAACAACTAAATTATTCTAAAAATTATAAACAAATAATATATATATATATATATATATATATATATAGGACAAGAACAGAACAGAGCGCCTCCCTGCTTTCGTCCTTGATTAAGGTAATACAAAGTTCAATTTTAGCTTTTGGAGTGGAATTTATGAGTTGAAGAGTTTGAGTTTGTGGCGGTGAAGATGACGGTGGCTGCGATGCAAACACCTGTGTGTCACTCAGAGAAGTATCTACGACCAACAGTACAACGCATTGGCGCCGGAGAAGATGAACGAAGAGTGGTGCAAGTGGGCGCTTGGAGAGTCAGTTTTAAGGCGGCTGATGTGGCGGTGAAGGCGCTTATGTTCACTCTTTGGTGAGGCTATATCATCGAACTCGACGAGCATGGTAATTAGCCTTCAGATATGCACGAAGAGCCTTGGGTCGTAGATCGGCTCCGATAGATTCTTCGACCATGAGTTTGGAAGTGTTGGAATTTTCCAAAGTCTGATGTTAATTAGAAATGAACAACATTATGAGTTTCAAAGAATAGAAAGTATTTTTATTGGTATGAGATCTTTTGAAAAGGGTCTGATCCTGTCGTGAAATGAGGTGGAAATCCCAAAGGCCAGGTGGTGTCCCGAGTGCCACGAGCTGCCGACCTGGTGCCGATCTGCGAGAAAATGACCGTTAGCAAACCCGCAGGGAAATTTCCCCAGTCAGACCCTTCGACGGTCAAGTCAGGATCCGTAGGAATATGAAGCTAAAGGAAATGCAGTAGAGGAGAGTGTCATTGCACATACCTGCGAAATGAGGAGGGGAAGGATTTATATAGCCGGGGGAGTTGACAACCTCTGTCTGTGTCAATGAGACGGGAGTATGATGCTTGTCAGCTCGTGGAAGAGCACCTAGAAATACCGCGGCATAGCGCGGGGTGCTCGGATACTATAATCGTATCGAGTCAGCCGGATATCCGCGATGTATGTTATGATTGGGTAAGGCGGGCGCTATCCCTGACGTCATGGTCGTCCCCAAGGTGTCCTGATGTAGGGGCGGCGTAAGGAAAGACGGGTCCGGAGACCGATGGATGACCAACGGGTCCGAGTGGTACGACCCAGGTCGGGTGGAGTATAGCCGACTGACACAAGATACGCCATGAGTCGGGGGTTGGCCGAACTATATCTGCTTTGTCATCCTTCGGATCTGCTGGCTGTCAGGTCTGCGGGGGTGCAAAAGACTGATCTTCCTGACCCAGCCTTGGGTCGGGAAACCAGATTCGGTGGCCGAGTCAGGAGGTGCCCGGGATCGACCTGCCCGATCTCGACCAAGGTTGATCTGTCAGTGGTTCGGGAGGGTCCTTGGCTCGGGTATTCCCCGAGTGAAGTCTCCGTGGGCCCCTCCACTGGGCCTCTGTGGCACCAGGCTGGCTGGCTGAGTTAGTCGAGCTACCCGTAAGCTAGGTCGGGATCATAAGCATCCTCCTTGAGTCTAGTCGAAGGAGGCGTTGAGTTCGACTGACTGGACTGTTACCTTTTAGAACGAGCCTGGTGCGCCCGAGTGGCCTGTCTCTTACCTGCTGACCTCGGTGGCTGCCAGCACGCGTGTTGTCCGACCGGCCAATCCGGTCACATCACCCTGTCCCTTCGATTCCAGCCCTCATTATGTCCGAGTAGATTCGGATCCCACGCATTAATTACTATAGTTAACTGCTAAGCTACGTGTCCTTTGCTCATTGCTTTCTCGAGCAACGAGGTGTCTGCCGCCTGTTTGGGTGAATGATTGACGCACACATGCGTTACACCTCCTCGAGGGCTCTTCTGGGCCCGATCGGACGACTCGCGCTTTCTCTTCGGCCTGTCATCAGACGGTTAGCGCAGCTCCCCAGGCCCTATAAATAGGGATTTACTCCTCGATTTTTTACCATCGCCTTTTACCTCCCGACATCGAATTGTTGTCCTTTCGTGCTCTGCTAGGGTTCCGGCGATGTAGGCAACTCCGGTCATCCTCTCCGGCGAGCTTGTTTCTCCCTTGGTTAGTCTCCTTTCCTCTTTTAATGGCTTCTTCTTCCCTTCCCTCGGACCCTTGGTATCTTACCACGGTGTCCGAGCTTGACCACCACGATCTCGAGGAGATCCGAGCGGACTACCACATTTCGCTTGACCACCTTCTTCAACTGCCCACTCCCTCAGATCGGCCTAAGACCCCTCTCCCTACTTACAACACCATATCCCGGAACCATCTACAGGCCTGGCTGCGTTTTCCAATTCACCATTTCATTGCCTCTATCTGTCGCTTCTTTCATATCTCTCTATCTAAGTTGGCTCCGAATGCCATCCAACTCCTCTGCGGGTCGGTCATTATCTTTTCTCTGTACAGAATTCCCCTACATCCTGAAATCTTTTTCTATTTCTTCTACTCAAAAAAATAAGAGTCGGGCGACTTCTTTTTCCAAGCCCGTGCCCACACTTCTTTCTTATCGAAGCTTCCGACCTCTAACAAGGGTTGGAAGGAGCGATACTTTTACGTCCGCCCCGTCTCGACCCCGAGCTGGCCGATCAGATGGGTAGCGGACTTTTCTACTCCACCTCTCCACAAGAACTTCCGATCCTCCCCTCTTTACCTGTCCGCCCTTTCCAAAATCGGGGGTCAGCATTTCCATGGGGCAATCTGCTGAGCGAGGACATTTTATACATGTTCGGGCTCAGCTTGGTGACACTACTTCTCCGACCTGCTTCACTTGGTAAGTTCCCTGTTTGCTCTTCTGTCTTTTTATGGCCAACTAAACGTTGTTTATTTTGCAGCCACTATGATGCAATCGGCGGCCCTGGAAGAGGGTTTCGGTTTGGACGACGCCGAGTTGGAGGCTCGCGTGGCCGAGCAGCTGGCTCAGTGGGAGGCGGCTCCACCTGTCGCCGGGTTATTACGTCCTGTACTTCCTGCTCCCACATCGGTGTCCGCAGAGGTATCCTGGTCCGAGTCGGAAGATGATTAGCCCCTCCTCTTCCGATGTGGGCGAGCACGTCGAGCCGAACCCGAGCTCCTGCCGACCGATCCGGCGGAGGCTTCCTCCAGCCATCCAAGCAAAAGGCAGAGGGGCAAGGAGCCTGCTGTGGAGTCCCCCACCCAGCCGTCCTCACCATCTTCTTCGCCTCATGTGTCCTCGGCGGGGCCTGCCCTGCCCCGGTCGGGGGATCCGCTTGCAGAGTCCTTGATGCATCTTCTGCCGCCCTCGCTCTCCGACCTCTCTCTGAGTATGAAGATGTCGAGTGGCATGACCCCCCTCTGGTCGCAGGATGTTCAGATGCACGGATCGCTGGCTGACCACTTCCTTCACTGTCTACGAGAAAGCAATTTCCGTGGTCCGAGCGTCCGGGCAAACAACTCCATGTCCACAGCCACCTAGGTATGCTAAGGTTGCTTTTATTTCTTCCTATGCTTTTCTTTAGTTGAGGTATTAACGGGTCCTTTTTTATGCTTCGCAGCTTTGGGTTGCTAGCTATGGCATGTCCATAACCATGTTGGCGCATGCCAAGGCCCGGTTCTGAGCGGAATGGCGAGTGGAACACCTGAAGACTCGGCTCCGCCACACTCGACTGTCTTCTAATGACGCCTCCCTCAATGGCCTGAGGGTCGAGGTCATCACCCTGCAAGACCTGCTGGCCCACTCAGAGGAGCAGCTGGAGACTTCTACGGTGCAGATTGTCTCGGCTGATACAGCGGTTGCTCAAGCGCACCTTCGAGTCGCCCAAGCCAAGCATACAGAGCGTCGGGCCTGGACTATCAAGGACCAATTGCAAGAGGAGTTGCAGAAGACCCAGGCCGAGCTCCTTGAGGCGAGCCAGGCTGCCGAGCCCCTAGGGGCATAACTGGCGGCCAAGGAACAGGAGGTTAGCTCGCTAACGGGCTAGCTGGCCAGTTAGGAGGCTGACCTACGTGCCCAGGCCGAGGAGCTGGGTCAACTGCAGGTGCATCAATTGCCCTGGGAGGCAACCCGGGCTGAGTTCGAGGAGCTGCGGGCTTACAAGGCGGATGAGGCAGCCCGGTGGGACGCCCGTAGGGTTGAATATATCAACTCTACGGAGTTCAGCCAGCAGGTGTCTGAGCGGATCAGAGCCATGTTGAGACACCAAATGTTCAACATGTTCGAGCAGCTCAAGCAGGGTGGGCACGTTGCCCCTGACCTGCCCGTCTCTGTGGTCAAGCTCTCAGGCATGGCTCAGAACTTGCCCGAGGAGGTCCGCCGACCCTTCAAGTGAGGGTCGGGTTTTTATTTTTTTTCCTTTCTTGTTTGTTATCTCGCAGAGGCTTGCCTCAATCTCTGTAATGCGTTTTGTCTTTAATAGAAATCTTCTTTCATTATGCTCTGTGTGCTGTGCTTACCTTTACTTCTGAGTGTTAACGGCTCGGGCGATTATTAAGTGAGGTCGATTCGGGTGAGGGAACAACCGAGTGATTCGACCTCGCGAGTGACTGGGTTACTCAGTTGAGCGCGATGGCTTCTAAGTATTGGTCACTTGGGCGAGAGCATAATCGAGCGATTCAGCCCCACGAATGATTGGGTTAAGTTAAACACCTGAGCGCCATAGCTTTTAAGCATTGGCCACTCTGGGAATTTGACAAAGAAGCCTGGCAAAGGGAACCAAGCCGGGTATAAGGCTACCAACTCAGGGAGTTCCAAGCGTTGTCGTTTGGTTGGTTTAATCCCAGGTAACGGGAACTTGCCTGCATACAGCTTGCACTAAGGCGAGAGTCGGGCATTCAGTCAGTTTGTACCCAGGGAGCATGGGCCGCCACGCGTCCGAATGTGAACCGAGCTGAGGGGTGCATGGGAGCATACCCACTTATACCTCCCTGGGAGCGAGGGCCTGAACACTCGGTCGGGTCATGCCCAGGGAGCGTGGGTCGCCACGCGTCTGGCTGCGAGCCGAGTCGAGGGGTGCGCGGGAGCATGCCCGCTTATAGCTTGCCGGGAGCAGGGGTCTGGATCAGGCCAGCCTTTCCCGAACCAGTCGCCTGGTAGGCGGGTCAACGTCCCTTCGACTATCTTATCCGCCCTATTCTTGATACGAGTCGCTTCGTATCTTTCTCAATGATTATCACATTAATTAGTGAGGCCACATATCTGCCGGTTAGCGGCTCCTCGGGCGCCGAAGCGTCTGTCATCGGTTATCGATTCCTCGGACGACGAAGCACCTACCACCGGGGATGCGCACCTGCCCCACTGAGTCTCGGGATTAACCGTGAATCCAATCGGAGAGCCTAGATCTTTTTCCTAGACTTTCATCGAACGGCTGAGGTCGACTACTCTCCCCTATATATAGGCTCTTATTCCGTAGCCGTTACCATCGCTCCTCACTTCCGGCATCGACCTTTCGTCATCGATCGCTCTGCTAGGGTTCCGGCGACTCCCGTAGACCTTCGTCTTCCGGTCATCTTCCCCGGCAACCTCTTTTCTCCTTAGTTAGTTTAGCCTCCTTCTTTATAGTTGCCTAAAGCCCTTGTTTTCTTTGCAGCGGATAAGATGTTGGCTGCTGCTCTAGAGGAGGGGTTCCTTCTGGACGACGCCGAGCTTGCTGCTCAAGTCGGCGAACCTTCGGTCGCACAAGAGTCCGCTGCCCCTGCAGCGCTTGTCACTGATGCGCCTTCCTCGGGTACTAGGGAGGCGCCAGCTTCCGATCCCGAGGCTGCAGATGTGGATGACCAACCGTTGATCACAGAGCGCCGAAGGGATCGGTCGACCGACCCTGCATCCGTACCCCTTGCTTCTCTCCCATTCGGGACTACTACCTGCCCTCGTCCAGAGAAAAGGAGCAGGGCCATATTTCCTACTCCAACGGTCGCTTCCCCCGTGCCCACCGCTTCTGTCCCTTCTGCTTCTGTGCCACCCGGTCCGGAGGCTTCTGTTCAGGCGACCACTCTCCCTGCTCCACCTATGACCCGAGCCGGTTCCCCGGAAATGCAGGTCCGCGGGACCCCCCCCCCTCCTACTGGAGTCGAGAACCGTCAGCCTTTGCACTTAGTGATGTCAGCTCGTGTCATCGCCAGCACGGGATATGAGGTGCCAGACGCCGAGGCACGCGAGTCGGCTCAGGAGGTCCATCTATATGGTTCGCTAGGGGACCATTTTTACTAGGGCCTTCGGGAGGCCGATTATCGGGGCCCGACTAGCAGAGCCAATGCCTTTCTCTCGGAGGCCAGTCAGGTTTGTTTCTCTTTTTACTTGCGTTTCTTCTTTCGCTCATTCCTTTCTTGATCTTAATACCTGTTTCCTGTTTGCAGCTCTTTGGCTCGGCCTATGACCTAGCCGTCTATTTTATAAGCTATACTCGGGCTTTGCGATAGGCAAAATCCCGGGCGGAGAGACTGGAGACTCAGCTCCGTCACGCGCAGCTGTTGTCCAACGGGGAGACCCTGAACAGGCTGCAGGTCGAGAACATGGCCTTTCAAGACCGTGCGACTCACTCGGAGGCGCATCTTGAAGAGATCCAGGCGGAACTGGACTCGACCAATGTTGCGGTTGCCCAAGCGCGACACCGAGCCACCTACCTGGAGTATACGGAATGCAAGGCGCCAAGGCCTGGGACCTTGAGAGCCGGGCTCGGGCTGAGCTGGCCAAGGCCAAGGCGGAGCACCTGGAAGTGTGCCAGTCAGCCTCAGCGTTGCGCGCTGATCTAACGACCAAGGAGGAGGAGCTGAGCGTCTGCTCGGGAGATCTTAAGCAGCTCAGGAGGCAGGCAGTACGCCGCCCAGGGAGGCGGAGCTGAAGGTGGTCCAGAGGAAGCTGAAGGAACTCCGGGCTTATAAGGTAGCTCAGCGGAACTCCCATAGGGTTTGAGCGTCTCAATTCTGGGGAGTTCAGTGAGCAGTTGTTGGGGAGACTGTGTTCCCCCTTTTCTCTCTTTTTTGGTAGAGGCCGAGCCTCGTCTTTGTAATAAGACTATTTCAAATGCAAACGTTTTTCATTCCTATGCTTGTGTGTTTTCTGCTTAAGTGTTGGGGGCCCGGGCAAGAGTTCGGATCCCCACTTTCTTTTGGTGAGGTCGACCTGAGTAAGCCATCGACAGAGCTAGCCCAAGTGCCCCGACCTCGCGTAAGTTCCTGCTACGGAATGGTTTCCGAGTGGGGTAGCCACTCGGGTGACTATGCCATTTAAGATCACCATTTGTTTAGGAGACAGCGGTAGCCCGACTGTTTAACGAAGCTTGGTGTTATTTGCTCAGCTATTGAGAGCTTACGCGCTCGTCCCAAACGGGGGTCGAGCGGAGGGGTTCGTTGGAGCATACCCACTTATAACTCGTGTGGAGCGAGAGTCTGGACACTCGGCCGGGTCCTACCCAGGGAGCGTGGGCCGCCACGCGTTCGACTGGGAGCCGAGCCGAGGGGTGCGTGGGAGCATGCCCACATATAACTCGCGAGAACGAGAGTCTGGGACGCTCAGTCGGGTCATGCCCAGGGAGCGTGGGTCGCCACGCGCCCTGCTGGGAGCTGAGTCGAGGGGTTCGTGGGAGCTTGCCCACTTATAACTCGCGAGAGCGAGAGTCTCGGACACTCAGTCGGGTCATGCCCAGGGAGCATGGGTCACCACGCGTCCGTCCGGGAGCCAAGCCGAGGGGTTCGTCGGAGCATGTCCACTTATAACTCGTGAGAGCGAGAGTCTGGGACGCTCGGTCGGGTCATGCCCAGGGAACGTGGATTGCCATGCGTCCGGCTGGGAGTTGAGGCGAGGGGTTCGTGGGAGCATGCCTACTTATAACTCGGGAGAGCGAGAGTCAGGACACTCGGTCTAGTCATACCCAGGGAGCGTGGGCCGCCACACGTCCGACTGGGAGCCGAGCCGAGGGAATCGTGGGAGCATGCCCACTTATAACTCGCAAGAGCGAGGGTCTGGGACGCTCGGTCGGGTCATGCCTAGGGAGCGTGGGTTGCCACACGTCCGGCTGGGAGCCGAGCCGAGGGGTTCGTGGGAGCATGCCCACTTATAACTCGCGAGAGCAAGAGTCTAGGACGCTTGGTCGGGTCATGCCCAGGGAGCGTGGGTCGCCACACGTCCGACTGGGAGCCGAGCCGAGGGGTTCGTCGAAGCATGCCCACGTATAACTTGCGAGAGAGAGTGTCTGGGACGCTTAGTCGGGTTATGCCCAGGGAGAGTGGGTCGCCACGCGTCCAGCTGGGAGCCGAGCTGAGGGGTTCGTGGGAGCATGCCCACTTATAACTCGCGAGAGCGAGAGTCTGGACACTCGGTCGGGTCATGCCCAGGGAGTGTGGGCCGCCACGCGTCCGACTGGGAGGCGAGTCGAGGGGTGCATGGGAGCATGCCCACTTATAACTCGCGAGAGCGAGAGTCTGGACACTCGGTCGGGTCATGCCCAGAGAGTGTGGGCCGCCACGCGTCCCGCTGGGAGCCGAGCGATGCATGGGAGCATGCCCACTTATAACTCGCGAGAGCGAGAGTCTGGACCGCTCGGTCGGGTGATGCCCAGGGAGCGTGGGCCGCCACGCGTCCGGCTAGCAGCCGAGCCGAGGGGTGCGTGAGAACATGCCCACTTATAACTCGCGAGAGCGAGAGTCTGGGATGCTCGGTCGGGTCATGCTAGGGAGCATGGGTCGCCACACGTTCGACTGGAAGTCGAGCCGAGGGGTGCGTGGGAGCTTGCCCACTTATAATTCGCAAGAGCGAGAGTCTGGGACGCTCGGTCGGGTCATGCCAGGGAGCGTGGGTCGCCACACGTCCGACTGGGAGCCAAGCCGAGGGGTGCATGGGAGCATGCCCACTTATAACTCACGAGAGCGAGAGTCTTAACACTCGGTCGGGTCATGCCCAGGGAGCGTGGGTCGCCACGAGTCCGACTGGGAGGCGAGCCCAGGGGTGCGTGGGAGCATGCCCACTTATAACTCGCGAGAGCGAGAGTCTGGACACTCTGTCGGGTCATGCCCAGGGAGTGTGGGCCGCTACGCGTCCGACTGTGAGCTGAGCCGAGGGGTGCGTGAGAGCATGCCCACTTATAACTCGCGAGAGCGAGAGTCTGGGATGCTCGGTTGGGTCATGCCCAGGGAGCGTGGGCCGCCACGCGTCTGGCTGGGAGCCGAGCCGAGGGGTGCGTGGGAGCATGCCCACTTATAACTCGTGAGAGCAAGAGTCTCGGATGCTCAGTCGGGTCATGCCTAAGGAGCGTGGGTCGCCACGCGTCCGACTGGGAGCCGAGCCGAGGGGTGCGTGGGAGCATGCCCACTTATAACTCGCGAGAGCGAGAGCCTGGACACTCAGTCGGGTCATGCCCAGGGAGCGTGGGCCGCCACGCGTCCGATCGGGAGCCGAGCCAAGGGGTGCTGGGAGCATGCCCACTTATAACTCGCGAGAGCGAGTGTCTGGGACGCTCGGTCGGGTCATAGCCAGGGAGCATGGGTCGCTATGCGTCCGACTAGGAGCCAATCCGAGGGGTGCGTGGGAGCATGCCCACATATAACTCACGAGAGCGAGAGTCTGGTCACTCGGTCGGGTCATGTCCAGGGAGCGTGAGCCTCCACGAGTCCGACTGGGAGCCGAGCTAAGGGGTGCGTGGGAGCATGCCCACTTATAACTCACGAGAGCGAGAGTTTGGACACTCGGTCGGGTCATGCCCAGGGAGCGTGGGCTGCCACGTGTCCGACTGGGAGCCGAGCCTGTTAGATCGTTACGCCTTGCTAGAGGGGGGTGAATAGCAATTTCTCGGTTCATTCTTCCTACAAGGTTAGTTGCGCAAGCAGAATATACTAAAATAAAACTAAACAATGCTAACAAACCTATTTACGTGGTTTGGAGATGAAGACACCTACTCCACGACAGTCCGTGAGGTGGACGATCCCTCGATCCTTCGGCGGATCACTCCCTGGATGCCCTCCGGCTAACTCGCGTAGCTCCTTGTGGGTGGAGAAATCTCGCCACAACCTTGAGTACACTTCTGAGCACCTAAGATTACTAACAAGACTTAACCAAGCTTGTTTCGTCAGAGGTTTCCAGCCAAACCCGACCCTCCTTAAATAAAGCTCAAAGCTGGAAAGTACCCTACTAGTCGACTGCTCCCAGGGCAGTCGACTGCCCCCACTCAGATTCTACCGTTGCAGCTCAACGTTCGAATTCTGGCTACTTACCAGTCGACTACTCCTGGGGCAGTCGACTGGTCCAAGGTCAGAAACATTTTGTGAGTTTCTGTTCTCCCTAGCAGTCGACTGTTATATTCCCAGTCGACTGCCCAGCTTACAAGAACACTCTTCCTCACTCCAACGACCCTCCTCCACGCGTGCCTTCAGGTACACTTCCTTGGCTTGCCCCTTGAAGTTTTCTTCCATCGGCTATCGTCCCTCAGATGCGCACACAAGCCTTCCCTTGGCTTGCCTCCATGCCACCATTCAAGTGTGCCCTTTGAAGTCCACTTCCCAGCTAGCCCTTGGTGTCCTCCTCCCTCGGCTCCCGTCCCTCGGATGCACGCAAGCCTCCAGCTTGTCTCCATGCCATCCTTCACGCATACCTCGAAGTCCGCGCCCTCGGCTCATCATCCCTGCTATCCAAGGTCCCTCGGGTACACACAAGCCTCCAGCTTATCTCCATGCCACCCTTCACCTTACCGAAGCCGTCCAGCTAAGTCAATATGTGTAACCTGTACATCCTGCACATTCACATATACATATTAGAACACAAGGGTAAACCTAACTTAAACCCTTTGCCCAAACATCAAAACGCATGGTCACTCCGGACCATAGATTGCCTCAACAGATCCGAGGTGTGCGTGGGAGCATGCCCACTTATAAGTCGCGAGAGCGAGAGTTTGGGACGCTTGCTGATTATCCGAGAAGGCAGGTCTTCCACTATTCTTGTGGGGGTTACAGAGTACAACCATTTTAATAACCTGCTGGGCGAGAGCCTCCTTGGGCTAGCTCGCCTGAAATCATGTGCACTCCTCCTCGGATGACATTTTGTTGGTTGGCCTGTTGTTCATCCATTTCGTCTGCCCCGGCTTGCTCTTCGGCTGGGAACAAGCTACGAGCAATCGGGGAATCTCGTCTGGGTTCTTCGGCGTCTGGGGTGAGGGTTCGACTTCCTCGACCTGGGCCAAGCCCGGGGGAGACTCGCCATTGTCGTTGCTGTGCGGCAGCGGTGGGAGCTCGACTCTTGCCGATCTGTCAGCATTCATCCGTGTCATGGGTGTGGCTATGATGAAACGCGCAGTAGGGCCTCCAGCGGGTCGGCAGACACCCCTGAGCCACTTTCTGCACTTGTCAGCGTTCTGTCTCTGCTCGGTCGGCAGGCCTCCGTGTGCTGCGAATGGGCCCGCTCGGCGGTCGGCTGGACTGCGCGGTACTCGGGAGTGGCGTGCTGGCTGGCTCCTTCTTTCGAGCGGCCTGTGCCTCTTCCACATTGATGTATTTGACAACCTTTCCCAGTAGGCTGTCGAAGTCCTTTGGTGGTTTCCTGATAAGCGACTGGAAAAAATCTCCCTCCTGCAATCCTTGGGAGAATGCGCTGATCAATACCTCAGGTGTGGCGGTTGGCAGGTCCAGTGCCACCCCATTAAATCTCTTGATGTAGGCCCAGAGCGACTCCTTCGAGCCCTGCTTTAGGGCGAACAGGTTGATACTTGTCCTGTGGTGTCTCTGGCTGCTGGCGAAGTACTGGAGGAATGTCCTCCTGAGTCCTCCGAAGCTAGCTATCGACCCGTTGGGGAGTTGCCCGAACCATCGTTGAGTAGGTCCCGAGAGCGTTGTCAGGAATGCTCTGCATTTCACGCCCTCAGGATACTGGTGGAGCAGGGCGACACTTTCGAACTTCATAAGGTGCTCCTTTGGGTCGGTGGCTCCGACATACTCGGGGATGGTGAAGAACCGAAGGTGCTTGGGAACCGGATCCTCTAGGATCCATGAAGAGAAGGGGTTGCGCCTCAGGGCCGGTGGAGACAAAAAAGTCGGGGCTTTTCCCTTTTCAGGTCGAGGTCCATATGTTCGACTGGATGCGGATACCTCCGCTGGCACGGGCTCGGCCTTGTCCTCCCGACCTTGACCGGGAGCGACGGGGAAGGGGCATGAGCATCCTTCAGGTGGGGCAGCTCGTCCCTGCCCTCCTGAGGGGTCATGGGCTGACAGCCAAGGAAATCGAGCTGCCGGGCTACCAGCTTGCGATAGCTGCTGAGAGTCTCTATGGGCCCGAGCGGCCCGTAAGAGCACGTACTCCTCGGACGTAACAGTCATCATGACCCGGTTGGGCGCTTCCATCGTACACTTCCAATCAGGCTAAGTGTCCTCCTTCTAGCACCAAATTTGATCCTGTCGCGAAGCGAGGTGGAAGCCCCAAGGGCCAGGTGGTCTCCCGAGTGCCACGAGCTGCTGACCTAGCGCCGACTTGGTTCCGACCTGGCGCCGATCTACAAGAAAATGACTGTTAGTAAACCCGCCGGGGAATTTTTCCGGTCAGGCCCTCCGACGATCAAGTCAGGATCCGCAGGAATATGAAGCTAAAGGAAATGTAGTAGAGGAGAGTGCCATTGTGCATACTTGCGGAATGAGGAGGGGAGGGGCTTATATAGCCAGGGGAGCTGACAACCCCTGTCTGTGTCAATGAGACCAGGGTATGGTGCTTGTCAGCTCATGGAAGAGCACCTAGAGGTACCACGGCATGGCACGGGGTGCTCGGATAGTACAATCGTATCGAGTCAGCGGGATATCCGCGATGTATGTTATGATTGGGTAAGGCGGGCGCTATCCCTGACGTCATGGTCGTCCCCAGGGTGTCCTGATGTAGGGGTGGCGTAAGGAAAGATGGGTCCGGAGACCGATGGACGACCAGCGGGTCCGAGTGATAGACCCGGGTCGGGTGTAGTATAGCCGAGTGACACAGGGTTCGCCATGAGTCGGGGGTTAGCCGAACTATATCTCATACTCCATCTCTACATAAGATGCATCCAAAAGTGTATCACAAACAATAAAATCAGTTTGAGGTGCCTCCAGTGATTTTTCCAAAGAAATAGGAAGTATACTTACATGATCATGCTGAAGAATACCTGAATGTTCTGCAAGAATAGATGTATCCATAGTTTCCTCCTGGTCAAGTACAGGTTCCATCTCAGGCTCAAGTTCTGGTGGGCATTCAACTGAAGCAAGTGATTCCTGGGTTCTTGCTTCCACCATGCAAGTCCCTACACTTTCATATTGTTCCTCTGAATCGTCTACTGTATCAGTCAATGGTGGTCCCTGGGGCTCAGTGCAATCCCCTACACCTATAGATTCATCTGCAACGCATGCTTCATCAACCATATCTGCAACACCCATATTAGAAAAGTTAGAATCATCAACAACTAAATCATCACAAAATAAAAGTACAGAATGATCCTGTAAAGTTTCAGAATTGACTTCAAAACTATCACAAGTTCTGCAATCAATCTCCTCCAATGCCTCTAAACCAGTAGGAATGGGTGATTCTTGGGGCTTAGTGCAATCCCCTACACTCTCAATCCTATTCTCTGGATTTCCTGATACATCAACCAATATAGGTGGTCCCTGGGGCTCAGTGCAATCCCCTACACCTATAGAATCACAATCATGCCCCTCAGAATTAAAAGTAGCTTGATAAGATAGTTGTCCTGATCTTTGGGTTTTTATTTAATTCCATTGATCTTGTAATTCTCCAAAGTGTCTCTGAATATTTTTAAAAGCAGATTCAACGACTTGTTGTTCTTGAAATGTGAGATATGGTTGCTGAATGTCAAGAGTAGGCGGTGCATTATGAAATTGGAGCTGTTGGGGCTGCTCAAATGGTTGAATGGGCTGATTAAACTGTTGAAAACTTGGTTCACAACTTGGTGGAGATTGTTGAAAATTATGATTCTGAAAACTCTGATCATAGGGCTGAAATTGTTGGTTGAAAGATTGGATTGGCTGCTGAAAATTCTGATTCTAGAATTGAAAACTCTGAAATGGTGGCTGAAAATTTTGATCGTTTGGTGGAAAATATTGTTGTGAAGGTTGAAATCCACTCTGATTTTGATTCTGGAAAGTCTGAAATGATTGGAACCCCTGCTGAAAATTCTGACTTAGTTGAAAGGGTAGCTGACCTTGCTGAAAATTTTGTTGAAAATTTGGATTGTACTCTTGCTGAAAATTCTAATATTGGGGTTGAAATTGTTGTGGTGGCTGATTGAAAGTTTGGTACTGCTGCAAATCTGAGTAGGGCTGCTGAAATTGTTGAAAAGGCTGACATTGTGGCTGCCCTTGCTGAAATTGATAACTTGGTTGTTGAAAATTTGATTGGTTCTGCTGTTGAAATTGTTGACACGGCTGCTGGTAAGTAGATGAAAATATTTTGAACTTGCAGCCCTGTCACAAAACAAGTAAAATAGCAGCAACCATATACAAAAGATAAAACAATCAAGAATAGAATCAAAAGATATAATTATCAAGCACCACTACATTCCCCGGCAACGGCGCCAAATTTGATAACCGTTTTTGTCGTGTTACGGTTTCAAATACAATTTAAGTATCGAATTCCTCTAAACTAATGTAGCATAGAGTAACTCGAGTCGTCTCCCAACGAATGTAGTCGGTGCATGATAATTCTAACGATTGTATTTTATTGCTTTTGGGTTTTTGTATATGAAACTGGTTTTTGGATTTGAGAGCTATGACTACGAAATGAATAGCAGAGCAAGTATGAAATCTAATCTAATTAAGGAAAGACAGAGCAGGTAATGAAATCTAATTTAACCTAACTATAATTGCAACAAAGAAAAGGATAACTAGAAATTAAGCATTAACGGAACTAAACATAGAGCAAAACTACAGCATTGAAGAAATCTAATCCAACCTAACTTAATTGCATTTAAATGAAGTACAAGAACATTAAGCAATTAAAAGAGACAAGACAATTGAGAACTAAGTAAAACAAGAGGCATGAAATTTAAATCTATCTATAGAAATATTTTGTCGAACAACTTGCGAGCATGAATCAAAATAACAAAGGTACGTGCAAACTAATATGGAAGATCAAGCATCAATATAAACATTCATCACTCTATCAATCCAATTCACCAGAACATCAACACAATCAACAAGCAAAAATTAAATTTCAAGGATGGCTAATGGAAGGAACTTCCATTTGGCTGATGAGGTGCTGCTGGAATTTGAACAAGGAAGAATCGGCTGTGAAGAAACTTGATGAAGGCTGGAATTAATTGCTGTGAAAGCTGCTGTAATTGCATTGCTGTGAAGGAAACGGCTGGAATTGAATTACATGTGAAGAAGAAGATCTGCTGTGCTGTTGGATCTGCGAAATCTGTGATGAACTCTACTGGCAGGAAATTGAAAAGCTGCGGGAATTGAATTGCTGGGAAGAAATTTGTGAACAAAAAGGGCTGTAAAGAAATGCTGTAAACAGAAAGAAACGGCTGCCGACGATGGAGTGGAAGTCGTCAGCTAAGGTTGGAACCCCTAACCCTAGCTGTGCGATGGTGGCGAGATGGAGAAGAATGGATGGAGAAAATCTGACCGAGTCGGGAACCCCTCGTCTACGATCGAATCTTAGCTCCGACCGGCTAGGGTTGGAACCCCTAACCCTAGCTGTGCAATGGCCGGAGGTGGAGTGGAGAAGAAGAAGGTGAGGAGGAAGGGAGCGTCGCCGCTGTCGCCTCTCGAGCCGATCCCCCTGGGAAGATGATCGATTCTTTTCTTTTGTCTCTCGCGAACCGGTCAAGTCGCGTGTGGATGTGTGAGCCACTCACTTGAGTCTAGCCCTAATTTGAGTTCGATCCATTCTCAGCCTTCGGTTCGGTCCAGCCTCAGCCGCAGTGCAGTTGGGTTCAGTCAGCTTCAGCCCTGAGTTCAATCACACAGTCCGGTTCAGTCAACAGTTGGTTCAGTCCAGTCAACCAAGCCACAGGTCAGAAGAGAATTAGCAACGAACGACTGAGATTGATTTGGCTTCATCCAACGGTCGGATCTCCTCAGATCTGAACCAAATTCCACAGATCCTAATCAACGGTCCTGATCTACCTGTCCCCAGCTTAGATTACCCAGATCAGTGGCAGATGGTCCAGATCTTCCCTTTTCTTGAATGGATGGTCTAGAACATCTTGAGCTCGATCCAATGGTCAGATCACTTCTGATTTGGCTGAAATTTTCAGATCTTGATCTCTGGTCATGATTGATTCTATCTTGAACTCGGATCGACCAGAAGTTGACCAATGGCTCAGATCTAGCCGTTCTCTGGAATGGACGGCTCCTATTAATCCGATGTTTGATCCTTCTGATCTGGATCCAATGCTGACTCAAGTCTGACCTGATTTGATATAGGTCCATGATCAATTGATGCCTACAAAATAATATTCAAATTTAGTGCCAAAAATATCCCAAATATACACAGATTTGAATTAAATGTCAAAATGAAGGGAATACATGAAACCTAATACAAATGTAACCTTAAGCATATAAAATGTGGATCAAACATGGATTTTAGAGCCGAAAATAATCAACAAAATGATGGTTATCAGAGGGTCCATGGCTCGGGAATTCCCCTAGTGAGGTCTCCGTGGGCCCCTCTACTGGGTCTTCGTGGCGCCAGGCTGGCTGGCCGAGCTACCCATAAGCTGGGCCGAGATCAGCGTCCAAGAGCAAAATTACGAGGGTTTAAACCTAAAGTGGACAATATCATATCATTGTGGAGAGATGCATATTCTCGAAACCCCAACAAGTAGTATCAGAGTAATAATTCAAACCGTGTGTCTTGTGGGAGGGTCCTTGAACGATAATATTGCGGGGAGGTCTGGAGCATGTCAAGAGTGACTGGATGTTCGCAGAGAAGTTCGAAACATGTCAAGAGTGATTTGATATTTACGGAGAGAACTAGATCAATGATAGTCAATCAAAGTCCTATATTGCTTAAAAATGAAAAATATAATTGGTTTAAAAGAATAAAAAATATCTCTATTAATATGATTTTTTAGGGAGAGTCCAAGAATAAAACTATGAATATAGAGATACAGAAAGGGAAGGGAGTTGAGCTCTTGAAAGAGAAGATGGAAGAAGCAGAGGAGATCAATTTTTTTCCTCTCATCCTGTTTCCTAAGGAATGACTACTCTTTCCTCTTCATTCCTTTTCCTTTCCTTTCTCAATCCACCACTCAGAGCAACGAGAATTAAAGACTCAACAATCTCCGAAATTTATCTTTAGAAATCCTTATACCAAACGAAATGAATAAGTTGCTTTTCTATCTTTCATATAGAATTTCATTGGGTGCAGATGGTGACATTGGGGCATCATTTTAAATTGACAAAATGCTTCAACGAAGAATCAAATTGAATATTGTGCTCTTACCTAGCTTTGTGTTCACACAAAAGTGTGCATGCCCTCGAAGTTATGGTGCAGATTAAGGATGATTAATTATATCCAAAATATTCATGATTCTATCAACTAAGATGAATTTTATAATAATTTTTTATTTTAAATGTGACATATAATTATGAGATATTGAATTTTTAAATTATTAGTCATGAATACTTTCTCATTTATATTAATGGCCGATAAAAAATTTATGTAAGCCGAACGATCATCTCAAATTCAATGTTTTCAATCCAGTTAATATTTTTTGCATCTTCTATCCGCTAAAAGTCACACTTTTGATTAAAGTTTGTGTCGTACATTGGATTTACCTCGATGGCAAAAACGAAGTTATCATTTTAGCTGTTCTTGTAAAATAGTTTCACATATTTTAAAAAGGGATAAATAATGATGACTTATTTAATCTTGTCGAGTGATCTGCATTTAACTAATAGATGTGGTAAGAAGACGATTAATTTATCAATTCATCACAGAATGAATATAAAAAAGATAAATTATGATAATAATTAATTCGAATATCGTAATTAATATATGAAAAGGACGGACATATTAGATTGTGATCATTTTACTCTATCAGTGGATACTGTGAGTACGGGACGAATTTAAGAAAATATTATGATCCCGAACAAGCTTGCGTGTAATCTGGCTCGGTAACCCGTCCCCTAGTCAGAAGGAAAATCGTTAGTGGGCTGAAGAGGCCCGTCGGATAGGCGTCATTCGGATCAAGGCCCCTGATCGGACGCGTGGCGGCCCACGCTCCTCAGGACCGGTTTGATCGGGGCTTAGACGCTCATGCTCCAATACCCTTCTAGGTATGGCTCCCCGCTGATGCGTGGCGGCCCACGCTCCGGGGGTAAGCCTGTGCCGGAGAGGGCGCTACTCGATATATCGTTGCCCAGTACCCCAGTCGGCACCTTCATCACCGGCCCCAGTCGGCCGTGTTACTCAGTGCCCCAGTCGACACCTTCATCGAAGGCCCTCAGCCGACCTCGCTACTCAGTGCCCCCAATCGGCACTCTCCCTTCCAGGATCCTCAGTCGGCCCTAGCATGTCCCAGTAGGCAGAACAACCACTCTCTGGCATCAGATCGCCTGAAGCAGTACGGGGTCGGCGCAGGGCTGGGGTCACTCTGGCCCTAACAACGGATATCCCGCTGGTCGTTTGATCTTCCTGCCATACCCTGTCCCCCCCGTACCACGACCACATGTACTGGTGTCAGGCCGAGCGGCGCCACATGGCGCCGGACATTAAGTTGACAGTGTCCCTTTCCTTAACCCAGTATGCGCTACTTTATTCTGCCACCTCTGGACATGCATCACATTGTCCTCGCTATATGACAATCGGTGCCCGACGGGGCAGGAGCTGTCAGCTTCCCCGGCTATATAAGCCTCTCCACTCCGCATCTCTCAGGTACGTGCAATAGTGCATTATTTACTGTTCTATTACTTTCCATTCGTTTGCTACGGTCGAGTACTGACTTAACCGTCGGAGTGCCTAGCCGGGGACCTTTCCTGGTGGCTTCTAACGGTCTCTATCTTATAGGACAAGAACGAGCCAGCTTAGCGTGCAGCCTCAGTGATCTTGCACTCACCGGAGGACCGTCTAACTCTTGGGACCGCCATCTCACTTCGCGACAGGATGATAGATGAATTTAACTAATAGATGAACCAAGAAGAGTAGTCTTTCTTCGAGATTAATCTAACAACGTTTGAATATCTAAATTATTAAAAAAACTATGTGTTTTTCATAATGATCGCAATCCACGAACCCAACTAGAAGAGAAGATGTAATAAAAGTAACAATATGTAACATGCACCAAAGCAGTAGACAATAAATATAGATGTAGGAATCTGATACGAAAAGTGTAGAGTTAGGGATAGTTATCCGGTTGAAGCGCCGGCGTGCCGACTGTCTTTAGAGAATTGATTGCCGCTCTACGGTGCAAAGGCTCCCAGCAAAACTCCCCCAAGATCCGACAACCACGCGGCGTTCGTAGGTGCACTCCAAGACGAACGCTGCCCTCGGAGACAACCTCATATCGCACTAGGCGAAGCCTCAAGACCCAAAACCGACCAAAGAAGGCGAAAATCGAAAGAAGAAAGGCGCTGATCGCTCAGAGAGAGAAGGAGAGAAGAAAGCAGTGAGATTTCTGACAGATTTACCCTCAACCATTTTGAAGTTTAAGAACTTCCTCACGGTGTATTTCTCTAAACCAGAGTCCTCGGAGTTATATTTTTTATCCAAAGATTTCCATAACTCTTTGGCCGAGATTGTAGAGCAGTACACATCAAATAGTGCGTCCGAGAGGGCGGATAGGATTCTCCCATGGCAGAGATAATCCCTCTGTTTAAACCACTCGGTGGAAGCACTACAGGCAGGTTCTTCTTCATCAGGTGAAGGAGGATCTGATTCTATAACGGAGAAAAGCCCCAGCATAGTAAGCCAAAATTTCATTCGTTGTTGCCAACGTTTGAAGTTTTGCCCGGAAAACCTCTCGGGTTTGGCGCTAGCCTCATCAGACCCCGACATTCTAATATTTAACATGTCTACTTAGGCACACTCAATTCACTAAGATTGTAATAATAAACAGTAAATGTAATATGCACCAAAGCAGTAGACAATAAAATATTTATATGCAGGAATCTAATAAGGAAAGAGCCGAGTTAGGAATAGTTATCCGGTTGAAGCGCCGGCGTGTCGACTGTCCTTAGAGATTTGATTGCCGCCCTACGGTGCAAAGGCTCCCGGCAAAATCCTCCCAAGATCCGACAACCTCGCGACGTTCGTAGGTGCACTCCAAGACGAACGCTGCCTCCGGACCCAACCTCAGATCGCACAAGGCGAAGCCTCAAGACCGAAAAGAAAAATGAAGAAAATAAACTCGAGAAGGAGATGATGCTCGAAGAGAAGAGAAGCAGTGAATCAATGAATGAATTCTCTGCATTCTTCTCCTTCTTTTATAGATCCGAAGAGACACTAAGTGCCTCTTCGAGTTCGCGAGGCGTCGCGTCGTGCGCGACGGTGAGGAGAGTCGCGTCTGTTGATTTCTCAAAAAAAAAAAGAAATAAAAGAATAAATAAAAGGAAAGAAAAAAATAAAACCAAACCAAATTGGTTTAGGATCAAACCGAACCGAAATCTGCAAAATCAAACCGGGCCGCCCGCAAGGGCGAGGCTCACGGGCTGGGGATTTGCACCCCCCTGCGCGCGATAATCGCGTGCGTCGCGCCCGGTTTATGGGTTTCCGGCCCAGACCCCCTGAAACCACCTGGTTTGGGCTCAACCCGCGCATGCGTGTAGGTCCCCCTAAGCCATCTAAGCATGGTAGGAATGACTTGATATATAAGGTATTCCAACTCTCTTGGCTTAGCAATGTGGGACTAAACACATACACTACTCCTTCAATATAATTTGAAATTCTAAACAAAAATTGCCTTGGTTCTTCTTCTTGTCCTTTCGCTCAGGACAGAATTTGGCAAAATGTCCAACTTGTCCACAAGCCCAGCACAGCCTAGTCCCATGCTTCTTCTGAACCTTCGGTTTGGGTTTCATTTTATTCTTCATTATTTGGTTTTTGAACTTGTTCTTGTCAGAAGAGACCACCACATTTGCCTTTGGAGCAAAATCCATAGGCATCCCCTTATCATCATCCTTATGTTGCTTCCGATGTTCTTCCTCGATATTTAAGGCAATTATTAAATCTTCAAGAGAGATTTTACCTCTCCTGTGTTTAAGTATCATGCCAAAATCTTCCCAACTCGGAGGCAACTTTTCGATGATAGACAAGACTTGAAGTTTCTCGGGTATCGGCATATCTCCCTCAGCAAGACCGTGAATCAAAATTTGAAATTCATGGGTCTGCTCAATGACAGATTTACCCTCAACCATTTTGAAGTTTAAGAACTTCCCCACGGTGTACTTCTCTAAACCAGAGTCCTCGGAGTTATATTTTTTATCCAAAAATTTCCATAACTCTTTGGCCGAGGTTGTAGAGCAGTACACATCAAATAGTGCGTCTGAGAGGGCGGACATGATTCTCCCATGGCAGAGATAATCCCTCCGTTTAAACCTCTCAGTTGAAGCACTACGGGCAGGTTCTTCTTCATTAGGTGAAGGAGGCTCTGATTCTATAACGGAGAAAAGCCCCAGCGTAGTAAGCCAAAATTTCATTCGTTGTTGCCAACGTTTGAAGTTTTGCCCGGAAAACCTCTCGGGTTTGGCGCTAGCCTCATCAGACCCCGACATTCTAATATTTAACATGTCTACTTAGGCACAATCAATTCTCTAAAATTGTAATAAAAGTAATCATATGTAACATGCACCAAAGCAGTAGACAATAAATATAGATGCAGGAATCTGATACGAAAAGTGCAGAGTTAGGGATAGTTATCCGGTTGAAGCGCCGGCATACCGACTGTCTTTAGAGAATTGATTGCCGCCCTACGGTGCAAAGGCTCCCAGCAAAACTCCCCCAAGATCCGACAACCACGCGGCGTTCGTAGGTGCACTCCAAGACGAACGCTGCCCTCGGAGACAACCTCAGATCGCACTAGGTGAAGCCTCAAGACCCAAAACCGACCGAAGAAGGCGAAAATCGAAAGAAGAAAGGCGCTGATTGCTCAGAGAGAGAAGGAGAGAAGAAAGCAGTGAGATTTCTGCTTCTTCCCCTTCTCCTTTTATAGATCCGAAGAGGCAAAATACATTGCCTCTTCGCGCTGAGAGATCGCGGCCACGCGAAGTGAGGAGTCGCGTCGAGAGCCGCTGGGAAAGGTGCGGTTTCTCAAAAAAAGAAATAAAAAATATTAAATAAAAGGAAAGAAAAAATAAAACCAAACCAAATTGGTTTAGGAATCAAACCGAACCGAAATATGCAAAACCAAACAGGGCCGCCCGCAAGCGCGAGGCTCACGGGCTGGGGATTTGCACCCCCCTGCGCGCGATAATCGCGTGCGTCGCGCCCGGTTTATGGATTTCCGGCCCAGACCCCCTGAAACCACCTAGTTTGGGCTCAACCCGCGCATGCGTGTAGGTCCCCCTAAGCCATCTAAGCATGGTATGAATGACTTGATATATAAGACATTCCAACTCTCTTGGCTTAGCAATGTGGGACTAAACACATACACTATCTCCTTCAATATAATTTGAAATTCTAAACAAAAATCAATAGAAGATTCTTCTCATATCTTCTTCACTTCTACTTCCTTTTCTCCACCACGAAGAAGAATACCAGCGTCGCCACCGAGAAGGCCGAGAAGCATCCGGCGGTGACGTCCAGCGACGGGTGCCGGCCGCTGATGCCCACCACCTCGAACAAGTTTGCCGTCTTCCCGTCGTCCGTCGTCTGCCCGTAGCCCACCTGGCTGCCGTCGGCGTCCAACGCGTACGCCCTCACGAAGTAAGTGGTCGTGGGGATGCTGCGCTCCACGGTGTACGTATAGGAGTACTCGGCGCCGCCGCCGCCGTAGGCCTCGATCGTCATCTTGAACTGGCACGTCTTGTCCTTCTTCAGGTTGTCGTAGGTCTTACGCCACCGGCGGTCAATCTGGCTCGCCGGCGCGTAGCAGAGGAGGACCTTGACCTTCTCGTAGCCAAAATCGACGTCGACCGGCAGGCTCTGGTTCAGCGACCACCACACAGTGATCCGGTCCTCGCCGGCGTGCAACATTGCGACGTGCAGACAAGATTCATTCTGCTGACTCAAGAAGTATGCAGAAAACACTACAAAAATATTAGCAAATAGCGACGGACTTTTTTAATAGTCCGTTGCTATTGGCGACGGATATATAGTATCCGTCGCTAGGGTTGCGCGCCAAGTCAAATCCCTGAATTTAGCGACGGGCACGGTCAAAGTCCGTCGCTATAGCTATGGATAATTTAAATTATCCGTCGCTAGGGTTTGGCAGCGGGTCAACCCCCTAAATATAGCGACGGATTAGGTCAAAGCCGTCGCTAATTTGCGACGGACAAGTTAATCCGTCGCAATAATAGTTAAAAAAAGTGACGACCCCCTTCCCCCACGGCCACGCGATCCGGTGAACCCTAGGTCCTCCCCTCTAGGCGATTCTCCTCCGGCGATTCTCCTACGGTGAACCCTCCTCCGATCCCAGGTACGCGAGCTAAGCCACATTTCCTTGATTTTCATCGTTGGTTTGTGCTTGTGCGGCGGCGGCGTCTTCTCTGGGCAGCCTCGGCTTGGCACAGCCGCGCGCGGCTAGCCGCAACCTCGGGCGGCCAGCCGCGGCCTCGCGCGGCCAGCCGTGGCCTCGCGCGGCCAGCCGTGGCCTCGCGCGGCCAGCCGTGGCCTCGCGCGGCCAGCCGTGGCCTCGCGCGGCCAACCGCGGCCTCGCGTGGCCAGGCGGTGCCTCCCGCGGCCCCTCACGGGCAAGCGCGACCGGTCGCGGCCTATTGCGGCTGCGCGCCACCTGCTGCGGCCGCGCACCGCCTGCTGCGGCTGCGCACCGCCTGCTGCGGCCGCGCATCGCCTGCTGCGGTCGGCCGACGCATGTTGCGGCCGGCGACCCCTGCTGTGGTCGGCGACCCCTGCTGTGGCCAGCGACCCTGCTGTGGCCGGTGGATTTTGCCAATTAATTAATTGATTAATTAATTAAATAATTAATCAGTTAATTATTAATTTAATTTATCATTTAATTAATTTAGTTAATAATTTCCTTTGTTAAATCATTAATTGTGAAATTAATTGATCAAATATTTGATTAATTTTAGATTAATTGTTTGAGTAATTAGATTATTAAGATGATTAATTATTTGATTAATTAGATTAGTTGATTCATTAATTAGATCTTGTTTGATTAATTTTAGATTAATTGTTTGAATAATTAGATTAATTTGTTGATTAATTGTTTGAATTGTTTAAATTGTCTTATCTGAATTCAGATACAATGTATCCGAACAAGGCATGGATGTATAATAGGTTAGACAATGGATTTATCCATGAGGAATTTTTTGCTGGAGTGGAAGAATTTGTTAACTTTACAAAGTGTCATCCTGAGTGTTTGAATGACACAGAGATGAAGTATCCATGTAATTAACGCAAATGTAGAAATACAGCTTTCCGTGATGAAGATACAGTGAAAACTCATATCACCAGGTATGGGTTTGTTCCAGATTATTACAACTGGTATTGTCATGGAGAGCCATATGTATATGAATTTGGTGGACCTTCTGTTGCATCATCATCGAACTCAATTGGACCAGAGACATCATATAACCCTGCTGATGCAACGCAATGCAAGTTCATTTTGCTCTTATTACTTTGCTGAAAATGTAAAAACCAGACATCGAAAGTGTCCACGCAATCAAGATGACATTCCATCAGTTGACCCAGACATTCTTTCTATTTTCAAGTATCCTGAAAGAGCAATGAGTTCAACTCTATCTAGACGGTTAAATGACAGAGAATATCATGCCGCCGGGACATATATCCTCTTAAACTGTGAAGATGTCAAACCATACCTAAGGTATTATTTCTTGTTGTTATGAAATTAATATCAAATGATATAATCAAATTTCTGGTATGATATCAAATGAACTTATATGTTAGGTTATACCAACAACAGTTGTACATTCAAAATTCATCGATAAGTGCAAATGAGGTAGATCAAAAGATAGAAGAAGAATTTGCATTTTGGTTTCAAATATATGTAAGTGAGTTAATATGCATTTTTTTGTTAACAATTCTTGATTACTTATTAATCTAATCTAATCAACCACCACTATTATAGGTCAATGATGAAAGAATTTCAAATGTAGAAGTCGAAAGAATTAAAAATCTCGCATTTGGACCTCTTTGTACTGTGACAGTCTACTCGGGTTATTACGTGAATGGATACAGATTTCATGTGGGCCAACGTGATTCAGGGATGCTAACGTATAATTCTGGCATCTGTGTCAAAGGATCAACAAATAATAATGATACTGAATTTGACTATTATGGCAAGCTAGAGGAAATTATCGAAATTGAATACCCAGCGTTACCTTTCAAAAGATATGTATTATTCAGGTGTTCTTGGTATGATCCAACTCCAAGGATAGGCACCAGGAAACATCGATTATACAATTTAGTTGAGGTTAATTCAAGCAAAAGATTCAACAAGTTTGAACCTTTCATTTTTACGGTGCAAGCTGGTCAAGTATTTTATCTGGAGTACCCAACTAAGAGAAGACGACCTAGTGAATGGCTTGCTGTATGCCAAATGAAGCCTAGGTCAACCATTGAAATGCCAAATACGATCACTATCCAAAACTCCGATGCTTATCAAAATGAAGAAGTTATAATCAACTCCGTTGATTCAGAAATACAATCAGCATCTCAATTACTTATAGATGAGAATCTCTCTTACAAGGAAATTGATGATGGTGAAATATCTAGCAGTGAGAAGGTTGATGTATCAATGGATAAAGCGATGAAAACTTGCATGTTAATTTCGTCCATCAGATTAGGATGAGTTAGATGTATTGAACATTAACTAATCAAAGTTTGTATTAAGATGAGTTGTTAATTTAGATCGTTCTGCTTGTATTAAACATTAACTACGATGCTTGATTATCCCTTTGCTAGTTTTATTTATATTGTCTTCATTTGCATGTTTCCATTTACACTCAGGATTACTGAATTTTGTTTTACCTATTCTTCTTATCTGCCTAAACTTAGTGTATAATCAGGTACCATGTCTGCACCCCGTGATCAGCAGATTAGACTTACAGTCGTCGGTGACAGGTATACCTATTCTTCTTATATATTTTAGATCAAAATTTGCTAATATATCTATTTTTTTCTACAGTTTTATACCAAATAGCCATCAGGTGTCTTCCTATATTACTAAAAAATTTAAAGAATGACTGTCCACTTCGACGACATGGGGGCATATAGAAAATGATTTGAAAACATTTTATTACGGGGAGTTTTTGGTAAGTAGTTTAGATGTATATTTAATTTGATGTTATAACTTTTTTGATATACTAACCATATTATTATTTTTTTTACAGAAAAGGTACACCTAGGAGGAGGGTGTAGAGGAGCAATTCAAGAGGACGTGGAATGCCTACTGCTCCGAATTGTACAGGGACATGGTCTACAAATGGAGAAAGAAGGTTGATAGGCCTACAGAGGTCCCTGAGACGATTTGGGCAGCATGGCGAGCTGTCTCGAATGGCCAGCACTGGCAAGAGAATGCTGCGATTGCTCGAGTCAATCGTAATTCAGAGATTGCTGGCCCCAGCACGGGATCCACGAAGCACACTGATGGATCCCGTTCCATTGTCCAGCATGCCAGTGATTTGGTAAGTAGTTTTTATTTAGGTTATTAAAGGCATTTAGTATGTTTCTTTTGGATATGTTTAAACATTATATTTTTGTGTTTACAGGCTGCTGAGCTAGAGAGACCTTCCACTAGTTAGGAGTTATTCATCAAGACCTATAAGAAAAAAGATGGGTCTTTTGTTGATCGTCGCTCCCTAGCAATCAATGTAAGTATATTAATTATATTTTATTTGTTTTGACATTTTATATAGACTAATTAAATTTTTATTTCCCAGGAAGCAATGACCACTAGAGTTGCTGAGGCACAGGCGTCTCAGCCTCCTGCAGAGGGGGAGGATGCACAGCCTCTTTCCACCGACGATGTGTATCGGATTTATTTTGATGTCGTCGGTGGGAAGAGGAAGACCGCCCTATACGGCCTAGGCTCTCAGGCAAAGATTACATATGATCAAATGAGAGTTCCAGGGGTTAGGGGACGTCCAGCATCCTCCTCCTCTGCCTCTAGTGAGGTTCGTCATTTGCGGGAGGAAAATGAAGCCCTGCGGACTCGAATCACGTCGATAGAGTCGACGTCGGCTGGGAGGGACGCAGAATGGGCTAAGAGGGACGTAGAGTGGGCTCAGAGGGACGCAACGAGGGATGTTGAGTTGAGATATTTGCGGGCTCGCCAGGCACACACTGAGGATATAGTACGTCACATGCAAGCTTTTGCAGCGACCCTATCACCGATGACACAGATGCCAACCCTTTCCGCCCCTCGTTTTGAGTCTCAGGATACACAGATGCCACCCACTCCCGCCCCTCATTTTGAGTCTCAGGCGACACAGGATCCTGAGCATACCACAGAGGAGTAGAGATATTATAGTGGTATGATCTATTTTTTCTCTAATTTTTTTTAGTAACAATGTATTAAGTTATTATATTTATAATGATTGTTTTCTTATTACTTCATTTATGTTTACAAATTCCACATTATCAGAGTTGAATTCAGATTTCTTCTCTTGCTTGAAAGATATGAATATTGGATATTATTCCTTTATTGTTTCTTATTTGTTATTTTTCATTTACATATTTAATATTATTAGAGTTATCTTCTATTTGTTAATTTTCTTCTATTAGAATTATCTTCTATTACATATGCTTACTTCATTTGTTATTTCTTATTGGTATCAATTCAGATTTCTTTCTTTATTGGATTGCTTTCTTATTGTTTTATCTTCTATTATTTTATTTCTTATTGCTTACTTCTATTGCTTTCTTATTGTTTTATCTTCTTTTGTGCAGGTTATTCCTTTCCATCCATTATTCACTCTGATATTCATGTACGTAATGATTTTCTACTAAACTCTGATTTTTTATGTATATAATTTTTTTTATTTACTCTGACTTATGTTTACTTTTTTGTAGAACCAACAGACATTTTTGAACACGAGCAGGTAAGTATTTCTTCTTTTCCTTTAGAAAATTTCAGGGAGATGTCTAGATTTGCATGTGAAGAATGTCTTGATACATCATTTGTGAAAAATAATTTTGAAAATTCTTTAGAGGTACCTAGGCTTGATTTTATGCATAGCTATGATATTCTTGAGATAGATTATGCAAAAATTGATTGTGAAAAATTTTTAGAAGAGCCTGAAATTGAAGTTGTTTATTGTGAAAAATCTCTTGCTATTTCTTATGCTGAAATTGAATGTGAAAAACTTCTGGAGATACCTGAGATTGACTTTATTGACTGTGAAGCTTTTCTTGATATACCTCATGTAGAAACTGCTTGTGAAAAATTTACTGAGGTACCAAAAATTGATTTTATTGGATGCGATGCATTTTTGGATACATTTAATGTGGAGATTGATGGTATTACACTTTTATCTTACCCTACACGTTTGAGAAAGGTTTTACATGTTTTTGCAGGGTCCCAGAGATTTCTTGAGTGGGTACTCCATCTAGACAGTCTTCAACCCCCTGGAAGATTTTCCAAAAAGAATAAAGAGGGAGGAGTTGATTTTGCTCTGACTCATAGCACTCCACCTCTAAAATGGATGTTGAACATTAATCGTCCACGGCCACCTGAACATTTTGCTGTCAAGTTGAAGTGTGGGGGAGTTATGCATCATCAAATTGAACAAAGGAAGGGAACTCTCTCAATTACCCATACCCCTCCACTACCAAGATGGAGGTTGTTTCTTGATAGACTCCGACCGCCAGAAATAAAGGGGAGTTTGTTCCTTCTTGCATTTTCTTTCATTGCATGTTTCATTATTATGTTCTTTAGAAGTAGAATTTTCTTTTAAAAAGAATTCTTGCTAATAAATGCGTGAGTAGAGTAGAAGAATAAATAGGAGACATTGTAAATACCATTTTATGTCTTTTGGCATTTTTCCTTGATGAATAGGAATAAATGTATCCCTTTAGGCTATCTTGATAACATTTTAGAGTCTTTTGAAAACAAATTAAATTTGGTTGTTAAAACTTTAGATTTGAACTCATGGATGAAATCTTGGATGCTTGAGTACTACTTGGCCATGGATTCTTGATTGAGGATTTGAGATGAATTATTTGCACCTAGTGAGGATTAGCCTTATTTTTGTGACACATACATGTGATTGTACTCTAGAACTTGCTTAGGTTCTTTCAAAACCATAATTCAATGATTGGATCACATCTATAGAGGCTAATAAATTTGTTTACCTTTTTATATCAATTCTTGACACTAATCATGATTTTTCTATTTTTCTTTCCTTATCTTCTACTCTTAACCATACTTTCTAGGGACTTGTTTGTTTGGGGATGTTCTTTGATGCTATTTTGCCCGAGACGGACAAAAGATTAAGTGTGGGGGAGTGATTAGTGTTTTGGAATGTATTTTCATCAAGGAAGCACATCATTTGAAAAAAAAAATTTTTTTTTCATGTGCCAAGTTGAGTTGAGTTTGGTATCAAGATCAAGCAAGAAGAAGTAGTTAAGGAAGACAACAATTGAAGCATCTAGATTCTTGCTCATCATTTGAAGATCCAAGGAAAACAAATGGCATGCAATAAAAAATCTGCAAGAAAACAGAAAAAAAAACAAATGGCAAGAAATGAAGAAATCTGTGCCATGGGAAAAATCTGAAATCAATGAATCTTGGATCATAATCGATTTAGATCAACACTTGGAAAGTTGGAATTATGGAAGTTAAGTTCAATTACATTTTGCTAAAGTCTGAATTGAAAAAAAATCAGAAAAGGATGAGAGGAAGCTGAGCAAAAGCTGAGAATTCAGAATGCTGAAAATTTTGAACTGTATTGCAAGGATAGCTGCTGAAAATTGAGAAGTAAACCTTCACCAGCTACCAGGAAGTTAAAGAATAGCAGAGCTGTAAAAACAGAGGTTACATGGTCGAATTCTTGAGGGAGATGCAAAGAAACTGAATAAAATGACACAAAGGAAGCAAAGTGCCAAGCCTATTAAGTGGAAGAAGTTGTTTCGAAATCTGAATAGTCTGGAAATACTGGCAGTGAAAAGCTGTGAGGTGCTGAAACCATTGAGGACTCTGCTGTTGAATCTGTATTGAAAAGGAAAAGAAATCAGTTGGAGTTATAGGACTTAAGTTGTGTAGTGCCATGGCTCAAGTGAAGTAAGTGATTTCTCCACTGTTAGTGATATTAATTGCTGAATAAGAACCAGAAAATTGCAAGGATGGAGAGTTTGAAGGTTTGGGATCCTAAAATGAATGGTCTTGGAGCTGGACTTTGCAGAAAAAAATTTTTGATAGAAGTGTGCCAACTAGAGAAGGGTGTGTATCAAAAGTGAGTTGCAAGAGTTAGCAAAGGTTATATGTGGAGCATCAAATTTTTGTCTCTAATTGCTATTTGATGTCTCAAGCTCTCTGATATGAATGCTGATCCGAATGAAATGCTCCATTAGAAGATTGGATGAACCGGAAAAAAAAACAGAAAAAAAAACTGTTTGAAAAAAAAAATCAAAGAAACCAAGTGGCACATCATTGAGTTTTGGCACCATGGATTAGTGAAGATATTCTCATCCAAATTGAAGATCTGCTCCATTACATTCTGAATTTACTAGAGAGAAAGAAAGAAAAAAAATCAGAATAGAAAAGAGAAGGAAGCAAATTGGCACGCAAGAGTGAAATTGGCACAAGGGAATTGATGAGGCTTTTTCATCAAACTTTTGAAGGGCAATGCCAAAGTCTCATTCCATTACACTTGTGATTTCATTACGTGGACTGAAAGAAGGGCAAAGAGCATCAAAAATATTCTTGAGCATTCAAGTCTTCCACTCATTCAAATTTGCTATTTTCTTGGCTTTTACCTCATTTTTATCATTTCATATATCTTTCTCTTGTTGGATTTCTTTAGATGTTGATTCTAATCATGAATAATTGTAGAGAGTAGATAACAAGCAAGCATATGGTAGTGCAAAAAGCATGTGTGTATGAGTGAGCTCCATTTTCATCATGTATTTAGACCTTAGGAAGAGAGCCACCAAAAGTTCCCTTGAAAGGTTTAGAGAGTTATATTCATCTCAATGAATCATGAAGGTTGAAATTGCTAAGTTGTTGATTTAAGGACAAGATATTAATCCATAGAGCTTAGATTTTTGAGAATTAACAACCCTAGGTAATTTCTTTTCAATTGCTTCTAATTATGCTTAAGAAAATCTAGGGGATACATATTTAGTACTTTTCGCGAGACGCTCAAGCTTAAGTGTGGGGGAGTTGATAAGTATCATTTTATTGATCATTTCATATGCTTAAATCCGTGTTTGACCCATATTTTACTTGTGTAATTGTGGATTTACCCTAAGTTTTAGGATTTATACTCTTTTTGGACTTAATTGCAAATTTTGATATATTTGAGTTGTTTTGTCACTAAATTTTGATCTACTTTTGTAGGCTTGGAGGGATCATGGACCTAGGTCATGTTGGGTCAAATGTTGAGTCAAAAGTGGACTAGATCAAGTGATCAAGCGTCGACTCATTTGGACCGTCCGATGCAAGAACGGTTAGATCTAGACCATCTGAGAACTTCTGATCAATCTGAGCTAGGGTTAAGGCTAATCGAGCGATCAGATCAAGATCTGAAGGTTTCAGCCCAATCGGAGATCATCTAGCCATTGGATCACGATCAGAGGGATCTAGACCATCCATTCAAAGATTAGCTTGATCTGAGCCATCCGCTACAAATCTGGAAGATCCGAGCTACCACGAGGATGATCCTGACCGCTGATCAAGATCTGGAAAATTTGAGTCAAATCAGACAAGGATCCACCATTGGATGAAGCGGGATTAATCTCAGTCGTTCACTGTTCAACTACTTAAACATAATTCCTCTGTTTTCAGATCTGTCGCGACCTCGCCGAGTTTCAGCCATTGTCTTCGTTCTTTCCAAGCTTTTCATCGTTTTCTTTCAAATTTTCTTCATCAGAGGCGTGACCAACTCGATCAGCACCTTGGAGCAAGATCTGGATCCTTGGAAGAGGCTTCAATGGAGATTCAATCACGGATTTGCATCAGGACAGGGGCTGAGTGAGGGTTTCATCAGTTTTTGTTATTTGATCAACTTGATCGCGATTGTGTTCCATTTCCTTCCATCTGAACCATCTGTAGGGGTCCTAGGATGAGCTCAGATGATTTACAAATCATCATCGCAACCTTTCACATTGAGCAGATCTGAAGTTTGAGCCAATTTTCCACTGATTTGCGAGTTGAAGGGGTTCTTGGCTTGCCCTTGCGTGACGAATAAGGTGGTCTTGAGACAAGGAATGGTCGAGGCTTAGTTTTTATGGCATTTCTTCTTGTTTGTAGCTGTAATTTCAATTCTGCTCTGAATTCTATTCTGTTTCGTATCATCTGCTGTATGTTTCATTTCTGAATGTTCTAGCGTTTAATTAGCTTTCATTCGGCAAGGTAATCAGTAAGGAAGCTTGTTAGTGAACAATTTCTTCTAATTCCATTTATTTCATAGTTTAAATGTTGCGTATCAGTTCATGCTTCAATTTCAGCTGCGTATCAAGTTGGGATCTGCACATTTTCAGTTTCCTGTTTTTGAATTTGATGATCAGTTACATTAGTTCTTCTTAATATTTTCTGAACATTGGTTTTGCACATTCGTTTTCGGTTGCTCGGTTTGCCTTGCTTTTGGTTTTAAGTTTCATTTCTGCAGTCATCACCCCTGCATTTCTGAATTCCATTTCTGTAGTTCAGCTTTGAATTCTGCCAGTCCACTGAAATTCTTGCAATTCTCAGTTTAATGTCTTTGAATTCTGTATCCAGTGATTCTTATTTATTGCCTGAAGTTTCATTACAGCTTGTTCAGTCTAAATAGCACTTGATTTCTGCATTTCTGAATTAACTGATTTGAAGCATTTCCATATCTGCAATTTAGTTTTCATTACTGCGATTCATCTTATTTCTACAATTCTCAGTTTGTGGATGCTGAATTTGATTCAGGTGAAGTGTTAATTCTTTTAGGTCTGTTCTGAAATTAAATTAGTGTATCGATTTAGCTTGTTGATGGTCTGCATTTCAGTGTGAAGGCAGTTCTGAAAATTCGATTCTGCATTTAGAAGCTTTTTCATTGATCAGTCCTTATTGTTGCTACCTTTCTTTAATTCTTCTTGGCACATCATTTTACTCATAGTTTTGCTTTTAGCTAATCTGATCAGTGTAGTGGTTGAACTGGCAGTGATAGATTTGGCACTAGGTATAAGTTTCTTTTGGCATATAAGTTTCTTTTCCTTGCGTTTCAAGCTAGTTTCCACTCTTCACTTTGTGTCAAGTTTTCATTTCTGAAATGTTGCTTATAATTCTGCATCAGATTCAATTTTAAATGCCAGCATTACTTTGATTCAATGACTTAGTGTTTGGAAGGCATTTGCTATAGTACTTGTTATTAATTGTTCAAGTTCATAATTGTTTAGTACTTAATTTTCATTACCTAGTTTAAGTTGCTCAGTCAAGTTTTCTTTCCTTTTCTTTGAATTGTCATTTTTATTTGCAAACCAAACCCATTTCTTATTTGAAACCCAAAAAAACATTGGACGACATATAAATGCAAGTTTGAATCGAACAACTTGAACTAGCCCTTGGAAAAATACGACCTGTGGCCCTTTTACTACGCTTTTATTCTTTGATTGCAAAAAGGGTTTCCAGCTTTATAAATATCTAAATTTGAGACCCACATTCGTGACATCTATCTCGGGTCCATCAGCGATCCCTTGATCGTCGGCAGATCAAGCCCCGGTGAACACCGGATATCAAGTGCCTCCTTCTCGGTGGAGAAACCTCTCCACAATCGCCTCAGTAGATGAATACAAGGTAAGCACACGAGACTAAGGAGGAACCTCTCACAAGACAGTAGCAAGAAAGCTCAAGAGAGAAGCTACACAAGGAGCACAACAACAACAGCGAAACACACAGCCACACTTGCTTGTTTTCCTGTTTTTTCTTACTTGCCTCCTCTTCTTCTCATCTTCCTCTTAAGCTTCTGCTTCATCGCCAGGCTCCATCAGCCTCCCCTGAGCACAGCCTGAACCCACTGACCTCCCTGAGTACTCAGTCCACTGAAGTCCCTCTCCAGCTGAGCCTCCGTCAGTCGCCAACCATGCCTCAGTTGCCGTTGAAACCTGAGAAGGAGAAACAAACAAACCTACTCTAAGGAGAGCCTCTCATTGACCCTCCTTGAGTGTTTGAATCACCTGCTATCACCTGCACACTCCAACAGAGGCTTAACAATGCATATCAAATGAAATCAGCAATGTATCAGAGAATCGGCAGAGAAAACAGTCGCGATCAGAGCTTCTGACAGCGTATTTGAATTAAAATTCTGCACCTGATCGGTCCCCAGACCGATCAGGGAGGAACCTGATCGGTCACCAGACCGATCCAGCAGTCTTCTGCACACTCCTGATTGGTCCCCAGACCAATCAGGCTCTAGCCTGATCGGTCCCCAGACCAATCAGGCTCCGGCCTGATCGGTCACCAGACCAATCAGGCTCCGGCCTGATCGGTCACCAGACCGATCAGGCTACTTCCAGACCGATCAGGAGTCATCCTGATCGGTTATAGTGAGAACCTTGCGACAAATGATCGTTCTCTAGACCGATCTGAACAGTATCCCTGATCGGTCACCAGACCGATCAGGAGCAGATCAGTAAGGTTCCCAAAACCCACCGTATGCTCCCTGATCGGTCACCAGACCGATCAGGAGCAGAGCAGTGAGTAAACTACATGCTTCCTGATCGGTCACCAGACCGATCAGTTATCGCTGGATCGGTCACCAGACCGATCCACGAGGGAATACCGTGCCAACTTCCCTGATCGGTCACCAGACCGATCCAGGCAAGCCTAAATCCAACTCAAGTCACGAGAACAAGCCTCCAGCCCTTCTTTACTCGTTCTTAGTCCCCCGGACCAAGATTCCGTGCCCAGTTTCACTCACCGGGACTTCAACCTAGCTTCACTCACTAGGACATGGCTTCACTCATCAGGATTTCGGTCACCCGGCTTCACTCACCGGGACCCGGCTTCACTCACCGGGATTTCAACCTAGCTTCACTCACTAGGATTTTCTTCACCTGGCTTCACTCACCAGGACCCGGCTTCACTCACCGAGATTTCCACCACCTGGCTTCAATCACAAGGACCCGGCTTCACTCACTGGGATTTCCATCACCTGGCTTCACTCACCAGGACCCGGCTTCACTCACCGGGATTTTAGTCAACCTAGCTTCCCAAGCTAGGACCTGGCTTCACTCATCAGGGTTTCATGCCCAGTCCCCAACCAGGACTTAACCCAAATTCGCTCAACCAGACTTAAATCAAAACTTAAATCGGTGTCAACACCAAAACAACAATCAGGGTCAGACTGCATCAACAGCTATCACGATATATTAGCGACGGAGTTTGACTGTATCCGTCGCTATTACGATAGATTAGCGACGGATATTGACCATATCCGTCGCTATAATGATATAGTTGCGACAAATCTTTGACCGTCCATCGCTAAATTCTCTCCGGAACACGTCACCACATATTAGCGGGTTTTTGCGACGGGCTAATATGTCCGTCGCTAACTTTGTATTGTGACGGCTTATATGTCCGTCGCAACGTCACATTAGCGACGGGTTTTTTCCTGTCGTCGCTACTCCAGCAGGGTGATGGGGTGTTCGCCCGACGACGCTCAATCCGTCGCTATTCCGTCGCTATTAGTGTTTTGCGATGGAATAGCGACGGATTTCGTCCGTCGCTATTTGATATTATTTTTGTAGTGAAAAGTAGAAGATCTTTGAGGACAAATTTCAAACCTTGGCCCGGAGCTGGAGACGCAGTGACCACGAGGGTCTTTGGAAGATAGGAGAAAAGCGCCGCCATGGAAGGTGCCAAAAATCCCATCAATAGAAGCAGAAGAAGAAGAAGAAGAAGAAGAAGAAGAAGAGAATTCTGAGAGGAGAGCGAGACGACCATTAATTCTCTATGTGCTCTTGTCTCTGTATTCGCGGAGACCTTGTATGATATATAGTCTTAGCATCCTATTATTATTATTATTATTATTATTATTAATTTTAGTTGGTATTAGGTATATAATTTAAGTCTATATATTATTTTTGAGATGATAAATCAGAAACTTTTCATAAAAATTTTAGGTATGAAAAGTTCACCCGTAGGGCAGTATTACATCAGGCAGCACATTGGATCTAAATTTGCAAAAATGAAAATAGTTAGTTGAGTATAAGAAAATCAATTAACAAATAAGAAGATAATTATTTAAAAATTTGATACAATATAAATAAAACAATGTTATATGCAATTTTAATATATCAATAGGTATGAAAAGTTCACCCACAGGGCAGTGTTACATCAGGCAGCACATTGGATCTAAATTTGCAAAAATGAAAATAGTTAATTGAGTAAAAAACACCAATTAACAAATAAGAAGATAATTATTTAAAAATTAGATACAATATAAATAAAATTTTAATATATTAATAGGGTTACAGATTTTTGAATTGGAATAGAAATAATTGATAAGAATTTAAAAAAAAAATAATTATCCTGCTGCTGGATTGACACTCATGGATACACAATTTTATAATAATTGTGCGGTCATCGGTCAACTACAGAAACTGTCATCTGTTAGAACTTTGTGTGTGGATTCATCAATCGATTAATATAGTATATTTAATCAAAGGATTCCTTAGCCTACTTGTTTGACAAAGGTGCTAAAAAAAACAAATTGGGAGGGTCCAACTGTTTAATACAACAAATTACAGTGTAGGTGTCCAGCCTTTCAATAGATTAATTCGGAAAATACAGGTTCTTCCTCTTTGATTTACTCGGATAAATTTGAAACATAATTTACACAGATTTAGAGATCAATTTTAAAATATTGATTCTATTTGATTTAAATTATATCCTTTTATTTATTTTCTTAAGTTTTTTAGGGCTAAGGTCATATTTAATAGCATGGAATGGAATAAAAATTAATGTTGTATCTCAAATCAAATAGCAGTTGATTTACAAGGGATATTTAGATTTATGCCTGACTAATTCACTTAGTTGACTGGTCCTGTCCTATAACTTTCAATGAGAGTCTCCACCGGTCAACGAGGATAAATCACCGGACGGAGACATGTGACAACTTCACCACTAATGATATCGGTACCCGATGGCCCGACCACGTAGCAGTCTGTGACGATTTCTTCCGTCAGCATACTACGTACTCTATCAGGGAGGAATCGAACTTGAAAAATAAAAGATCATCCAAGTAAATCATTACCAACCATGTTATATCCGCAGGGCCTTTTCGACATCTCAACTAAATTACTTAGATCCTCACCCTTATGAGATTTGATGATTATTCAATTTATTTATCATAGATAGATCCTTTGCTTTTGATTTATTTATTTAAAAATATGGAGCATTCTAAGTTAAGTTTTAGAATATTCATCCTATTAGAATTTTGATCCTGATTCTCTTGAATATTTTATCGTTATATCGTGAGAATTTTTATTTATTTATTTATTTATTTAATCCAGTATCAAAATTTTTAAATTTCGAAATTAGTTATTTTATTGTTCAAATCACTAAATTAAGCATTAAATTTTCTAAAATATCACTTCGTCTTTTTCCATTTATATGAACCAAGACCAAAGTAAAAAACAAAAAGATTGAAGACGAAAAACTAGAGATCTCTTAACTATCTTGCAATGAAGATGTCCTGAAAGTGCAGGTAAGAGGTTGTGAATCATGACCAATTGTAAAATTGCTGGGGCGTTATTACAGACAGAAGACTACGAAATAGAGGCCGCTTAGCCAAGCAACTGCAAAATCACCAGTGACGTCAGATTTGAAGGTCAAATCCAAATAAAATAAGGTGTCTATCCTCTCTGGTGGGTTAGTCCACTGATAATTTCGTGATTTATCTCTATCGTGTTAGTTTTAGAATGGATTGACGGGGACGTTAGAGATGAACAAATCGCCTTTTGCCATGTAGACTACTGGGGCACTGTTGAACACGTTCTTTCTTATTTATCTGATGGATAAATCAAAGAATGCTGTTCACTAAGGACTAATCAGGCGTAAGACATGAACAATTAGGCTATTAAAAAAAATGAAATTGTATTTTTTTTAAAAAAATTAAGATATCCATTTCTTAGGATCCAATTAATCTAGAGCGATTGGTTCAGTTCCATAAAATTTTTCTATTGATCATCATGATAAATCTGGAAAACCCGGATGATGCATCGCCTAACATCATAAGTAATTTGAGTGCCACAAGCATTAGAGTGCACTGCGTGAAAATCAAACCATCGTTGCCTTGGTGCCTAATCCTGCTTGAGATTGGAAATAAATGAATCATTGGTGAACTGGCGTGGAGGAGAATTTAATCATCGAATACTCAGGAATAGTAGAGACTGGGGAGAGATCCATCGAAATCGAGAGAGAAGAAATGACGGTCGGGAGTGTCCCAACGTCGCCAACGCTTAAGTAAGTTTTCGGTGACAAACAAAATAATGGTAGAGATTCTAGCTTAAGATGTGTGTCCGAGTAGCTACGTTGAAACACTCCTGACTGCTATTCTAATCCTCTTCTTCCTCATTTCTTCTCTCCATACCTTGGTGGATCTCTCCCCATTCCTTGTTGTTTTTGGGCGCTCGATGATTCAATCTCCTTTCATGCTAACTCACCAATAATTTATTGGTCGACTGTCTCTAACAGGATGAGTGCCCATTTTATCCCTTACTATAAGCCCTGAGACGAAATGAAATCGTAGTTGCCTGGCAAAGTCGTACTTGTATTCGATAGGGTCTAAAGTGAATAATAAAAAATAACTATTTTGTTGTGGTAAATAATTACAATGTTTAGTTTGCAAATAATAAATACATTAAATACACGGTGTCACGTGATTAGGTCACGTGAGCGGAAGTTGATCGTCGGACAATATCGCATGCAATAAATACCATGCAAATCAGCACGATTAGGTTGCATGAATAATCACCGTCGCGTGATTATGATGCGTGCAACTAGTGTTGCATGTTGCAAGATGAAGATGAAAGTCGCGGAAGAAGAGTAAGATTACCTCTAAGTCGGTGGATCCATGCCTATAGTATCGCATGTTGCAGGACGAAGAAAAAAGTCGGAGAAGAAGTTTAGAACTACCTCTTATTCCGTAGATCCATATATCATGGTGGAAAAAATGCGAGAGAAAAAATCACATACAAAGAAGAATCATATGTTAGCGCGTGCCTTCCAAGGGTGGAGCCAAACCTGGGCTAGGGTGGGCTCCAGCCCCACCCATTTTAAAAAATACATATTAATTTTTTTTCTACCCTAAGTTTTTAATTAACTTAAATTTTCCTGCCTTCATCACTCTGCACACAGCACACCACAATGCACTGCTCACAATCTACCATGAGAGCAATCAACACCGACATCGGAGCCAACTTCCTTGTACCAATCACTTGTACTCCTTCAACTGCCAATTGTCGCTACGAAGGATGTGAGCATGGAAAAAGTGACTAGCCCCAGGTAATTTTCATTCCTAGCTATGCCCCTGGTGCCTTCACTTCGTGAGAATAGAATTTAACGAGTTCGTATCTTTTGTTTTTTAGATATAATTAAAAATAATGAGTCCTGATGGGGTTGAATAGCCCGTGGCGGGCATGTGGGATGAAGAAGTTACGTGGCAAGATATGACGAGTCTAAGCGACTCCCCTTTAAGAGCTCTCGGGACACTCTCGGGAAGAGGAGCCTCCAAGGCCCCCCTCGGGAAACACGCATTGGAAGACCAGATCAGAAAACCCCTCCCGGGATCACCCCGGGAAGTCAGGTCCCGAGATCACCTCAGAAAAGTGGAGTGCCCGCGATCGCCCGGGCCAAAAGCCCCGAGATCACCTTGGGGAAGCGGAGCCCAAGCTGCTTTCGACCTTAAGTAACGGTCCTCCTTCCATCGCGGATCTACGGATAAGAATCCCTACTATCGTGGAGATATCATGATCCTTAAATAACGTAACAGGTCGAAACATGTAATGACGGCGTGGACCATTTCAAAGGCTATCCAGTAACCGCCAGGGGGGGACGTGACATAGATCATGGGGGCGCGCCAAGGCAGCCGCCATCGGTATAAAAGGTAGTCCAACTCCTCTGGTAAGGAAGTCAGGCATTCTTTGCTACTCATACATTTTTCTACTTTATACTTTTCCTCTCCATCGAGGCACTGACTTGAGCGTCGGAGTGGGCTCCGTCGGACAATCTCCGGCGTGTTTCCCTAACGCTCGTGTTGATCTCGCAGGGCGCAGAGTTCCTCCCCTCCCGTTAGCATCCGTGTGTGCTGAACCTCGGTGACTGGCCATCGACGTAGATTCCTTCCGGAACAAGTTTGGTGTCGTCTGTGGGAAACCAGTGAAGCACCAGAAGGAGCACCGATGGCAAGACCGGAGGGACAATCCATTGTCCTGACGAGGGAGGAACTGGACCACTTGGTGGCCAACACCATCAAAGAAGCGCCAGAGCAGCACCAAGTCGAACAAGCTACCTCGTAGCAAGGGGCCCCTGCGTAGGAGGAGATCCCTAGAGTCTCTATCTCGCACTCACGGAGATCCGTCACACCAGTGGGATGACGGGATGGAGCAGCCCCAGGTCCCCGAAGAGACTCTCCCGGAGATATCAAGAAGGTCCACTTGGTAGCCTCCAGTGTGCAAGGGCACGAAGAAGGACAAGGGAAAAGGGAGGATCCTAAGGCTTCCCATAAGGTTCCCTCTACTTCCTTCTCATCTGAGATTGTGGAAGACCCCATGCCAAAGTAGTTCTGTGGGCCTGGGATCGCCGATTACAATGGGAAGACGGATCCAGAAGATCATGTCTGCAAGTTTGAGAACGCGGCACTCCTGCACCAGTATACTGACGGTGTGAAGTGCCGGGTATTCCTAAACACCATGTCTGGAGCAGCCCAATGATGGTTCCAGAGGCTGCAACAAGGTTCTATCAACTCTTTCGTGGAGTTTACAACCGTCTTCCTCCACCACTTCGCCAGCAGCCGTCGTTATCAGAAGATGACGCTCAATCTGTTTGCCCTCAAGCAGAAGCCGAAGGAGCCGCTTAAGGAGTACATCCAACGATTCAACAGGGTGGCGCAAGACGTGCCCAGCGTAACGTCAGAAATCCTCGTCAGTGCTTGCACCCAAGGGCTCGCCGAAGGGGATTTTTTCCGATCCCTGGTGAAGAAGCCCCCCATCAGCTTCGATGATCTACCGGGGCATTCTGTCAACCACGTTAACGTGGAGAAGGTACAATACACCCGCCACAAGGAACCAGCCGGAGTCCTCCCTCCATCCGTTCCTCGGTCTGAAAGGAGGGAGCCCCCAGCTCCAACTCGAGGAAAAGACCTTCACCTCGGGAAGGACCAGTGGGCGGGTAGGTGAAGGCTGGTTGAGACGGTGGATACCGAGCAATCGGAGTCACTGACGAAGTACTGCGGTTTTCATGGCAGTACAACACACTTCACCGAGGAGTGTCATGCCTTATAGAAGAAATTCAGTGAGGAGGCAGACACCAAACCTCGAAGAAAGCGGAATAAAGGGAGGTATCGTCGAAGATCTCCACGGCGAAGCCTTTCTCCTTGGCGGTAGCAGGCCGGGGGAAACGAGACCCGATATCGGTCTTGGACACGGTCGCAAGGAAGGAGTCAAGGGCCTGCACCCCGAAGATCTTTCTCCTTAGAAAGAGATCCCCAGAAGGGCAAGACCCCTATGCATGGCCCGCCTGCGGGACATGTTGGAGTAATCTCCGGGGGACCCACCGGAGGAGATTCTCACCGGGCAAGGAAGTCTCATACCCGGCGACTAGAAAACTAATCCATTGGGATGAGTCGGAGCCAAGAGCACGGTCCTACAATTTCTTTCGATCCAGCAGACCTGGAAGAGGTGGAAGCTCCCCACGAAGATGTCATAGTAATCCTAGCCCGCATCGCCAACTATGAGGTTAAGCGCATCTTCGTGGGCACAGGAAGTTCCGTGAACATCCTGTACAAGGCGGCCCTGGATCAGATGCAGATCGACGAGGATGAGCTACTCCCGGTCTCGACCCCACTGTTCGACTTTACGGGGTATCGAGTACAGCCGATAGGGCAAATCACCCTATCACTCTCATTGGGTAGCGATGTGCTGGAGAGGACTAGGAGACCTCCTTTCTTGATTATGGATGCTCCCTCCTCCTACAACGCCATCTTGGGCTGCCCGACTCTCAGTGTCTTCCAGACGGTGGCCTTTGTCTACCACCAGAAGATAAAATTTTCCGTAGGCGACCAAGTGGTTAAAGTCAAAGGGGACCAGCTGGTATCTCGGCGATGCTACAGTGGGGAAGTCAGGTTAGAGTCCCAGAAGAACCCAAGGGCATCAGAAGGCTAGCTGGAGGAGGTAGTCATGCACATGAGGAGAGGGACAAAAGGCTTGAGAGGCCCGGGCAGGCCAACTATCTCTAACCCTTCTGGTCTCGGTAAGATTTATTTTGCATATTGTGTACTCATCTGTATATTTTTGCTGCCTTGCAGCGAATTCAAGCAATAAAGGTGTCCTCACCAAAATACCAATGTACCACCAAAGAATCAAAAACCCTAATGCCTCGCGGTGTTGCGGATGCCCGGGGTACTTAGGCTTGGTCTGGGTGCTACGGGCTCCCAACCAAGAATAAAAACCCTAATGTCTCGTGGTGTTGCGGATGCCTGAGGTACTTAGGCTTGGTCCGAGTGCTACGGACGCCCGACCAAGTAACCAAAACCCTAATACATCGCGGTGCTGCGGATGCCCGAGGTACTTAGGCTTGGTCTGGGTGCTACGGACTCCCAACCAAGAATAAAAACCCTAATGTCTCGTGGTGTTGCGGATGCCTGAGGTACTTAGGCTTGGTCCGAGTGCTACGGACGCCCGACCAAGTAACCAAAACCCTAATACCTCGCGGTGCTGCGAATGCACGGGGTACTTAGGCTTGGTCTGGGTGCTACGAACTCCCAACCAAGAACAAAAACTCTAATGCCTCGCGGTGCTGCGGATGCCCGGGTTACTTAGGCTTGGTCTGGGTGCTACGGACTCCCAACCAAGAATAAAAACTCTAATGTCTTATGGTACTGCGGATGCCCGAGGCACTTAGGCTTGGTCCGGGTGCTGCTGACGCCCGACCAAGTAACAAAAACCCTAATGCCTCGCGATGCTGCGAATGCTCGGGGTACTTAGGCTTGGTTCGGGTGCTACGGACTACCAACCAAGAATAAAAACCCTAATGCCTCGTGGTGCTGTGGATGCCCGAGGTACTTAGGTCTGGTCCGGGTGCTGCGGACTCCCGACCAAGTAACCAAAACCCTAATACCTTCGCGGTGATGCGAATGCCCGGGGTACATAGGTTTGGTTTGGGTGTTACGGACTCCCAACCAAGAATAAAAACCCTAATACCTCGTGGTGCTGCAGATGCCCGAGGTACTTAGGTTTGGTCCGATTGCTGCGGACGCCCGACCAAGTAACCAAAAACCCTAATGCCTCGCGGTGCTGTGGATGCCCGGGGTACTTAGGCTTGGTCTGGGTGCTACGGACTCCCAACCAAGAATCAAAAACCCTAATGCCTCGCGGTGTTGCGGATGCCCGGGGTACTTAGGCTTGGTCTGGGTGCTACAGACTCCCACCCAAGAATCAAAACCCTAATGTCTCGCAATGCTGCGGATGCCCGGGGTACTTAGGCTTGGTCTGGGTGCTACGGACTCCCAACCAAGAATAGAAACCCTAATGCCTTGTGGTACTGCGGATGCCCGAGGTACTTAGGCTTGGTCCGGGTGCTACGGACGCCCGACCAAGTAACCAAAACCCTAATACCTCGCGGTGCTGCGGATGCTCGAGGTACTTAGGCTTGGTCTGGGTGTTACGGACTCCCAACCAAGAATAAAAACCCTAATGCCTCACGGTACTTCGGATGCCCGGGGTACTTAGGCTTGATCAGGATGCTACGGGCTCCCGACCAAGAGGTCGAGACCCTGATGACTCACGGTGTTTAAGATGCCCGAAATACTTAGGCGCTACAGAAAAGAGGTTATCACAATCTACAAGACAAGAGGGAGCAAGCAAGACATCAAAACATTCATATAGGCATGCACACACCAAAGCTAACAAATATTTTCTTTTATTTATATGGGAAATATATTGATGCCAACATCTCAAAGAAATACTAAGATACAATCAGAAGATCTGGTAAAGGGAACCACTCCTCTACTCGGGCTTTTCTTTGCCACTGCATCATTCCCGCAGAGCAGCTTGGCTCGAAACCGTCTTCCAATAGCTGGTGAGCGGGGATCCACGTGCGCTATAGTTAAAATCCTTGAATTCTCGGCCATAGTGGAGACTCCTCGGTCCTTCATCCACGTAACCATTAACAGGTGAGGACGCCTGAGGTAACACATGGGTGTAACAATTCCGTCTGAAGACCCCGACTACCTCTTCCCGCAAAGATGCATCCAACAACAAGGATGACTATAACATTAAAAAGGAAGAGGAGGGGGGGACAGCAGGTACAACTCCCCTCCGGGTGATGGTACTGCACCATCCCCGACAAACGCCATCCGATGCCCAAAACTCGAGGAAACGAGCAGTTTGGAAGGGGATGTTGTCTGAGGCAAACAGGGGATGAACCACCAGGGGAGGGGCAGAAGATGAACCATCAGGAGATGTCATCTCCGCTATGCTCCCCGGCGGAGCACATGATGTCTCTTCTGGACTCCTCGGCTAATCCTGGAGTCCCACCTCCGCCAGGATCTTCAGCGAAACCCCGGACATCATCTCCGCTATGCTTCCTGGCAAACAGGATGAGGCAGGTGTTTCCACCTCCACTAGGTCCTTCGGCAAGAAATACTACTACGTCTCCGCTATCCTCCTCGATGGTGTCGGCAACTCCTGTCGTAAACTGGGGCGGAGGAAAATGTTGGTGCAATCTTGGTTAGGTCAGGGTTGACCTAGTTTGACTAGGCTTGGGTGAGCTTATGTCTGGTAAGCTTGGTAAGTTTAAGGTTGGATGTTTCGATGTTTGATAATGATGTTTGAATATTGCATGATGTTTGAATATCGTGTGAGTCAAGTGGGTCAAGGTTGACTGGAGACTTGATATGGGAAAAGACCTAGTGGGATTAGGTGTTGGTGCAGACATCACCCAAGTCGAACCTGGGTTTTGATAATGACAAAGGGTTCAAAAGTTAAGATGTTATGTTTATCTAACATGTTACTTGAGTGTGCAGACTGAAGTCCTAGCGAAGGACTGTTAGGCACCTAGTGAAGGACTGCTAGGCATCGAAACCCTAAGACCTGGCGAAGGGCTGCTGGGCACCTAGCGAAGGGCTGCTAGGAGTCTAAGACCTAGCGAAGGACTTCTAGGCACCAGGCGAAGGACTGCTTGGTACCGAAGACCTAGCGAAGGACTGCTAGGGACCAGGCGAAGGACTGCTTGGTAACGAAGACCTGGCGAAGGACTGCTAGGCACCTGGCGAAGGACTGCCGGGCAAAAGTCCAACCGGAGGAGCCAGAATTCAGGAGCTGATGAACGGTCTACACACCATTGGTCACAAGGTAGAGAATCGTGACCTGATTAGGTATGCTCTTAATGCCTTCCCTAGAAATACTTTGTGGGCATCTATGGTAGATGTGTACAAAGTTTCAAGGGATCTTTCTAAAATCAAGTTAGATGAACTATTTTCTGAATTAGAATTGCATGAGTAGACTAACTGCACCCTGGCCGAGAAAGGCATCGCTTTTGTTGCAGGTAAAACCGGAAAAGTAACGAAGAAGAAGCCTCAACCTGCACCTGAATCTGATTCAGACTCAGACTCAGAAGACAGCGAAGGAAATCGACCTAAACTGGTTCGACTAGCCCGGGACTATTACAAAGAATTAAAAAACCAGACCAACAGAAGGAAAGCCAGCCGAAGAAAGGAAGAACCAGCTGATCCTTCAAATGAAAAGAACAAACCAAATGTGACCTGTTACAAATGCAAAAGAAGGGTCACTACAAGACTGAATGCCCCAATTTGAAGGAAACGAAGAAGACGAGAAAGAAGAAGGCCCTTCAGGCAACGTGGGACGAGTCCTCCTCCGAAGAAGAAGAAGAAGCCCCACAGTCAAACCTCCTCGCACTAACCGCCTCAGAAGAACTCGAGACTGAGTCAGAATTGGAGCCGGAAGATGGAAAGCTCACGTTTTCAGAGGATGGCGAAATCACTGTAAGTGGGTTTTCTAGAAATTAATTAACCGAATTAATTGCCTATCTTTCTCGAGACTTGGCGAAAGCCAAAATTCGAGTCGAATCTCTCCGACAGGAAGTAAAACTCCTGAAAGAGGGAGCTGACTCTGGATCCTTAACTGAGAAGGTTCAAGAAGGAACCTCTACTCAAGTTGAAAAACTTGAGAAAGAGAACTCCTCCTTGAAAACTCAAGTCAAGGACCTTAGATCAGCCTTAGAACGATTCACTTCTGGTTCTAAGGGTCTTGACATGATTCTTGGAAAACAGAAGTCGGTTCTAAATTGATCCGGGTTAGGCTATAGAACCAAGTCTAGACAAAGATCATACTATGCTGTACTGAACCAGTCCAGACCTAAAGTTCAGGCATGGGTACCCAAACTATGCCTGAGCAAACAAACTGGATCAAATCAGTATTGGATCCCCAAGGACAAGATTCACATCTTGCCGAACCATTATCGTGGCTTTAGTCCAGGGGGAGTCAAATTAAAAACAATATTCATAGTTAGATAAATTTCTATTCTTGTTTTAAATTGCATGATTGCCTGTCTATTTAATTTCTACAATTTACCATGCTTAAACTTAAGATTGGTTAGTTTAAGGACTGAACCAATTAAACTGAAACTTGAACAACCTAGTATTGGGTGGCGGTGAGATGATAGTACGTTAGGGAAGTCAATTCTAATAAGGTCAAGTATGCACTATAGGACCGGTGCCGTCGATAGAGGGGGGGTGAATATCGATCGCGAAAAACCTTCGTGAAACTATCGTAATACTATAGTTCGTTCTAAACTCAAAGCGTTAGTGCAGCGGAAGATAAATAAAGAATAAAACAAAAGCACTACACAATGACACGCGGGATTTATTTACTTGGTTCCCGACCCCCCTGGGTCAGTACGTCCAAGGCCTATGTACTCGGCGTGAGTCCACTATTGGTCTCCTTTCCGAAATTTTCGGAGGCGGAGAAAACCCGTCTTACAGTTGATTTACAAACAGAAATATAGATAAAATTAATTGCAGAATGTAAATCAAACCAAAACTATTTGTGTCGAAGCGTTTAGCCGATCTGGACCTCCGAAGTGCCGCGCACCTCCTCCTGGAGCCTCCCGGTCGTATAGCCTCGTCTTTTAGCACGTTGTCGTTGGTCAGAATGATTAGAATGGTACTTAGCAGTTATATCTGAAGCAGAGGGGTCGAGACCCCTTATAAAGGCCTCCTGGGGGCGCCCTGGACGCTGGGGGCGCCCTGGATGACTCGGTCAAACTTTATCTCTGCGTCTACCTCGCCGCAGCTGATAACAGCTTTGACCAGGGCGCCCCGGATCTTCCGGGCGCCCATCTTGAACCCAGTCAGCGCTTTATCCTATGCTTCGGACTCGCAGCAGTGAAGACTGTGTTAACCAGGGCGCCCTGGTGCATGAGGGCGCCCTGGTTAGGGCCTTCAGCAGGCTGCTCCATCTTCCAATCTTGGTACCTGCAAGATATACAACCACAAGGCATAGATACATATAATAGTGGTCATAAGGACTTGGTTCTGACTTCGGATTTGCACGAAACCCTAGGTCGAACCGGCACAAGTTCCCATCCCCGAGAACTCGCCTTCACCTACTCCTTTCAGGAGACGGTTGCCACCCTGCCCTTCGGGTGGACTTTTACTTAGCTTCCGATTACTCCGGATCTTGAGACACCCAAACCCTGACCCGTCTCTACTCCTGTCCTTAGTCATCGCTCAGCTAAGTTACTTAGTCCCTCGGACCAAGTCTTCATTTCCTAGCAGTCCTTCGCCAGGTGCCTAGCATCCCTTCGCTAGGTCTTTGTTACCAAGCGGTCCTTCGCCTGGTGCCTAGCAATCCTTCGCTAGGTCTTCTATGCCTAGCAGCCCTTCGCTAGGTGCCTAGCAGCCCTTCGCTAGGTCTTCTATGCCTAGTAGTCCTTCACTAGGTGCCTAGTAGCCCTTCGCTAGGTCTTAGGGTTACGATACCTAGCAGCCCTTCGCTAGGTGCCTAGCAGCCCTTCGCTAGGTCTTAAGGTTACGATACCTAGCAACCCTTCGCTAGGTGCCTAGCAGCCCTTCGCTAGGTCTTGAGGTTTCGATACCTGGCAACCCTTCGCTAGGTGCCCAGCAGCCCTTCGCTGGGACTTAGGGTTTCGATGCCTAGATCAACTAGGACTTTTCTTCAGCTAAGGTTACTTCTCTATTACTCCCCTTTGTCTATTTAGTGTATCACTGACTTAAGTATATTGTCAAATATTAAAATACTTAAAGAGGAACATTATTGATGCAACTTGCACCAACAATCTCCCCCTTTTTGATGTTTGACAATAACTTAAGTTAGATTGGTTTAAAGGGACTAACTTACTGTCCTTGGGGTAAAAATGAAAAAAATGATATAAATGATATAAGTTTTAACACTACATTTTTGATCTTTGGGGAAAATATTTCTAACTTGAGCACACACCTCTCCCCCTTTGTCATACATCAAAAAACAAAAAAAAGGTACTTGCACAAACATTGAAAACCTTTGGTTCTTTGTGAAAATACTTAGTGCAAAATTTTGAAAGCATTGTATTTTGAAAGATATATTGCAATTTTTGAAAAAAAAAATTGAAAAAGATGCTATGCGCTTTGAAAAGTACTAGTACTTTGAAAAATTATGTAATTTTTGAAAAATATCAGTACCTTAAAAAGAATGCATTAAATTTTTGAATGATTAAGTACTTTTGGAAAGTGCATAACTTTTGAAAGAATGTTATTTTGGAAAATATAAATATTATGCATATTTTGCAAATACTAATTATTTTTGGCAAAGATGAGACTTTGAAAAATATAAGTAATTTTGAAAACATAATATTTGACTTTACTTGGTTAATTTTCCAGTCTGACACTATCCTGGGAACCCTTGTTGACTACAAGGACATTTTCCTAAGTGTCCTGGAAGATTTCCCAAACTCAAGATATTATTTCAAATTGAAAAAAAAACCAGATGAAGTTTTGAAAATAATAGTAATTTTTGAAAATTGATACTATTTTGAAAGAATACTTATGTTTTCAACAGGATTTGAAAATACCGCTCATGAAAACATTTGAAATATTCAATACTTCTTTTAATTTGATCTCCCCCTAAACTTGACCTAGTCCTGGGAAGCTTGTTTGACCACAAGTACTCTTCCTCTAAGTCTTAAGGTTTGATTCAGATTAAGAAGAATTATTTAAGAAAAATGGATAATTAAAAAACTTTTTATGAAATTCTTCTTTTGACTCTGACTCCCCCTAAATTTGACACGTCCTAGGAGTCCTTGAAGATCATAAAGTGGACCTTTCCTCTGTGTCGTTAGGGTTTATCAAAGTCAAAGAACCGATAATTTTTAAGTAGATAGATTTTGAAGCCACAATTTGGAAAGAAGATAATTTTGAAGACATATGTAATGCAAATTAAGGTGTAGTTTTCGAAAAATATTTTTAATAAAAAGAACAAAATACTCCCCTGCATTCAACACCGTTTGACTCTATCTAAGTGCCTTAAGGAACTTTAGTGTTGTCCTAAGAGGCTTGTCTCTAATTGCGTGAGTCAAACAATTTTTGAAAAGATATAATTTTAAAAAAACATATAATATGCATATTCAACTAGACAAGCATGAATTCCATAAAAACATTACTATGTTGAAGCACTATTTTGAAAATATATTTTTAGAAAAATATTCTAATGATTTTGAAAAATAATTTTGAAAAACATTTTTCAATTTATTAGTCCTTAACATCTCACCCATTTTAGATGTATCAATACAACAAGCATGATTGCCTTATAAGTGTATTGTGAGATGCTTGAATAATTTTTCTTTAATTTATTTTTCAATTCTAAGATGTAATTGAAGCTTGTGTTAGATTTGAATTTGACAAGAAGTAACTTGAATTTCAAAAATTGACTTCCAAGTCTTGGCGAGGCACTAGGCCTTCTTTGGCCGTAGCCTTATGGGATCATCCACCCTTTCCTTGACAAAACCTTTTAATGAAATTTCATTTTCAAGATTACTTTTTGAAAAATTCTGGTCTAACTAGTTTGGATCTTGGATCGGTAGCTTCGGCTAGTTTCACCAGTTTAAAGAGACCAAGTATACTTGATCTTATTAGAATTGGCTTCCCTAACGTACCATCATCTCACCGCCACCCAATACTAGGTTGATCAAGTTTCAATTATTCCTTTTCCTATAGTCGTTCTAATATATGCATAAAATTTAAATATGAATGACATGTCATATATTTTTAAAAGAATAACAGATGCATGTCATGGCAATTATGCATGAGTCAAACAAGTCCAAAGCATTTTATTTAAGTTTCTAAAAATGTATCAAATTCCCGATTTGATACATGTCGTGTGAACCCGCGAATATGCCAACCCACTTTGACATATTTAGTGTTATTAATTTAAATTGTTATAGTTTGCGTAAAATTTTATTTTAGTTTGAGTTTAAGTTATTTAAGATTTGAAGTTGAGTTAATTGAGGTTTGAATTAACTTGATTAGCTTTATTTGCATCAAATTGATTCAATTGACTTAATTAAAATTTTAATTGAATTAACTTAATTTTAATTTAATTTAATTTAATTTGAATTTAATTTAATTTAATTCCGAATTTAATTTATTTGAATTAATTTGAATTAATTTGAATTTAATTGGGATTTAATTTGAATTAATTTAGATTTAATTAGGATTTAAATTGAATTAATTTAGGATTTAATTTAGGATTTAATTTGAATTTAATTAGGATTTAATTTGAATTAATTTGAATTTAATTAGAATTTAATTTGAATTAATTTGAATTTAATTAGGTTTTAATTTGAATTTAATTTAATTTGAATTTAATTAGGATTAAATTGAGATTTAATTGGAATTTAATTAGGATTAAATTAAGATTTAATTCGAATTTAAATAGGATTAAATTAAGATTTAATTGAATTTAATTAGGATTAAATTAAGATTTAATTCGAATTTAATTAGGATTAAATTAAGATTTAATTCGAATTTAATTATGATTAAATTAATATTTAATTGAATTTAATTAGGATTAAATTAAGATTTAATTGAATTTAATTAGGATTAAATAAATATTTAATTCGAATTTAATTATGATTAAATTAAGATTTAATTCGAATTTAAATGATTAATTAATAATTGTGGGTTTAAATTTATCATTTTCATTATTTCAAAAATTTCTTCTTCATTTTTATCTTTCTTTTCAAGTTTTTCTAATAATTTTGATTTATTTGGATTTTTGTAATTTTTATTAACTATGGCCTTTATCTTAGATAGTTCTATATCCTCCTCAAGATTAGATTTTTCAATATCCTTACAGTAGGTGGAGTAAGAGGGGCCACTAGTTAAATTTTTGTAATAACTTTCAAGATTTTCTATAATTAAGTTATCATCTTTATCCTTAAAATTTTCAATAATTTCAGGGATATCATTAGAATTATCGTTAAGGTTTTCAAATTTGGATTCGGAATTATCCTTAGGATTTTCGAATTTGAATTCCGAATTATCCTTAAGATTTTCGAATTTGAATTCCGAATTATGCTTAAGTTTAATTTTATCTGATTTAAAATTATCAGACTTAATATTATCAGAATTAATTTCATCAGGATAATTATCAGAATTAATTTCATCAGAATTAATTTTATCAGAATAATTATCAGAATTAATTTTAGCAATTATTGAATTGATATTAATAATTAAATAGTGAATTTTGGATATTTTAATCATATCCGTATTTTCTAATCTTTGATGCAAAATATTTAATTTACTATCCAGTAAATTTAATTTATCAAAAAAATTAACTGAATTATCTAAAGACAATGCAGGAAATTGTAAAACTTTTGGAACGTAAATCTTGCGTACCTTCGCCGGACACTTGTTTTTGTAATGTCCATATTTCTTGCGTTTGAAGCATTGTGCGTGACTTTTGTCCCTCCGGTTTCCTGGCGCTGGTACCTCTTTTGCCGCCGGTAACGAACGATTCTTACGAGTAGGGCACTGATTTTTGTAGTGCCCTCTCTCCCTGCACGTAAAACAAATAATATGCTATTTAAATTTAGACATTAAAAAAATTGTACCTGATTCACCCCTGGGCTCCCCCTCAACTCCTGGCGTCTTTGCTCCGTCGGCGGTTAGTCCGGTGAAGAGCGGCTCGGCTCTGATACCAATTGTAGGACCTGTGCCGTCGATAGAGGGGGGGTGAATATCGATCGCGAAAAACCTTCGTGAAACTATCGTAATACTATAGTTCGTTCTAAACTCAAAGCGTTAGTGCAGCGGAAGATAAATAAAGAATAAAACAAAAGCACTACACAATGACACGCGGGATTTATTTACTTGGTTCCCGACCCCCCTGGGTCAGTACGTCCAAGGCCTATGTACTCGGCGCGAGTCCACTATTGGTCTCCTTTCCAAAATTTCCGGAGGCGGAGAAAACCCGTCTTACAGTTGATTTACAAACAGAAAGATAGATAAAATGAATTGCAGAATGTAAATCAAACCAAAACTATTTGTGTCGAAGCGTTTAGCCGATCTGGACCTCCGAAGTGCCGCGCACCTCCTCCTGGAGCCTCCCGATCGTATAGCCTCGTCTTTTAGCACGTTGTTGTTGGTCAGAATGATTAGAACGGTACTTAGCAGTTATATCTGAAGCAGAGGGGTCGAGACCCCTTATAAAGGCCTCCTGGGGGCGCCCTGGTTAGGGCCTTCAGCAGGCTGCTCCATCTTCCAATCTTGGTACCTGCAAGATATACAACCACAAGGCATAGATACATATAATAGTGGTCTTAAGGACTTGGTTCTGACTTCGGATTTGCACGAAACCCTAGGTCGAACCGGCACAAGTTCCCATCCCCGAAAACTCGCCCTTCACCTACTCCTTTCAGGAGACGGTTGCCACCCTGCCCTTCGGGTGGACTTTTACTTAGCTTCCGATTACTCCGGATCTTGAGACGCCCAAACCCTGACCCGTCTCTACTCCTGTCCTTAGTCATCGCTCAGCTAAGTTACTTAGTCCCTCGGACCAAGTCTTCATTTCCTAGGAGTCCTTCGCCAGGTGCATAGCAGCCCTTCGCTAGGTCTTTGTTACCAAGCGGTCCTTCGCCTGGTGCCTAGCAATCCTTCGCTAGGTCTTCTATGCCTAGCAACCCTTCGCTAGGTGCCTAGCAGCCCTTCGCTAGGTCTTAGGGTTACGATACCTAGCAGCCCTTCGCTAGGTGCCTAGCAGCCCTTCGCTAGGTCTTAAGGTTACGATACCTAGCAACCCTTCGCTAGGTGCCTAGCAGCCCTTCGCTAGGTCTTGAGGTTTCGATACCTTGCAACCCTTCGCTAGGTGCCCAGCAGCCCTTCGCTGGGACTTAGGGTTTCGATGCCTAGATCAACTAGAACTTTTCTTCAGCTAAGGTTACTTCTCTATTACTCCCCTTTGTCTATTTAGTGTATCACTGACTTAAGTATATTGTCAAATATTAAAATACTTAAAGAGGAACATTATTGATGCAACTTGCACCAACATGCACTACTTGGTCTCTTTAGACTGGTGAAACTAGCCGAAGCTACCGATTCAAGACCCTAACTAGTTAGACTAGAATTTTTCAAGAAATAATTTTGAAAATGAAATTTCATTGAAAGGCTTTGTCAAGGAAAGAGTTGATGATCCAATAAGGCTACGGCCAAAGAAGGCCTAGTGCCTCGCCAAGACCTGGAAGCCAATTTTTGAAATTCAAATTCAAATTATTCTTTGTCAAATTCAAATCTAACACAAATTTTCAGTTAATTATAGATTCAAACATCTTTTTAAAATAAACTCAAAATCAACTATTTTCAAAATTAATTTAAGTTTTTCAAAATAAATCATAATCTTCAAAATAATACTATCTAATCAAAACCTGTCTCACAAAAACCCCTAAGGCTAACGTGATCGACAACTCAAGAATGGGTGAGAAGGTAAAATTTAACTTAATTGAAATTCATTTAATACATGTATTGTTGTTTAAATACAAACATTAAATCCTGTAGTTTAGAACGGAGTTGACCTAATACTAGTCAAACCATGATCAGAGTAGTCAAAACATGGTCAAAGTAGTCAAAACATAGTCAAAGCAGTCAAATCATGGTCAAAGTAGTCATACCATGGTCAAAATAATTAAACCATGGTCAAATGGTCAAACTGGTCAACAAAACAACAAAGTTGTCAATTCCCACCTAACCCGGGCGCCCGTGACTCCTCGGGCGCCCCCCACATTTCTTTCACTTCGTTCAAGGCAGAAAAACTGCCATGTCTCCATAACTAGGGCGCCCTGACCCTTGCGGGTGCCCCCAGTACCAGTCAAAGGCAGCAAAGCTACCATCCCTTTCTGACCAAGGCGCTCGGGCCATCACGGGCGCCCCCATCCAGTAGTAGGTCACTGCTAAAAGCAGTGACCATCTGACCCGGGCGCCCAGGAGCTCCCAGGCGCCCGAGCTAAAACGCCTATATAAGCCACCCGAACCTCCTTATTTTGCCACACCCAAAACACCTCTCTTCGCCAACTCTTCTCCTTCCCAGGCGACCATTTCACACCTTCCTACTATACGCACTGATCCATCATCTTGATATCGACATTGGACTACACATATTCCACACAATTCTATATGCGTCCAGTGTTACCACTCAGGGGCGGGTACGCACCCCTTACTACCACATCATCACATCCATTCTTCATCATCACGGTCGTAACATTACCGATGGAGAGATGACCGCGATGACTGAATTTAATGAGATAGGTTTTAGGAACTTTTCCCTAGCTGGTATAAAGGTCTCGAGTACCGGGGTTTTATCGTGGAGACGTCAGCGAGCCGGAGTCCAGATCGACTCCGACGAGGAGGTAGAAGTCGACGTAGCTGATCTTGCGGCCAAAGCTCGGGAGCACATAGACGAGCCCGCACCTCCGACGTTTAGCGAGAGACTGACATTGCTTGAGACTGAGATCCACAGCCTTCGGGAAGAAGTGGAGGCAAATCATGCGGAAGAAATGGAGGCAAATCAGGCCCGACACATGGAGTATATGAACGCCCTCAGGGCCAATCGAGAGACCAACGACGCGCGGTATCATGAGATGATGTCACTGTTCCACTCTTGGCAGCCAGGCTCATTCGATTGTCCTGGTCCCTCCTCCTAGATTAGATTGGTGACTGTTTGACTGCCCCTACTCAGTAGGGTTGACTTATATTTGACTTGTATAACTGTGCTGGTTCTCTCTTTTACCAGCTGACTTATGGAGTTGACTATTTGCTTTTCTTGATTAACTGATCTTTATCAAGATTATGCTTGGTAGAATAGGCTTACTTCACTTCTGTTTTTCTTACTGTTTTACTCGATTTTAAAATCAGCTTCTAAAATAATTTTAAAACTGCCTTACTTAATTTTCAAAATCTTTTTACAATTTTAAAATCAATTTTTCGACTTAGTTTTTTTTTGGAAAAACTACCCCCTTCAAAACTAGGGCTTTTTCGAAAACGGACTTAGCTTAGGCCCTAACCCTAGAACTGCATGCACCTATAGATCTAGAAGCCAACATCACACAAGCACCTTAGGGTACTTTTGACTGATAACCTAGAATGGGTTGAGATGCTTAGGTCTTTACCTTAATTCAAGATGCTTTAAGTCAGTGCATCTGCAGTAATTGTGGCACTAAGTACAAATTAAACAGTAATCAGATTAAGTGTCAAGTTTAGAAAATCTAACTTGAACAGAACACTTAACTTGACTAACCCTAGCGAAAGCTACTGTTTATAACAGTTAGTAAGTAGCTAATTGGGTTAGACAGAACCTGACAGAGATATATCAAATTGATTTGGTCTAGTTTATATCTTGAATTGGTTCAGTACAGCACATTATTCATTTACTATATCCTTGTGCAATTTAGTTTTTCTATATTGCTTTGTTTTTTTTGATATATGGCAAAGGGGGAGAGAGTGAAAAGGAGAGAAGATTTGAACATTAAATTTTTTTTTCAAAATTCAAAAATTCAAATTTTTCTTTATCCTTTCTTCAAAATGTACTTAATTTAAAGTGCCTTCAAAACCGTCTTTTTCAAAACTGTTTCCAAGTACTTAACTTAAATTGTTTTCAAAATTTTCCAAGTACTTGACTTAAATTATTTTCAAAAATTTCCAAGTACTTGACTTAAATTGTTTTCAAAAATTTCCAAGTACTTGACTTAAATTGTCTTCAAAAATTTCCAAGTACTTGACTTAAATTGTTTTCAAAATTTTCCAAGTACTTGACTTAAACCATTTTTCAAAATTGTGTCTAAGTACTTGACCTAAGATGTTTGTTATCTCTAAGTACTTATGTTCAAACTTCTCAAATAAGAAAAGTTTCTGAGTATAAACTTTCTAAAGTACTAAAGAGAGTGAAATTTTGTTAAATCAAATTTCTTTAAAACTTCAGAAGATGTTTAGAAAAATTTTCTACTAAGTTATTGATTTAAAAAATTTTTCTAAAAGTGTAAAATGTCTAAGTATAAATTTTTCAAGTGTCCAACCAAAAATTTTTTTTGGAAAATGTTTTCTAAAACTTCTTTTGAAAAATGTTCTAAGTGTTGAAAAATTAATTCCATCTTTAGATTTAGAAAATTTTCAAACCCCACGAACCTTTGAAAAACCTAGGGGGAGATTCCTTCCAGGGGGGAGGAAACTAAACTAGTATTTTACCTATTTCGATTAACTTAACTTTTTGAATCGGGTTGCCATAAATCAAAAAGGGGGAGATTGTTGGTGCAGACAGCACCCAAGTTGAACCTGGGTTTTGATAATGGCAAAGGGTTCAAAAGTTAAGATGTTATGTTTATCTAACATGTTACTTGAGTGTGCAGACTGAAGTCCTAGCGAAGGACTGCTAGGCATCGAAACCCTAAGACCTGGCGAAGGGCTGCTGGGCACCTAGCGAAGGGCTGCTAGGAGTCTAAGACCTAGCGAAGGACTGCTAGGCACCAGGCGAAGGACTGCTTGGTACCAAAGACCTAGCGAAGGACTGCTAGGCACCAGGCGAAGGACTGCTTGGTAACGAAGAACTGACGAAGGACTGCTAGGCACCTGGCGAAGGACTGCCGGGCAAAAGTCTAACTGGAGGAGCCGGTTGGCAACAGGTAAATTCTCCTGAGAGGAGTAGGTGAGGACGTGTTCCCCATCGAGGGAACAGTAGGCGTCGGCTCGACCTAGGTTTCCATTTTGGAGACCCAAAGTCAGAACCAAGACAGTTACGGCTGTAAAATTCACTAACATTCTTGCTTTATTTTGTATGGTACTAACCCTGGATGCAGGACCGAAGGAACGAGTTTCTGTAGCTCAGAACGCCCCAAAGGAGAGGGGCAGCAGCTAGGCAAGGGCGCCCCGGAGGTCCCGGGCACCCCCAAGGTGAAGGCAAGACAAGCTGAGCAAGGAACGCTTCAGAAGCTCACTGGGGCAGGCGCCCCCAAGCTCCCGGGCGCCCCGGATGCCTCGGGCGCCCTGGGTCGAAGCCAACGAAGCAACCAAAGTCTATCCAGCCGAGAAGCCAGCAGATTGGGTCAACTGGGGCGCCCACTGTGTCCCGAGCGCCCCCGTCAAACCTCGAGCCCGATCCTGGAGGGATAAGGGCTGACCGAGAGGTTTGCGGATCGAGTGACACGCGGAGGGCGCCCCCAACGTCCCGGGCGCCCCCAGGTGCACTATATAAGGGGCTCAACCCCCAAGGCTTCAGAACACAGTTTTCCAACGCCTCAATACTCTTCACTCATGCGCTCTGCTCCGGAAACTTCTGATCTCGAGGTTCTAGCGCTGACGACGACCCTACGCACCGAAGAACGATCCACACCGGGCGTCAGTAACGAAGAGTTAGGATTTAATTATATTTTTACTGCACTACTACTGTACTACTTCTTGTAATAACTTGCGCGATTATAGTATTGCCCACAGTAAATGGTCAAGGACCGTGGGCCTTGGAGTAGGAGCCGACCGCGACTCCGAACCAAGTAAAAAATCTTGTGTTCACGTTTGTGTTTATTTATTTCTGCTGCGTAATTTCTCTCAATCTAATCCGAAACGGTTTTACGATATTCACCCCCCCCTCTATCGTACTCTATCGATCCAACATTAGGCACACCTAGTGGGACTAGGTATAGTCCAGGTGGATCGGGGGGACCGCACGTTGACATGGGAAAAGATCTAGGGGGACTAGGCACACCTAGTGGGACTAGGTGAAGTCCAAGTGGATCGGGGAGATTGTACGCTAGCATGAGAAAAGACCTAGGGGGACTAGACACACCTTGTGGGACTAGGTGAAGTCCAGGTGGATCGGGGAAATCGCACGCTGGCATGGGAAAAGACCTAAGGGGATTAGGCACACCTAGTGGGACTAGGTGAAGTGCAAGTGGATCGGGAAGATCGTACGCTGGCAAGGTGGACGTCTACAGAGAGGCTAGACCTAACTCGAGGGTTAGGCAAACCTGGTTGGGAACTAAGTTAAGTCCTAGCTGGGAGCTAGGCAGGAGAAATCTAGGTTGGTCAAAGGGGTTGACCGGACACTTGGTAGGGAAGTCCTAACAGGTCACGGTTGACCAAGGTTAGGCAAGGGAACTCTAGACTTGTGCACACAAGTTAGGGTTGGACTCAATCGATTGGGTAATCGATTTAAGTTTGGTTTCTCGCAAATAGAAGTTTTCTTGATTGATTGGGTGATCGATTAAGGAAGGTGAGGATCGATTGGGAGAAATAAGTTGTGAGAACAGAAGGTGACTGCATTGATTGGGCAATCGATTCAACCTTCTCTTAATCGATTAAGGGGTTCGTAATTGATTGGGCAATCGATTACACCAGTATTGTGCGAGAGCACAGAAAGGTGCCGAATCGATTCAGCATTTGATTAAGATTGGTCTTAATTGATTGGCTAATCGATTAAGCTTCAAAAAATAGCCGTTGAACGGCTAAGTCTGACATGGTAATCGATTGGGAAACCCTAGGCGTCGGGTATATAGGGTTTTCACGCAGGTTTGAAGCGTCATTGGCTCGGCATCGCTCGCGCAGCTTCCTCCTCCTTTATCGCCATTTCATGTGAGTCCTTGGAGCTTAGTGTTGGTGCATTTCCAAGGATCAAAAGGCGATTCCAAACTTGAAGATAGTAAGAAAAGCAAAGAGAGCTAAGTTGTGTAAATCTTATAAGATTTCTTTTGTATTTGCTTGGATTCTTGTTGTATCTTCTTGAAAGTTTGTAAGAGGTTTCTCCACCTCAAGAAAGAGATCTTTCATAGTGTATGAGAGAGTGAGGAGAGTGGACCTTTGGATTAGTCACCTCAAGGAGGTGGATACCAAGTAAAATCGAGGTGTTAGCATTGCTCAAGTCTTCCGCCACAACAAATCTACAACGAGCAAAGATCGGAGCTAATCACCCCCCTCTAGCTCTCCTACTGGTTCTAACAGAAAAGGCACGGGCATCTCTCCGCAAGGAGTCTATGAGGAGAAAAGCGAAAGGAATGGGGAAGGATGGTTCACCCTTCCCCCCTCTTTATAGTGGCCACCGCCTCTCTTCGCATTTAATGCAGGCATGGATGCCAACCCTGAAACGTCGCATCGGTTGGTATGCCTCCGCCGCACCTGGGAACCCGTAACTCTTTATGGGTCAATTCAAAAGATTGCGTGGGAGGCGGAGGCGATTGTTCGGAAGCCACCAACATTCTCCAAAAGAGAAGGGTCGACGGGGGCCCACAGGGGAATAAATGCAGGCCTGGTACTTAGGCTTGCGGGGTTATCTTGGGAGATTCGTACCCAGGATTAAACCCAGAACATCCCGTTCTCGCTACTCTCTGAGCCCTTGACGCAAAGACAAATGAACGCAAAAGCATGCACGAGATAGTAAGATACATAAATGTTATCATTTTAATTAAAATGGGCACAACAAGGTCAAGCCCTCTAGTGAGCACATAATCCTATAACTCTTGGTCCTCGGGAGGGGGTTCCTTCCAAACTCGGCCGACACTCATAAACTTGGGTCCACATCGGGAGGCAGAAATTGAAACTTCTTCAACTGGTCAATGGCCTTGTGGAAGCCTTGCTTCAAGCGCTTCATTACCTGGTTAGCGATGATAGCACCAAGTTCATCCGATTCCAGGAACTTGGCTTTGAAGGCTGCCTCAGCCTCTCTAGTGTTAGAAGTCTCGATCGCCCAAAGGTCGCGCAACTCGGCCTCAGCAGCCTCCTTGGCGCGCTTCAGCTGTTCTATCTCGGCAGACATTCTATCTTGCTCTGCCAGGACCTCCCTAAGTCTGTCTGAAGCGGCCCGTATCTCTGATCGAGCCTGGGCCAGGTCATCTTCGAAGACGGACAAGCAATCAGTTGCCATCATGAGGTCGGATTCCTTCTGGCCGAGCTGCTGTACTTGGTCCTGAGCATGCGCGTTCAACCTCTTGGTCGAAACCTCCATAAGTTGGATATCGCCCGACAACTTTCTCTCTCTTATTTGAAGTTGATCTCGCTCCTGCGTCACCTGGAGTAGGTCATTGGTAATGGTCACTGCCCGCTTGGAGGCCAACCGTTCCCGGTGCCGGGAACTACATAAGGCAGACTCCTTGGCCATTAGGGTATTCAGCTGATGCTCCACCTTCGCCCGTAGGGCTCGACTGACCCCCGCTTGCATAAGTCCTACCCCGGTGCTCGTGGTCAGCTGTGACCTCTGCTCTCAGGGCCCAGCGGGTCAAGGCTTCAATCTAAGGCCAGACGTATAAGCCATGGCCGGCCGTCAGGCAGTCTTCAGCTGCTTGTCATTGCACTAAGAAATGATGAAACATACCAGGAAACATTCCATGTACCAGGTGCACATACCTTCAGAAGGGACTCGCGAAGATTGGTTGGAGGCCTCGCTGAGACTCATGTGGCTTCTCCTCCTTGAGACCTCGAGATGCCGGCCCGACTCCCAGAAGGCAACGAGCCCCTGCGCGGAGGAAGTAGCTGGACAACCGGAGCTTCAGAAGGCAGGCTAGAGGGGTCGGAGTCACCCTCCACAGAGCTAGAAGTCCTCTCGAACAAGGCCCCCTCGGCAGGAACCTCGGTCAACTGCACTGGGGGAAACGAGTGCATGGAAGCCTCCAACGTGACATCCAGCCTCTTTTGAATGCGGTCGAGTTTCATCCGGTATTGTGTGCGCAAAATATCCTTACCCATATGAGCCTCGGCCGGGTCAATTAAGGGAGAGTCGGGGGTCGGGACGCCCGCTTCCGGAACTGCGGCCGACAGAACAGGGGAATATATGAGAACGGATTCCTCACCCTCAGAAGGAGAAACAGCCTCCTCAGGGACTGAGGGAAGGGGGTTGCAGCCACTTGAGCATAGCCTTTTCCCTCTGGGGCCTGAGCCCTCTGGAATCCGTCGTTTCTGCCAACCAGCGGATTAGACTGTTAAGAGGGCAGTATGGGGGGAGGACCCCTCGGTGACCCCCTCTGGAGGAACATCAACCGGGGGAGAGTCACCCCCCAAAGGAGGATCCGCCTGAGGGTCAACCGACGGGTCGGAAAGCCCTTTGGTTCGCCATAGGCGGGGGTGCAACAGTAGTCTCTACTCTCCCGGACGAAGTAGGCCCGCGGGACGATTCAGCGATCCCCTCCGAGGTCTCGATAGGCACAGGGGCTACATCCGGAACAACCGGGGGAGGAGTCAACGCCTCCTGGTTGACCTCCTCCCACTTGATAAGTCGGCCCATCACCCGGGAGAACATGACTTCCTCTACAATGGCCAGACAAGGAAACATCAGTTAGAACTAACAGACATCGATGAAAAAGATGAACATACCGAGATTGGAGCTGATTTGGGCCACTTTGGGGCTAAGGCCTGCCCGGTACATGAGCTCCTCACTCTGCACCAGTCCAAGGCCACTGAACTCCATGCTGGAGAGTACGTTCCTAGCGCGTTGGTACGCAAGACTCTGAAGAAACTCCCCTAGGGAGGGAGGAGTCGATAGAGCCTCTATCCAACGAAGAGGACTGAAGGGCAGCACAGACAGGTGGATGAAGAAAAACTTCTCTTTCCACCATTTGTGTGAGGAAGGGAATCCTCCTAAGAACCTATGACCCGGACGCGTCGAAAAACTAAAGATCCCTCGGAAGCCGATCGGGACGAAGAAAGAATGAAAGAGACAAGGAGTCAGGGGGAGGTCGAAGAGATTGAAGATAATATACGCCCCCCCCATTTGAGCAAAGACATTGGGAGCCATCTAGTGAAGGGGGATGCCAAAATAGGAAGCTACGTTCATGAAGAAAGGAGGAATGGGGAAACAGAGCCCTGGCTCTACCTGCCTCAAGAAGAAAGTAAAAAAGTCTGCGGGAGGCTCCACTGGCGTCTGGTCTACCCTGGAGATAACCATCGTCATCTCAGCCAGGATGTTGTAGGCCTCAATGGGCACTTTCAGAGCCTCCGGTCTCACTCTCGAGGAGGCCGACTCATACCACTCCGTCTGGTAACCTTCCATGATTCCTAAGGGAAAAAACAAGGGGGAGGCGAATTACTTACGTTCAAAAGAGTCCTTAGAGAAGAAGAGGGAGACGAGGTGCACCCAGCCACGAAGTCAAAAGTTGGTCGAACGTCCTCGCCTTCCCTTCTTATACCGAGGAAGCCGCCTGGGTGAACGCAACGAAGCACGTGGAAAGCAAGAAACCGCCACATCAGGGCAACGTAAGGGACAATCGTCTGACATGAGCCAGCTACGGCGGCACACATCAATAAGAGGTCGTGAAGAGGGCGGTTAAAGCACGTGGCAATGGGGCATTCGTGGAAGGACCTTGTCGCCATCAAAGAGCGTCATGCGCCTTTATAACGGAGGGACAGGTATCATTGCGATACTTCGAAAGTCATAGAAGCCTTTCGGGAAGGACAAAACCAAAAAGGGATTTCCTAGGGACATGGGGCAACCTCTACAGTCCTAGGACCCTGTATAACTACTAAGGGAGTAGTAACGGGTGCAAGGACCCACTGGGATACAGCTTCTTCACCACTACACTAGTCCGATTAGTCAGCCACACTTCCTTCGATCAGACTTGAAGGGGGGACTTGTGATGGGGTTGAATAGCCCGTGGCGGGCACGTGGGATGAAGAAGTTGTGTGGCAAGATATGACGAGTCTGAGTGACTCCTCTTTCAGAGCTTTCGGGACACTCTCGAGGAGAGGAGCCTCCAGGGCCCCCTCGGGAAACACGCTCTGGAAGACTAGATCAGAAAACCCCTCCCGGGGTCATCTTGGGAAGTCGGGTCCCGAGATCACCTCGAGGAAGTGGAGTGCCCGTGATCGCCCGGGCCAAAAGGCCCCGAAATCACCTCAGGGAAGCGGATCCCAAGCTGCTTTCGATCTTAAGTAACGATCTCCCTTCCATCGCGGATACGGATAAGCATCCCTATTATCGCGGAGATATCATGATCCTTAAATAACGCAACGGGTCGAAACACGTAATGACGGCGTGGACTGTTTCAAAGGCTATCCAGTAACCGCCAAAGGGGGGGCGTGACATAGATCATGGGGACGTACCAAGGCAGCCACCACCGGTATAAAAGGTAGTCCAACCCCTCTGATAAGGAGGTCAGACATTTTCTGCTACTCATATATTTTTCTACTTTATACTTCTCTTCTCTATCGAGGCACTGACTTGAGCGTCGGAGTGGGCTCCGCCGGACAATCTCTGACTTGTTCTCTTAACGCTCGTATTGATCTCGCAGGGCACAAAATTCTTCCTCTCCCATTAACATCCACATGAACTGAATCTCGATTATTGACCATGGACATAAATTTCTTCCAGAACATGTCCTTGAGACGATTGAGCCTGAGACAATTGCTGCCTCGCTTTATGGAGTGTTCCCTGCGACGAGCTAGCTCCAAGCTCGCGGCGGAATGGCTGCTAAGTCTCTAATTTTTTATTCCCATTTTAGTTCAGGTAAAAGAAAAAATTAATAAATAATACTTTTAGAAAAAAATATGCATAAAATTGGGTGCATGTTGTCAAATGTCAAATTGCCATCAACCTCCTATGAATCGGATCACATCGTCAGCTGCTCGTGCCCTTGGCTCTCCCAATGCGTTAGTTATATTAGCCGAGTTAATAATTTTTATAATTTAATTTTTTAAGATGAATTAACAGGGATGCTAAAGATAGTAATCGTTTGTGCCACCTTGGCGCAGCTCTATGTTTTAACTGTTTTGACCTCTGTATAAGAACACAGTTGACAAGTCAAACCCTCTTTTCCACGACTCAGGGCCCCTTCATCTGGGGATCGCATCCTTCCCCACCAGGCTGCCGTCGATCCTCAATCGCGGCTACCGCAGGGCCGACTGCGAGAGCGAGAAGCACGACGAGGACGGCGAGCGCCGCCGCGCCAGCATAAACGCCGTCGTGCACTATGTAGCAGTCGCCGTTCATCCATCCTTTCCCGTATGGCTGCCCGCCGTTCATGCTCGATGCGGTGGCCAACAGGACCGCCGCCAGGCCGTACGCCGCCCTGTTCGTCGATTCCCCAGCATCGCATCCGTCAGTCGACTCTACATGTAATCAAACCCGCACTATATATCGATGTGTATATACCACGAGGGAAGTAGAAGGGCGACGGAGATCATTCGGCCGCCGCTTGCCTTCCTGTCGGCGGAGAGAGCCACGGCGGTTCCGACGACCTGTGCAGTAGAGAGGAAAACGAGCGCGGCGACGCCCAGCCCAAACGCACGGCTGCGCGGCAGAGAGCACAGGCTTCCGTCGAGCTCCATGTCCTCCTCCTTCGCTTTGCTGAACTCGGCGGCGATGCAGCAGGCGGAAGAGGTGACTCCTAGAACTACGACGGCGGCGCACGAAGGCAGATTCTTGTCGCCTCGAGATCGTCGGTCCATCGCTCAGGTTCCTCGATCGTCAAATGAAGAATCGCATGGTCCACTGGGAAATGGTATCTGCGTGCTCTGCTTGGGGATATCTGCGCGGGCGGGTTTGCAGCGTTGACTTGGAAAAGGAAGCATCCCGTAAATTGGAATCCGCGCGCGAGCCGCCCCTAGTTGTTCCTCCATATCGGGCGGGAGTGATGGCGTCGCGTCTTCCTCGAGCTGCCGGTCTTCTTTAAAAGGTACAGTAACATTTTTCGTTTGACCGAGCAATCCATTTTCAAATTAATTTCCAAAAAATAATGCAGTATGCTTCCGTCCGTTGACAAAAACGAGCAAGAATAAAATGACAATGATGTCGTCGACGTAGCATAATGAGAATTCCATGGTTCGGAGGAGAAGATAATGTTGGAGATACCGAGAGAGATATTAAAATAAATTAATTTTAATTTATCTATGAGTGGTTTGAAAGTTCTAAGTTGTCTTGTATATAGAGTGCATACTCTCGAGTTGAATCTTTCCAGTCGGAGATTCTCGTGCTGCACCTCCCGAGTCGGATTTCCCGAACTGGACTTTCCGAGCTGGACTTTCCGAGCTGGAGGCTCTCGAGCTAGATCTCTCAAACTGGACTTCTCAAACCAGACTTTCCTAGTCGGACTTCCCGAGCTGGATATCCCAAATCGGACTTCCTGAACCGAACTTTCCGAGCCGAACTTCTCGAGCTGGATCTCTCGAACCGGACTTCCTGAGATGGATCTCCCGAATCGGACTTCCCGAGCCGGACTTCCAGAATCGAACTTCCCGAGATGAATCTCCTGAATCAGACTTCCCGAGGTGGGTCTCCCGAACCAAACTTCCCGAGCCGGAGAGGAAGAGTTGCTGAGGTCTGTGTAATGCAGTTTCCTTAAAACTGATTTGTCCTACTTTTACTGTGCTTCGAGGTTATGATGGATGTCTGTTTCCCAAGATATAACAGTGGGACCACGTACATAACTAAACACCGATTGCTCGTGGTGAACTAAGAAAGTACCCAATTACAACGATGGGAAATCCACCGAGCGGGAACACCCGGAAGACTTGGGGAACGAGGTGGATGACAATTGTTGCTCTATATATCTTTTTTGCTCTTGGTCGCAATCTCTTTATATAAAGCTTATACATATGCAGTAATTAATGATCGAATTAACGTCATTTATTGCTCATTAATTATCCAGATCAAAATGTCTGGAGTACCGCCACGTTCAAATCAAAACGTTTGGAGGTTACAGATTTTTCATTAATCATCAATTAATGCATCCGTTATATTTGAGCAAAATTTTTTCCAAGTGGCAAAATATTGGTTTATTCACTTGAACAAATTTTGTCCCGTTCGATTCTGCATTCGACGCATGCAGGTCATGCACGGACACGAGTCAACTTAGTTCGGAACAAATTCGGGCCATAGATTTGCACTCCCTGTGCACCCACACGTGAGGGAGAGTCTCTCCCCATGCATTTGTTCACAACTAACATATTTGTGAATCAATTTAAACCAACCAATAAGCCTTGAAACTCCTAATGTGGGACTAAAGTCTCATTCATAATAGAGTCTCTTTCCTATCCGCCTCCTTTTCTATTCACTTGTATCCAACAATCTCCCACACGAATGGAAACAGGGTATGTGATAGCATTTCACAGTTGAGTACAGTATATGATAGATAGGTTTCACCCTTTGAACTTTCCCTTATGAAGGTTTGTTTGCTTACTGGCTAACAGTAGATACGATGTTCTTGAACTGTGCTACCGTTTATGTAAGCATTGATATATCTCACCTAGAACTCTCCCTGATACACCTCAGTTCTCATAAATGTGTTTATTATTGGCCATGAACACGCCTGTTTCTGCGAGAAGTTCTAAGAATTGTGTCTCCAATTCTCTTCGAAGCGACCCCATTTGTTTCTCACATAGGTGATCTTTTAAGAGTTTTCCATAAAACTATTGAATCATTAAAAGCTACGTGCTTATCCTCTATCCTTCACTGTTCCATTGGGTCGTTCCCCCACAATGAGCAACCTTATCAGTGCGGTTAGGTTATTCCTTTGAACCTAGTTTTTGGGATCTCCAGTCTGCATAGGTTGGGTTTCCTTTGCACAAATATTTTTCATCGGCATCAAGCCCATCCTTTTCGATAAGCTTACAACTAACTCTCGATTTAACAATTTAGTTAGCGGATCCTCCAAGTTATCCTTTGACTTCCCATTATCAACAATGATAACTCCAGTTGAGAGTAGTTGTCTGATGGTATTGTGTCTCCGACGTATATGTCTAGACTTACCATTATGTAAATGACTTTGTACCCGACCAATTGTTGATTACTATCGCAATGCATGCAAATTGTTGGCACAGGTTTCGGTCATCTCCGAACATCCATTCAGCCTCTTCACCATATTTGTCAAGAACTACAAACTCAGTCTTTATCGTGGATCTGGTTATTACGGTTTGCTTAGAAGATTTTCATAAAATGGATGCACTTCCTAGAGTAAATACATATTCACTTGTAGACTTCGAGTCTTTTATGTCAGATATCCAACTCGCATTGTTGTATCCTTCAATCACAGTAGGATATCTCATATAGTGCAGTTCATTTCCACGATTATATCTCAAGTACCTCAGTACTCTTGTTATTCCTTTCCAATGCTCAACACCGGGATTACTCGTGTATTTACTCAGTTTACTTACCGTGTAGACTAAGTTTGGTCTTGTACAATTCATCATGTACATCAAACTTCCAATCACCCGAGCGTACTCTATGTGAGAGATACTTTCTCCTTAATTTTTCAATAGATGTTAGCTTGTATCTATCGACATTCGTGCCAACGCAGTATCACCATTAGTGAATTTCTCAAGAATCTTGTCCACGTAATAGGACTGACTAAGAACAAGTCCTTCTTGTTAGATCGTGGCGCTTGCTAGAGGGGGTGAATAGTAATTTTCGATTTTCTCTACAAGAATGGTTAACAAAACAATGAAAATGATAAGAACAATGCTAACACCTTTGTTTACTTGGTATCCACCTCATATAGGTGACTTATCTAAGGATCCACACGTGCGCACAACCTCCACTATGAAAAACCTCCTTCAAGGTGGAGAAAACCTTTACAAGGTTGTCCTCTTTACAAGATGGAAATGAAAGTGAGAGGAAGAGCTGAGGACTTTTAGCACAAACAGCATAATGGTACCCTCAAGAACCGTACCTTTCACGTGTCAAAAAGTCACCCTTTAAATAGGGTAAAGCACAACTCCAAAAGTTGTCCAGCCCAATACCAGTCGACTACTCTTGGGGCAGTCGACTGGCCCTACCTTAATAGCTAACCAACGGCTAGCCCAACGGCTAGTTTTCGGGGTTACCAGTCGACTGCTCCATGGGCAATTGACTGATGTCTCGGGAAGTTCTGACAGTCGACTGATTTTCTCCCAGTCGACTGCCCAGCTTATACAAGCACTCTTGCTCACTCCGACGACCCTCCTTCACGTGTGCCTTCAAGTATACTCCCTTGGCTTGCCCCTTGAAGTCTTCTTCCACCGGCTATCGTCCCTCGGATGCGCACACAAATCCTCGGCTTGCCTCTATGCCACCCTTCACGTGTGCCCTTTGAAGTCCACTTCCCGGCTTGCCCTTGGAGTTCTCTTCCCTCGGCTCTCATCCCTCGGATGTGTCCTCCATGTGTGACTCACCAAGTCCTGTAAGACTCATTCACACATATTAAAATAATATAACACCCTAACCTTAACCATATTGACACACACACATCAAAATCATGATCTCCCTGATCATACTTGGGTCGATTGCCCCAACAATCTCTCCTTTTTTGATGTGTGGCAATATGTTTAAGTTAGGGAAAAATAACAACAACAATTGAAAATACAAGACATAGTAAAAAAAAAAAAGAGGTAACCTCCCCCTTAACCTATGCCCTCTCCCATTTTCAATTTTCATCATAAACCAAGGTTAAACCACAAGTTAAGTTCCAAACCTAACTTAAACCTCCCAATTCTCCCCCTTTGACACCATCAAAATGATTGCCTGAAGCAATATTAACCTATAACATCAAATAGGAGAATTTTTCATTTCTAAAAAACCCTCAACTTTCTGAAATCAGAAATACCAGTCGACTGCCCCTGAGGGCAGTCGACTGATACTCTATAGTCTGATTTTTCAGGTTTTTGAGCCGAATGAAGAGTCAATTGAGTCATGAGGATTCGAGTGCTGAGAGAACTGTACTTGAGAAGGGAAATCCTAGGGTTCGAGTGCTGAGAAAATTGTACTCGGGAAGGGAAACCCTAGGTGGCAGTCGACTGATGCTTGATCAATCGACTGAGGTAAAGCACAGTGAGATCAGTCGACTGGTAGAAGGGCAGTCGACTGGTGTCGACCAGAATGTGAATCGTCAGGCTGAGACGTTTGAATTCGTGATGATCAGTCGACTGCCCCTGGGGTAGTCGACTGGTAACGGTCAAAACAGTATCGAGCTCTATTTAAGGGAGCTCGTGTTTGGCTACTTCATCTTGGCGAAACAAGCTTGGAAAAAGCCTGTTAGTAGCCTACAAGTACTCAGGTCGTGTCAAAGGATTGTAGCGAGGTTTCTCCACCCACAAAGAGCGACAAGAGCTAGCTGGAGGTGCTCCAGGGAATCATCCACCGAAGGATCGGAATCGTCCACCTTACGGGTAGCCGTGGAGTAGGAGTTTCATCTCTGAACCACGTAAATTGGTGTGTCTTTCTTATTTGTTAGTTTTAGTTTTTGATATTTCGCTTGCGCACTAACAACTTATAGGAAGAAAAATCGAGAAATAGCTATTCACCCCGCCCTCTAGCTAAACGACAGGGTCCCAACACAGAGCTTAATAGAAGAGCATTCTATTGGGGTTGCAAGATTGCAAACATAGTTCCACATTGAAAAAATATGGGGAAGATCATAGGCTTATAATAGGAAGATATCTCCATTTGTATGAGGTCTTTTGGGTAGAGCCCAAGAGCAAAATCATGAGGGCTTAGGCTCAAAATGGACAATATCATACCATTATGGAGATATCTAAATTCTTTTTTGTCCTAATAATTAGTATCAGAACTTGGTCGCTCTTCACCAGATTGACTGCCGGAAGAAGTACAAGCTAGAGCCATGATCCAGATCTAACCATGTGAGTTAAGCCTTGAATAAAGGAGGTCTAAGCTCCCGTGTCTTGATCAAGAGGACCAGACACTAGGCAGAGAAGTCCTAGTTGTGGCTAGGTGGTAAAGTCCTAGTAGGTCGAGTGGACCAAGGGGCAGAAAGTCCTGGTGGGTTAAGAATCAAACATCAAACGGAAAGACTTTCCGCTTGAGGGGGGCCTGTGGTCCTTTGTTTGGGAGGGGGGATTATTGGGGTTGTAAGGTTACAAACATAGTCCCATATTGAAAACGCATTGGGAAGATCATAGGCTTATAAGGGAAAGATATCTCTGTTGATATAAGACCTTTTGGGTAGAGCCCAAGAGCAAAACCATGAGGGCTTAGGCCCAAAGTTGACAATATCATACTATTATGGAGATATCTAAATTTCTTTTGGTCCTAACACATTCATCATCTCCTTAAGAGTTTGATTCTTTCGCTCAGCAACTCCATTCTGCTAAGGAGTATAAGGAGTTGTTATTTTATATCTGATCCTATGTTCAACACACAACTCGCCGAATAGTGATACATATTCACCGCCTCATTCGCTTTGAGCCGCCTTAATCTTCTTATTAAGTTGATTTTCAACCTCATTCTTATAGAGAATGAATTTTTTTATAGCTTCATCCTTACTTTTGAGAATATACACATAATAATATTTTGTATTATCATCTATAAAAATAATGAAGTATCTATTCCCACCATGTGTCAGTGTACCTTTTAGGTCACATACGTCGGTATGAATTAGGCTGAGTGGTTCGTTGCTTCTTTTAATGTGTTGAAAGGATGACCTTATCAATTTCACTTCAACACAAGTCTTGATGGGATCGATGACACGACTAGAGCGGGGGTGAATAGCTCGGTCATCCCGAATTCGGATTCTTCCTATAATAATTAGCACAAGCGGAAACTTAACAATTTATACAAGCAATGCTAACAAGTTACCGGTTTACGTGGTTCGGAGATTTCTTGCTCCTACTCCATGACGTGTCCTTGAGGTAGGTGATCCCTTGATCCTTCGATGGATCACACCCCGGCAATCTCCGGCTAAGTCTTTCTCCTTCTCGGTGGAGAACAACCTCTCACAATCCTTCTTCCTCGTTACAAGATGGAGCTAGGGTTTTAGGAGGAAGGTGAGCACTTGGAGCTTGAGCACTTGAACACCAGAGAGAAGATCTTACAATGAAGAGCTAACCTTCTCCAAGTCTCAAGCTCCCACTTAAATAGTAGAGAGGGCTGTTAAACAAACAACCCAGCCTCGACATCAGTCGACTGCCCCCAGGGCCAGTCGACTGATGCCTCAGCCAATTGCTAGCCAACGACTCTAATTCGAACAGACCAGTCGACTGCTCTGGAGGCCAGTCGACTGCTTAACCTTACAAAAAGATGAGTCGACTGGTGTCCATACCAGTCGACTGCTACAGTGCGCTCTCAGTAGTATCAGTCAACTGGTTCCCTTGCCAATCGACTGCCCTACTTACATATGCACTCAAACTCACTCTGAAGTTCATCTTTCGCGTATGCCTTGAAGTCCACTTCCTTGGCTTGCCCCTTGAAGTTCTCTTTCTTCGGCTCTCGTCCCTCGGATGCGCACACAAGCCCACGGCTTGCGTCCATGTCATCCATCGCATATGCCTTTGAAGTCTACTTCCTTGGCTCACCCTTGAAGTCCTCTTCCTTGGCTCTCGTCCCTCGGATGCTACACTTTGTTACTACATGTGTGACTCACAAAGTCCTGCATGACTCAAACACACATATCAAATTACCATGAAAACCTAACTTAATCATATTGACACACACACATCAAACCCATGATCTATCCGATCAACCTTAGGTCGATTGCACCAGCAAGTCTCATACTTGTGTTTCGAGTCAAGGTGGAATATAGGTATGTTTTGCATGTTTATTAATCTACACAACACATCGTAGTTCACATGTTCTAATTTACTATGCCATAAACAAGAAGACACAAATCATATAAGTGGAAGAGCTCTCAATTTTATCTGTCTTAGGCCTAATGGCAATTACACTGAACTTAAAAAGCCTATCAGATACATAACCTTTTCCTACAAACATTCCATTCTTAGACAGTACAACTTTGTCCGACTCAAATACAATACGAAAGCCATGCTTGCTTAATAATGATCTGGACACTAGATTCTTTCGAATCTCCGGAACATACAACACATTGATTAGAGTAAGGTCCTTGCTCAAGGTCATCTTTACCACCACTTTTCCTTGGCCAATGACGTCCGAGGTTGCCAAGTTTCCCATGAACAGCTTATCTCCATTGATTTCTTCAAAGTTGTAGAGCAGTTCCTTATTGCAGCACACATGTTTAGTGTCACCAGTATCAATCCACCATTGCCACGGGTTTGAACCCATCAAATACAATTCGGAGACCACGACACAGAGGTCGTCCATTTTTGGTCCCTCATTCAGGTTGGCCTTCTGCTTATTCAGTTTTTTGCATTTTGAAGATTTATGACCAACTCGGCTACAATTGTAGCACTTCTCAGAGAATTTCCTGCTTATGCTCCTCTGGGTCCCATCTTGGAAGATTTGAAAATTTTCCATTTCGAGCTTTGACTATGCTCGACCACGTTAGCTTTCACAGTAGCCTAAGAGAACACTTTTCTCTCTGAACCCTTGTTGTCTTCTTCGATGCGAAGTTTAACAACGAGTTCCTCCACGTTCATCTTCTTCCGCTTGTGCTTCAGGCAGTTCTTGAAATCCTTCTAGACAGGAGATAGTTTTTCAATGATTGCTGCTACCTAAAAGGATTGTCTCAGAACCATACTTTCTGAGTGGATCTCATGTTGAATCCGACACGTATGACTCGACCTTCGAAATTTCTCGGAGAAGAGTTAGGGTGTCCGAGACTAAAATCGAGGTTAAAAAGGGGTTTGGGTTAAAATACATGGGTGCTTGAGAGGATTTATGGAAAATAACTAAAGTTAAGGGTGTAGCTCTGATTTAAGGAATTTGGGGGGCCTAACTGCAAAAATGGCAAGCTTAAGAGTACTCGCGTTGTTGCCTTCGTCCACAAACCCGATCCCTCGATTTCCCCTCTTCCCTAATTCAAATCACGCGATTCTTATCTTCTCTCGATCGTGGAGCAGTTGCTAGCCACTGGAATCATGCTTTCAGTGCCCTCACCTCCTCGAGTCTGAGTGGTTCCTTGCTCTTCCTCCCTGGCGCTAGGATATCGTTTTGGTGGGTGACCCCGTTGCGACGCCAACTGGTTGAAGCACCAAGCTCCTGTGACATCGGCACACACAACCAAGGGATCCTCACCAAGTGCTCATCTTTAGTTGTTCTTCTTCCCCTGCTGCGATCAAGTAGGATGAGATAGGTTGGACTGAAGTTGATGAGTTGGATCTGTGTATGCCAAATTGATCGATTTCCTACTATACCTGAAGGGGAAGATATAAGGATTTGAATACGAGTTTAGGCTCATGAGTGATGGCTGATCTAACTCAAAAATTGGATGTTGGATTTCAACTACTCCTTCTTGCGCCACATCACTGTGCGATCGAGAGCACCTGCCGTGGAGGGCTGCTCGGGCTCAGGTAAGGAGATGAATTGATGGCCAAACTGGATTTGCTTAGGGTTAATTCAGTTGTGAAGATCCAATGTTTTTGTTTTCAGGTTGATAACTCGCCGGAGGAGCACAGTTGTCGATCCCGGGTCCCTACGATTCCGTTGTTGGGTGCTTTCGCGTTTGTTTTCTTTTTATAGCATTCTTTATGCGTTGTATTCATTTTCATATATTGTGGACTTGTATTCGTGATCCATTCATATGATATTATATTTTTGAGTCCTTTGTTGGACTTTGTGATGTGATTTTGCTGCGTGCCTGTCTCGAGGGCAGCTCAGGTGAGTTTTGTGTTTCCAATATTGTGGTGTTTCATTTCCTTTTGTTATATTATCTATTTTGTGGCCCGAGGCCAATATTTATCTGCGTGTGTTTGTATGTATGTGTAAATTCTCCACCGGACAGGGGAGATGCTGTCCGATTTTATATTGGATGAGCGGCTCCGTCGATCTCGGGGCATGACAATTTATTTTAGTATCAGAGCCGAGGTTTTAGCGAGTCTTTTCGGATTTGTTGGGGTTAAATCTGCCCTACTCGGTAGGTTCGGAGCTTGGGTTTGATGAGGTCTACCCAAGTACATTTCGAATCTTCAGAGTCATTTTCGCGGCGTGTGTTGAACTATGGGATCTGGTGGCGACGGGACATCTCCAGACGACAAGGATATGATATTGTAAGGTTAGTTAGCTTACACCTTTAGTAACCTATGGTTAATATTGTAACAGGTATGACGCGGCGTGGGCATGGTGCGGACCGAGACGTGGTCGTGGGCGGCCACGTAAGTCTACTACAGGATCTCCGGTGACCAGGTCACCCGAGAGATCGATGGAGATGGGACCGGTCGGTAATGGACAGACTCCTCCGAGGTTCTGAGGCCCCCATCTCCACTGATGTCAACGGTTCCGACCGTACCACCCGCGACTACCACACCAGTCATCCCCACTGTACCAACATCGGTATCTGCCACTACATACTCAGCTGGGCTATCAACGGTACCTACTGGTACACCTGTAGCGGTGCCTGCAGTTCCGTACCCAGTTCTACCACCGTCGGCACCCCCTACAGCGTACCCAACCATACTTACACCTAGGGGTGTCAAAAATCAACACGACCCGACGACCCAACCCGAATCGACCCGAAAAAAATCGGGTTCAGGTTGAAATTTTTTGGGTTCAGGTCGGGTTCGGGTTGGAGGATTTCGGGTTGAAAATTCTCGGGTCGGGTTTGGGTTGGGTTCGGGTTGACCCGAATTTAATGTTGGGTGGATTTTTTGGGATTAAATCAAATTTTATTTTAAAAATTAAGATATTTTTATATATATTAATATCAATATTAGTATGATCATGATGGAGTATTGAGATAAAAGTGAAGAATTATAGAGAAAATAGTGAAAAAAGACGTTTTGAATTGATTTTTCGAATTATTGGGATCGGGTTCGTGTTGGTCGAGTTGGTCGGGTTCGGGTTCGGGTTTGGGCATTTCGGGTTGAAATCGGGTTCGGGTCGGGTTTGGGTTGGGAGTTTAAAAAAAAATTTCCAACCCGACTCAAACCTGACCCGACCCACCCGAATTGACACCCCTACTTACACCCTCGGCGGTGCCTACAGTTGTCTACCCTTCAGTGCCTTCATCTGTACCTTTCATGGGGTTTTCTGCGGCACCTTCAGTTGTTTCTGCTCCGGTAGCATATCCGGCCTCACCAGAGGCTCTTGCTCGATGATTTTCCACGGCTCCGCCTACAATTCCTGTCGCGACACCTTCTGCAGTTTCACTGGTAGATCCTACTATTATGATGGACTAGGCCAGAGCCAAAGCACGGATACTAGCACTCGTAGAGTCGGTGAAAGCACCTTCTGCAGTTCCGCTGGTAGCTCCTACAGTTCTTGTTCGTGGCACCTACTTCTCCTACTATTCCGATGGATCTCCCGAACCGGACTTCCCGAGTTGGATCTCTCGAACCGGACTTCTCGATCTGGACTTCCAGAATCGAACTTCCCAAGCTGGGTCTCCCGAATCAGACTCCCCGAGCCGGAGAGGAAGAGTTACTAAGGCTTGCATAATGCAATTTTCATAAAATAGATTTGTCCTTCTATCACTGTGCTTCGAGGTTATGATGAGCGTCTGTTTCCCAAGATACAACAGCGGGATGACGTTCACAACAAAGCACTGGTTGCTCATGGCGAATTGAGAAAGTACCCAATTGCTACCACGGGTAATCCACCGAGCGGGAACACACGGACGATTTGGGGAATGAGTGTTGATGCAGTCTGGCCCAGTTGTTGTTTTGGTGTTT
>JAGFNQ010003956.1:436680-539848 GCA_024364735.1 Boesenbergia rotunda | reverse complement strand
CGAAAGTTGTAGGGGCCTAACCCTATTTTTTTTGTCCTTCCAAAAATTTGGAAACAACACCTATATGTATAAAATCCCTAGGGGTACTAGCATGCATCAAGGTGTGATTAAAATCCTTCTCTTGGACCTTTTTCCTAGGGTGGCCGAAAGTCCTCTAAAGAGAACTCCCCTTTTTCCAAAACAAGAACACAAGGAAATCATGCATAAACCATTATACTGCAGCGAGAGGATTCTTACATCCTAGCGCTGGAATTTCGCCTTCTCTTAGTTGTAGGGTACCCCACACTTGAAGGGTATGCGAAGATCCTTTTTCTTCAAATCTTTCCTCTAAGACTCCTTGGTCTTGGTAGAATGAGATGGTACTTGGCTTCCCTTCCTTGCACTTGCCCTAGGGTTAGAACCCTTAGGTATTGGTTTCGAAAATGGCAAAGGGGAGAGAGAGGTTTTCGGCAAGAAGAAGAAAGGAGGAAGAAAGAGTGGTAACTTCCTCTAACTTCCTTCTCTTTATCCTATTTATACACCTCTTGTGAAGAAGCATGTCTCTTCACTCTTACACACTTAACAAGCATGTTCCTTTCTCCTTCTATATGAAATATTGCTTGGTTCATTGGTTATGACATGGTGAGTGCAACTAGGAGGTCCAAGGTTCAATCCTTGCTTCCTCCACTTTGCACTTTCTTTTTAACACCATTCATTTCCAAGCCCAATAAACCAAGCCCATCATGAAATTTCATAATATGAATAATATTGTATGAATTCAGAATATTTCATAATATCCCAAAAATATTATTTCATAATATTTTTAATATTCCATATTCATGAATATAATATTTCATGCTAATATTTCATGATAATAATATCTCATGAATATAATATTTCATGCATATAATATTTCATAGCATGTGATTGCATGAAATTCATATCATTTCCTTATAATCATTTTCATACATTGTCATGATTTTACATTGACAAATTTGGGGTGTTACAATAGCAGCTCATTATGATTATGAGATATGACAAATTGATGTGAAAACAGCTTTCCTTAATGGAAACCTGCTTGAGGATGTATACATGATACAACCTGAAGGTTTCACATCGGTTGATAAAATCAAAGTATGCATGCTTCGATGATCCATATATGGACTAAAGCAAGCATCCAGGAGATGGAACTTCCATTTTGATGAGACAATCAAAGAGTTTGATTTCTCACAAAATCTTGACGAACCTTGTGTGTACAAGAAGGTTAGTGGGAGTGCAGTCGTATTCCTAGTGTTATATGTCGATGACATATTACTTATAGGAAACGATATATCAGTCTTACAGTCAGTTAAAATTTGGTTATCCAAAACTTTCTCCATGAAAGACCTGGGAGAAGCAACCTATATCCTTGGGATTAGAATCTATAGAGATAAATCAAAACAATTGCTTGGTCTTTCGCAGTCTACATATATAGACCGAGTGCTAAAAAGGTTTAGCATGTCAAAATCCAAGAAAGGTTACCTTCCCATCAGGCATGGGATCAACCTTTCAAAGTCTATGTGTCCGCGCACAGAAGACGAGAGGATTTGCATGGATAAGATTCCTTATGCATCCGCGATAGGATCTATCATGTATGTTATGTTATGTACTAGGCCCGATGTATCATATGCTCTGAGCGTCACAAGAAGATACCAGTACGATCCAGGAATGGATCATTGGGCGGCTGTCAAGACAATCCTTAAGTACTTAAGAAGAACTAAGGATGTGTTCTTAATATATGGAGAAGGTGATATGATAATACGTGGGTATACAGATGCCAGTTTCCAAATAGATAAGGATGACTCCAAATCTCAGTCCGGATACGTATTTATTTTAAATGGAGGTGCAATATGCAGGAAGAGTTCCAAGCAAGACACTGTAGCGGATTCTACCACGGAAGCGGAATATATTGCAGCTTCGGAAGCAGCAAAGGAAGCAGTCTGGATCAAGAAGTTTGTCTCAGAACTTGGTGTGGTTCCAACCATTGATGAAGCAATACCAGTTTACTATGACAACAATGGAGCTATTGCACAAGCAAAGGAACCAAGGTCTCATCAGCGATCCAAACATGTGCTTCGTCGCTATCATCTGATCAGAGAGATTATAAGTAGGAATGATATACAAATTGAGAAAATTCCCACTGAAAGGAATTTAGCGAATCCTTTAACTAAGGCCTTGCCTCAAAGCAAGTTTGAGGGTCATGTTAGAGCCTATGGTATTGGATACCGTAGCGATTGGCATTAGGCCATGTGGGAGTTTGTTAGTAATATGAGAGAAGTATCCTAAGGCAATCGCCTTATGATTGTAATCATTTATTTTAATAAATGAAGATTCACTATTTGAGTATACATGTTTGTGTATTTGATTAAGATCTTAAACTCATTTACTGAATGTCCGCAATACAATTCACAGCATGAGAGAATTTGTGATGAATTCACAACTAGTGATTATCTCTACATGTGCAATTGTGAAGTATTGAAATTGTCCCTAGTAGATGAATTGATAAATACGGACACTATCAATTCTGTTGAGACTAGCATGGGTTATTCTCTAAGCAGCTAACACTGGCTGGTGACATTAGGATGCCCTGAGATAAACATGAATGCTAGTTAAGGGAACTAGTTCATTGGAGTGACTAGCTGTAAAACTTCATATCGTAGTCTACATATGGACATGTCAGTGAAGTTCTTACTGCAGCATAAGTGCGATGTTCCTTTGACTTGCGGTGTTCAAGTCATCTTGGTCATGAAGACTTATACTTTGACATCTTAAGCAAGCATCTCCAAGGAGATGTGGACCCAGGATGATTGGGTATAAGCCGAAGTGCCCGAAGATGTTTAAACAACCTACAAAGGATTCACCACTCCTTGCGAGGAGATGTATACCCAAGGCCTATCATCGGATTGTTACTCGAAGCCTCTGGCCAGAGCATGACATGTTCAGAGGATGAATCTCTTAGATACATGAGAGTAATTAGAATCCATAGGACGAGGAAACGTTACTTGGGCTAGGTGTGACGTAGTCAGCCTAGTGGGGACTAACACACATAGACCATGTCCTGAACCAAGTGGGTATAAGATGGTGAAGGGAATGAGGCACGATTCATTATAGCTGCTGAAGGGTTTCAGAATCATTTCTGAGGTCAAACGTTGATCTTTCGATTAATTGGGGATCATGATGTACTACTAGGTGCCACTCATGATCGTTCTATAATTGGTGAATTATAGACGGCCAACATAAATCGAAAGCCTATTTAGTCACACGCACTATGAGTAATCCGAGTGATTTAAAACGAGTTTAAAATTGGATTTTCCGATCAAGAGAGATAAGTCGAATATGAATTTTTTAGAGACGCATCGGAAGCATAAAATGGCTAAGTCTTTTGAAGACTTATTGGATGAATTAAATGAGTTTAATTCATATGGTCTTGGCTTGGGTTTGGTCGGCCAAAGAGGGTCCCCACCCTCTTTGTTTGGCCGACCACATCAAAAGGGAGAACGAAATTGTTTTGTTCAAGTTATAAAATAAACCAAGCGTGGTTTGTTTTATAAAATTATGGATAATATAAATTTTATAAACCGAGATTTTGGTTTATTATTTTCATGAAAATTAAAATAAACTTGAATAGTTTATTTTATTTTATAAAATAAATTATGAATTGATTTATCATGATAAGAAAAATTTATATAATAAATTTCTTATAAAATTTTATTCCATAAAGAAAAGGGAGACATGGTTGTTTTTATTATAAATTAAATTATGATAAAACTTGGCATGATGGAATAATTCATAGAAAAATTTATATGATAAATTTCTTCTGAAAATTTATTCCATAAAAAGGAGACTTGGCGTTTGAGAGGCTACTATATAAAGGAACCAAGGCAAGGCTCAGAGATTAATCTAAGAGATCAAAAAATAAGCCCTCTCTCTCTCTCCTTCTCTCCCTCTCCCTCCACTAGTGTCGCCGGCCCTAAAAGGAGGACCCCTTTTTTGCCGTGAGCTTCATCCACCAAGCAGCTGTCGACGAAGAAGAAGAGGCGGGCGCAACTCCTTCCTTCCTCTCAGAATCTTGATTTCGTTCTTCGTTTGGTGGTTAGTCTTCCCATCTCTCTCTTGGTATTCTTGTCGTGCCTTTGGAGAATCTAGTAGTTCTTGTCGGCACGAAACTCGTGGCTTTGCGAAGTCATCCCGAAGAAAACTCAGCATGGACACGAATAGAGGCGGAGCTTCCAAGGGACGCTTACGGTTAGATCTCGTCCCTTTCTTCGAGTTACGTGAGGTAATAAGTAAATTAGTTTACGTTTCTATAAAATTTTAAATATATGATCATGTCTACACAACATAAGGTTGCATGATAGATGTGTGGTTAAATAATTTGAGAAATTATTTATGCTAAATCTTCCGCTGCACGTAATTAAATTTTAAAATTACGAACCTGCATCCATGTCAACATGCACCCGGTCCCAACACCTTGTGGGTGGAGAAACCTCACCACAACACCAAACAAGCTCTGAGCACGAAGTAGACTACTAACAAGCCTTAACCAAGCTTGTTTCGTCAAGAAACTCAGCCACCACGAAGTCCACTTTAAATAGGACTTGGGGATGATTTCTCGCTACCAGTCGACTTCCCCTAGGGCAGTTGACTGGTGCCAGCCAAATTCGACCGTTGCACCCCAACATTCAAATTTTATCCAACTCACCAGCCACCTACCAGTCGACTGCCCCCAGGGCAGTCGATTGGTCCCAGGGCTGAGATCTTACTGTGAGTTCCATCACTTGACTGCCTCCAGGCCAGTTGACTGGTCTACTTACCCACCTAAGGTTACCCATCCTGAGTACATTCCACTCCGCACTCAAACCCTAGGATTTCCCGAGTACAATCACACTGCACTCGTACCCTCACGACTCGAATGACTCCTCCTTCGCAGCCTCGACTGTTGCCTTCGCACCCTCTTCATATTCGGCCCTCGTCCCTTGGATGCGCACGCAAGCCTCCAACTTGCCTCTATGCCACCCTTCACGTACACCTCGAAGTCCGCGCCCATCAGCTCATTGTCCCTGCTCTCCAAGGTCCCTCAGATGCGCACGCAAGCCTCCAGCTTGCCTCCATGCCATCCTTCACCGTACTGAGGTCGTCTAGTCAAGTCCATATGCATAACATGTACAACTTGCACACTCAACCTACACATATAAGTAAACAAGGGTAAACCTAACTTAAACCCTTTGCCCAAACATCAAAACCTATGGTCACTCCGGATCATCTTAGGGTCAATTGCTCCAACAATCTCCCCCTTTTTGATGTTTGGCAATCCGTTTAAGTTAGGGAAAACAAGATAGTAGTCAATAGCAAAAACCATGCTAAAATAAATGCATATGCAATGCATGTATGGATCCTATCCAAGTCATCCTATACCTAACCCTCCAAGTTAGGACTTTTTACACACCTAGCCCTTCATGCTAGGATTTTCCCACCTAACCCTCTAAGTTAGGATTTTCCAACACCTAGCCCTCCAAGCTAGGACTTTTCACACCTAACCCTCCAAGTTAGGATTTTCCAACACCTAGCCCTCCAAGCTAGGACTTTTCCACCCAACGGGCTTTTTAAAGCTTCTCCCAGCTCCACTTACATTGGACTTACAAAGGCTTTTTAAGAACCTCTCCAAGGTTCCCCTTACACCCCGAAGGTAGAAAACATGCTCCCCCTCAGACTTAGCTCCCCTAAACCTAGGGTTTCTAGAAAAGGTATTGATTTCTCACTTAAACCTAATATTTCTCCCCCTTTGCCATACATCAAAAAGAACGCAACAATATCCCAATTATTGGTTCTTTAAATCCCCAATGACCCTAAACACAGTGTACTAGACCCCTATACACTTGTTTCTCATCAATTGGACCCCAAACCAGCTGCTGATACCCAAATCAGCACCTGGCCAGTTGACTGCCTTCAGGGCAGACGACTGATACTCTGAATATCGATTTTCAGGCCGAATTTCAGAATTGCGCCAGAAATTTCACAAATCTCCAAAAATTCTCAAATTTCGTGGAGAACTTTGTGGTACCCATACCTACTTGCGAAAAATATATTTCACCATGTATCTATCACCATTCCCATGTTGGACACAAAACCCAAAAGTTTTCTTATGATAATTAAGGCAAATAGGAGACAACCGCCCCCATAACCCATGTCTTCTCCCAATTTTCATTTTTCCCAGGTCAAGTTCTACCCAACTTAACCTCCTAGACAGCAAGTTGAGTTATGCATAACCCAAACACCCGAGTGCTTCCCCCTTAACACCATTAAGAATTGCTCCCAAGCAATCTCTTCCTTAGTGCCAGAAAGAACTCAACAACACTCTAAAAACTCTAAAGGTTTGCAAGCACACTTGCTAGGATATGTCCTATCCTAGAAAAATATGATATCATGAAAATATCAAGTGTGCTTAACTTTAGGTACAATTCCTAGTTTCCTCAAAATTTTGACATTTGTGTCAGGTTGAAAATCAATCTAAGATTCCATATGTTTTTCAAGACTCACACTTATAATTCCACACATGGTGTTGTCCTTAGTTCTTTTCTCTTTTTCTTATGTATCATAGTATGACAACTTATCTCTCAACCCTAGACACATAAGGAAGCTTCGAAGGACTTATCATTCAAAAGTCATCCAATGAATTCTAAAACTTCCAAACCATATGATATCACACCACAAAATCTTATATTTTCACAATCCTTTCCTATGGTTTCAACTTTTGGAACTTCTGATTATCCACTAGGCCTATTCTACCTCAGCTCTCACTGATCAGTCGACTGCCCAAATGGCAGTTGACTGCAAAAACATATAGTGTGCATTTTGGCTCGGACCAGTCGATTGCCCCCAGGGCACTCGACTGATACCTGATTTTCAAGTTTTCAGGCTAAAATTCAGAAATGCCCTAAAAATTCTACAAATCTCCAAAAATTCTGAAATTTTGTGGGGAGACTTGTGAAGCCAATATTTACTTGGGGAAAATACGTTTCCAAATAAATATACACCGGATCGCAAGATTGGCACGAAAACTCCACTTATCCTAAAGTGTATCATTAAAACCTTAGCTCAAAGTTCTAATTTGGACCTCACCTTGATGCTCCTTCCCATACTCATTCATAATCCATTAGTAGCATCAAGTTACATGGCATTTTGACATTAAACCAAATTTCTTTCAATTACAATACCATTTTCACTCTTTTTCTACCTAAATTCCCTTTTTTGTGTGCCAAAGCCTAGGATTAAGACTTACCCAAGTCTCGCAAACCTATTTGGCACATTTCATCTAATTCCTTGGGAGAAAAACTTTTGAGATCCATCTACCATAGATCCCAAAGGCTTCTAGAGCTCCCTCTTGAGCTCTGAGCCTTAGCCACCTCCCTAGGTGACTCAATCCACACTAGACCACACCGGTGTCCCACCGGTGACTCTTGGCCTACAAATATGACCTTCGTAACCTTGGACACTTTGTCCTTGGTCAAGTCACTCCTTTTCCCTTCGAATGGCACTCCCTTACCATCCTTAGACTTCTCCTCCTCACCATGATTGTGCCTTCCCAACATACTTCTTTTTGTTGGTCCTAGAGGTCTTAGACCGATATCCTAATCCCGATCTATCATAGTTGGGTTTTAAGCTACCCAACACCATGTCAAAGCCCTTAGATCCAATCGTGAATCTTTCTAGGGCCTTTTCTAATGTATCAAGTCTTGCCCTCAAGGCTTGATTTTCCCTCTCTAAAGTTCTAAACTTAGTGCCCATATGTCCACCTTGGACATTTTTAGACCTATCCACTTTTCTAGGCACATTCCTTCTCTTCTTGGGATTAGTGCCTTGTTCCTTAGGTCTAGAGGTCTTGGGTCTATCATGATGCATGCCTTTCCTAGGGTTATGATCTACCTTGTTATCTTTAGTCCTATCATTATATTTAAAATCAAAGTTATGCACCATTAAGCAGTTTTCATGAAATCTAGCATGCATGGATGAACAATTTACATTATTTCTAACATTCATAGAGGAATTTAAATTTGAATGGCAAATTGACCTAGAGTTAGGAATTACCTCCATTACCCTTGTAGCTCCTCCTTGATGTATGCTCTTCTTCTTCTCCTTCTTCTCCCATTTCTTCAAATGCTCTAATTTCTTGAACTCTTTCCTTCTTGAGCATTTGGTGCGGTAGTGTCCCATCTCACAACACGTAAAACATCTAATCTTCTATTTTCTCTCTTGGGCTCCTCCATTCCTACAATTCATGTTAGATTTAAATCGAATGGACTCGTGTTTAGAGAGTACCTCTTTTTTACCTTTTGGTCACTTATGTTGGTGCAGAAAGCACCCATGTCGAACCTGAGTTTTGATAATGGCAACAGGGCTCAAAAGTTAAGTCTTATTTGTTTTCTAACATGTTACTCTAGTGTGCAGGGTAAAAAGCCCTAGCGAAGGACTGCTAGGCACTGGCGAAGGAATGCCAGGATATAAAGCCCTAGCGAAGGACTGCTAGGCACTGGCAAAGGAATGCCATGGTAAAAAACCCTAGCGAAGGACTGCTAGGCACTGGCAAAAGGAATGCCAGGGTACTGAAGCCCTAGTGAAGGACTGCTAGGCGCCAGGCGATGGACAGCTTGGGACTGAAGCCCTAGCGAAGGAATGCTAGGCACCGGGAGAAGGGCAGCTCGGTATCCAAGACCTGACGAAGGACCGCCATGCAAAAGTCCAACCAGAGGAGCGGTTGGCATCAGGTAAATTATCCCGAGAGGAGTAGGTGAGGACGTGTTCCCCGTTGAGGGAACAGTAGGCGTCGGTTCGACCTAGGGTTCCATTTTGGAGACCCAAAGTCAGAACCAAGACAGCTAAGGATGTATAAAAAATAATAATATAATACTGTTTTAAGTTATTTTGGACTAACCCTGGATGCAGGACCGAAGGACTGAGTATCTGCAGCTCAGAGAGCCTCAAAGGAGTGAGGCAGAAGCTGAGCAGGGCGCCCCAGATGTTCCGGGTGCCCCCAAGGTGAATACCAATCAACAGGAGCAAAAACGCACTTCGACAGCTAACGGTCAGGGTGCCCCGGATGATCCGGGCGCCCCCATCGCGCGGGCGCCCTGCATGTCGCGGGCGCCCCCAGCGATCAGGGCGGCCCCGTCAAAGACTGATCCCAAAGTTTAAGGGATCAGAGCAGACCGAGACGTAGGCGGATTGACCGACACGTGGGGGGCGCCCCGGACGTTCCGGGAGCCCCCAGGCCCTATAAAAGGACCCACGAACCAAGGCTTCAGGACAACACTTCAATTCAACGCTTCTACGCTCTTCTGCTCTCGCTCTCTACTCCGGATACCTTCCAACTCGAGCCGACGACGTCCCTCCGCTCCAAAAAGTCAATCTACATCGGACGTCGGTAACGAAGAGCAAATTTCTTTTTTTTGTGTTTACGATACTGCAAGTGCAATATTGATTTGTAAACCTTTTGCGAACGTATATAATTGCCCGCAGAAAACGGTCAACGACCGTGGGCCTTGGAGTAGGAGTCGACCTAGGCTCCGAACCAAGTAAAAATAACTGTGTTCGTGTGTTTTGTTTTAATTTCCGCTGTGCAATTTCTCTATTGTTAAATCCGAATGATTTCTGATATTCACCCCCCCCTCTATCGGTTCTCTCGATCCAACAAGTGGTATCAGAGCGGGGAAGTCCAAATCTTGTGCAACCACCAGTTTGAAAATTTTTTGGATTTCTCTATTAATATTTTTTTTCGAACTTCTGTTAATATTTTTTTCGTTCGAACTTCGTTTAATATTCTTTTTCCGTTCGAACTTCTTCTAATATTTTTTTTCGAAATTTTTTCGTTAATCGAGGATGGTGCAACACCCCTCGATATCTTATTTTGCTTATCCAGCACTACTAATCCAAGACCAAGTCTTGGGACAAAGTTCGTTTCTTAGTTTTTTTCAGTTAAAATCCCTAAATGGCCATGCAAGAAGGATTCATCACCGCCAGACCTCCACTTTTCTGTGGAGAAGACTTTTCCTATTGGAAAAGCTGAATGGAGGTCCACCTGAAAACTCAGGTGGACATGTGGATAATCATCCAGTCCGGACTGGAGATTCCGAAGAACGCTGAAGGAGTACCACAAACCTACTCAGAATGGGACAATGCTCTGAAGCGGAAAATTGAAGCCGATGCAAAAGCGACTCAGACCCTCCAATGCGGCTTAACAAAAGAGGAGCTGAACTGGGTAGGTCCTTTCAACAATGCCAAAGAGCTGTGGATAAAATTGATCGAGCTGCATGAAGGAACATCAGACACTCAGATCAGCAAGAGAGATCTGCTCCTGAACAAACTGTATACCATCAAGATGGCCGACAACGAAACAGCAGCCCAACTTCACGCACGAATCCAAGAATTAATGAACAGTCTTCACACTATTGGTCACAAGGTAGAAAACCGTGACCTAATAAGGTATGCTTTAAATTCTTTCCCTAGAAACACCTTGTGGGCATCTATGGTAGATGCATACAAGGTTTCAAGGGATCTCTCAAAAATTAAATTAGATGAATTGTTTTCCGAATTAGAACTGCATGAACAAACTAACTGCAATTTGGCCGAGAAAGGTATTGCCTTTGTTGCAGGTAAAATTGGAAGGACAATAAAGAAGAAGCCTCAACCTAAACCTGAGTCTAACTCAGACTCAGACTCAGAACACGAAGAAGGAGATCGACCTAAGCTAGTCCGACTGGCCCGAAGCTACTATAATGAATTGAAGAACCAAACCAACAGACGGAAAACAAGCCGATGAAAGGACGAACCAGCTGAACCCACAAATGACAAAAATAAGCCCAACGTGACTTGCTACGAGTGCAAGAAGAAGGGCCACTACAAGACAGAGTGTCCAAACCTGAAGGAGACCATGAAGACAAGAAGAAAGAAAGCACTCCAAGCAACCTGGGATGAATCTTCCTCAGAAGAAGAAGAAGAAGCACCTCAGTCAAACCTACTAGCCCTGACCGCCTCAGAAGAAGTCGGGACTGAGTCAGAGTCAGAACAGGACGACGGCAGACTAACCTTTTCAGAAGACGGCGAAATCAAGGTAAGTGGTTTCAATAGAAATCAGTTAAATGAACTTATTTCGTATCTTTCTCGAGATTTGGCAAAAGCCAAACTCCGATTCGAATCCCTCCGACAGGAAGTAAAATTCCTGAAAGAGGGAGCTGACTCTAAACCCTTAACCGAGAAGGTTCAAGAAGGAACTCCTACTCAAGTTGAAAAACTTGAGAAAGAGAACTCTTCCCTGAAAACTCAGGTTAAGGATCTTAGATCAACCTTAGAACGATTCACTTCTGGTTCCAAGGGTCTTGACATGATTCTTGGAAAACAGAAGTCCATTCTAAATCGATCAGGACTTAGCTATAGAACCAAATCCCGACAAAGATCTTACTTTGCTGTACTGAATCAGTCCAGAAGTAAAGTTCAGGCATGGATACCAAAACTATGCCTGAACCAACAAACTGGATCAAATCAATATTGGATCCCCAAGGACAAGATTCACATCTTGCCTAACCATTACCGTGGCTTTAGTCCAGGGGGAGCCAAATTAAAAACTATTTTTATTGTTAGATAAATTTCACTCTTGATTGCACTTTGCCTGTCTGATTGTTTATTTAAATTTCTGCAATTTATCATGCTCAGACTTAGGAATTGTTAGATTAAGGACTGAACCAACTTAACTATAATTTGACAACATAGTATTGGGAGGAGGTGAGATGATAGTACGTTAGGGAATCCAATTCTAATAAGCTCAAGTATACTCTACTTGGTCTCTTTAGACTGGTGAAACTAGCCGAAGCTACCGATCCAAGACCCAAACTAGTTAGACCAGAATTTTTCAAAGATTAATTTTGAAAATGAAATTTCATTGAAAGGCTTTGTCAAGGAAAGGGTTGTTGATCCAATAAGGCTGCGGCCAAAGAAGGCCTAGTGCCTCGCCAAGACCTGGAAGCCAATTTTTTAATTTCAAATTCAAATTACTTTTTGTCAAATTCAAATCTAACACAATTTTCAGTTAAGTATAGATTAAAACATTTCCTTTCAAAATAAATTTAACTGTTTTCAAAAATTAATTTAAGGTTTTCAAAATAAATAATAATATTTCAAAATAATTTTACTTATCAAAACTTGTCTCACAAAACCTATAAGGCTAACGTGATTGAAAACCCTATATTTGGGTGAGACAAACTAGGCAGTGAAAATCAATTTAAGCTATTCCTGACTCTAATTGGATCCAAATCAACAAAACTCTTTATGTGTAGGAACATAAAGATTTGGACCAATGGATGTTGGATAGCGGTTGCTCCAGACACATGACTGGAGATAAATTGAAATTCACCAAACTCAAGTTCAAGAACCTAGGCTCAGTGGCATTTGGCAACAATGCTACACTCAAGGTAATTGGGTCAGGTAATATTGAACTCAAATCTGACTTTGTTATTAAGAAAGTTCTTTTGGTTGAAAACTTCAATTTTAACTTGCTTAGCATAAGTCAGTTATGTGATTCTGGTTATATAGTCTCCTTCAACAATTCTAACTGCCTGATTAGAAATGTACAAGACTCAGAAATCATGCTTAAGGGCACTAGGAAAAATAATGTATACAATATAAACCTTCCCCTTGTACCCAAATGTATGTTAACTCAGTTAGAACAATCAAACCTCTGGCATAGGAGATTAGGTCATACCAATATGAGAACTATCTCAAAAATCACCCAACTTGGACTAATTAAAGGTATACCTAAAATTAAAAATTATGAAAACCTAATATGTGAATCATGTAATCAAGGTAAACAAACCAAATCTAATCACAAACTAATCCAATCTGACCTAACTCAATCCACACTTGAGCTCCTACACCTTGACCTATTTGATTCACATGGAGCCAAGTCACTAAGCGGAAATCGATACTGCTTAGTAATAGTTGATGATTATTCTAGATTCACCTGGGTTAGGTTTCTAAAAACCAAAGATGAAACCCTAAACCTATTTAATGAATTCTGTAAATTAATTGAAAATCAAAACGATACTAAAATTAACAAACTTAGGAGTGACCACGGGGGAGAATTTGAAAATCAAATGTTCGAGGAATTCTGTAAGGTCAATGGATATTTAGATGAATTTACCAACAAAATGGGATAGTCGAAAGAAGAAATAGAACATTACAGGAAGTTGCTAGGGCTATGCTCAACGAATTTAACTTAGCAAACCAATATTGGGCAGAAGCGATTAGTACGGCTTGTTACATCCAAAATAGGGTGTTGATTAACAAGCGACACAACAAAACACCCTATGAACTCTATTACCATAGACTCCCAAATCTACACTACCTAAGGGTCTTTGGATGCAAAGTCCATATCCTAAACACCAAAGACTATTTAGGAAAATTTCAGTCCAAGTCAACCCGAGGTATCTTCCTAGGATACTCAGCCACAAGTAGAGTCTATAGAGTTTACAACAAACAAACTAAGAAAATTGAAGAAACAACAAACTTAATATTTGATGAAGAAATCAACTCAACATCTGGAAATCCAGGCCTAACTTCATCAAATTGTGATCAAGAAAATAATGAACAAACTAGTGAATCTTTAATTGAACCCTTAAACGAACTAACTATTGAACCAATTAATGAGTCAACTGAACCAATTATCGAACCAACAAATGAACCAACCCAAAGAGTCGAAACAAATAGTCAACCAAACCGACCAGCCGGATCTGAGGCTGAACCAAGTTCTAGAAGAATCAAGAAACCCAGACTCAGTCACCCAACCGATCAAATTGTGGGAGATCCAACTCTAGGAGTCAGGACTAGATCCTCCTATAGAAACCTTAGTCAAATAGCTATGATATCAAAAATAGAACCCAAAACTATAGATGAAGCCCTACCTGACCCTGATTGGATCATAGCTATGCAAGAAGAATTAGCCCAATTTGAAAGGAACCAAGTCTGGGAATTAGTACCTAAACCTGAGGGCAAATCCGTCATAGACACTAAGTGGGTTTTTAGGAATAAGCTAATGATCAAGGAGAAATAGTTAGAAATAAAGCCTGATTAGTAGCGAAGGGATTCAGCCAAGTAGAGGGATTAGATTACGATGAAACATATGCCCCAGTAGCTAGACTTGAGTCCATTAGAATGTTGTTAGCCTTTGTATCCCATAAAGGATTTAGGCTAAATTAAATGGATGTAAAGTCAGCCTTCCTAAATGGATTTATTAAAGAAGAAGTTTATGTAGGATAACCCCCTGGGTTTGAGGACTTAGAAAAACCTGACCACGTTTACAAATTAACTAAAGCACTATATGGGTTAAAACAAGCACCTAGGGCTTGGTATGAACATTTATCAACTTACTTAACTTCTAAAGAATTTAAACAAGAACACTTAACTTGACTAACCCTTGCGAAAACTACTGTTTATAACAGTTAGTAAATAGCTAATTGGGTTAGACAGGTCCCTACAAGAGGAAAATTAAATAATTTGGTTTAAGTCTTATCATGAATTGATTCAGTATAGAAAAATCATACAAATATTTTCCTTTATGAAATTTATTTCCTTTATGCAATTCAATTCCTGCTATATTTAACCGTTTTTGATATATGGCAAAGGGGGAGAGATAGGAAAGGAGAGAGTTTAAAATTTTCTATTTCAAAATTTATTAAAAACTCTATCCTTTTATTCAAAAAGTATCAAGTTTCTCAAAGCATTTAAGTTTTCAAAAGGTTGCTGAAGTACTTAAGTTCTCAAGCATTTCAAAATTTTCTAAGTACTTATGTTTTTCAAAATTTTCTTTTACTAAGTATTTAAAATTTCAAAATCATATTAAATACTTAAAGTTTTTGTGTTTTCAAAAATTGCTAAGTACTTTAAACTAACGGTTCTTAAAAGTTTCCTATGTACTTTAAATCGTAAAGTTTCCAAAACTTCTGAGCACTTAAGGCGTCAAAATTTTCAGTACTCTAAACTTAAGTTGTCTTCTTAAAGTTTTTAAAATTTATCAAAATAGTTAAACTCTTTCCAAAGTACACAACGAATCACTTTGGAAAACGTAAGCTTTAAAGTCTTTAAGTTAAAACCATCTTCAGACTTAAGACCTATTTTTGAAAAATCTAGGGGGAGATTCCTTCCAGGGGAGGGAACAAAAGGTAATTTTTATATGCCTTGATTAAACTTAACTTTTTGAACCAGGGTTGCCATAAATCAAAAAGAGGGAGATTGTTGGTGCAGAAAGCACCCAAGTCGAACCCGAGTTTTGATAATGGCAACAGGGCTCAAAAGTTAAGTCTTATTTGTTTTCTAACATGTTACTCTAGTGTGCAGGGTAAAAAGCCCTAGCGAAGGACTGCTAGGCACTGGCGAAGGAATGTCAGGATATAAAGCCCTAGCGAAGGACTGCTAGGCACTGGCGAAGGAATGCCATGTAAAAAACCCTAGCGAAGGACTGCTAGGCACTGGCGAAGGAATGCCAGGGTACTGAAGCCCTAGCAAAGGACTGCTAGGTGCAAGGCGAAGGACAGCTTGGGACTGAAGCCCTAGCGAAGGAATGCTAGGCACCGGGCGAAGGACAGCTCCGTATCCAAGACCTGACGAAGGACCGCCAGGCAAAAGTCTAACCAGAGGAGCGGTTGGCATCAGGTAGATTCTCCCGAGAGGAGTAGGTGAGGACGCGTTCCCCGTTAAGGGAACAGTAGGCGTCGGTTCGACCTAGGGTTCCATTTTGGAGACCCAAAGTCAGAACCAAGACAGCTAAGGCTATATAAAAAATAATAATATAATACTGTTTTATGTTATTTTGGACTAACCCTGGATGCAGGACCGAAGGACTGAGTGTCTACAGCTCAGAGAGCCTCAAAGGAGTGAGGCAGAAGCTGAGCAGGGCACCCCGGATGTTCCGGGCGCCACCAAGGCGAATACCAATCAGCAGGAGCAAAAATGCGCTTCAACAGCTAACGGTCAGGGCGCCCCGGATGTTCCGGGCGCCCCCATCGCGCGGGCGCCCCTCATGTTGCGGGCGCCCCCAGCTCCAGCTAGCAAAGCAGCAGCAGCTCGAAGCCCCCAGGCCCTATAAAAGGACCCTCGAACCAAGGCTTCAGGGCAACACTTCAATTCAATGCTTCTACGCTCTTCTGCTCTCGCGCTCTACTCCGGATACCTCCTAACTCGAGCCGACGACGTCCCTCCGCTCCGAAAAGTCAATCTACATCGGGCGTCGGTAACGAAGAGCAAATTTCTTGTTTTTTTGTGTTTACGATACTGCAAGTGTAATATTGATTTGTAAACCTTTTACGAACTTATAGAATTGCCCGCAGAAAATGGTCAACGACCGTGGGCCTTGGAGTAGGAGTCGACCTAGGCTCCGAACCAAGTAAAAATACCTGTGTTTGTGTGTTTTGTTTTAATTTCCGCTGTGTAATTTCTCTATTGTTAAATTCGAACGATTTTCGATATTCACCCCCCCCCCTCTATCGGTTCTCTCGATCCACAACTTATCCTTGTAGTGCCCCTTTTCATTACAACCAAAGCATATAATGTGATCTTTGTTCCTTGCTTTGGTGGAGGTTGAGGTGGATGCTAGGTTGACTTCTTCTTCACCCTTGGATGAGGTAGATGCTTCCTCTTGTTCCGGCATGGATGTGGGTCTCTCCTCCCCCTCAATCCTTGAGGTGGTGACCTCTTCCTCTTCTTCTCTTGAGGAGTATGATGATCTTTCACTTAACTCAGCCTCCTCACTTGAAGAAGTTGACATTTCATTTCTTCTTCTTGACTCATTTGACTTTTCTCCTTGGGCTCTTGACTTTGTGTAGGAGTCTCATGAATTTCTTCCAATTTATTCCATAACTCGTATGCATTTGAATATTTTCCTACATCACTCAAGACATGGTTAGGCAACATATTGATTAAAACATTGATTACATTTTCATTTGCCGTAGATTGCTCTTGTTGTTCACTTGTCCAATATCTAGGGCGGAGCTTCTTTCCGTGCTTGTCTCTAGGAATCTCAAATGGTTCTTCTATTACCATTACACACTCCCAATCCATGTCGAGCCACATCTTCATTCTATCTCTCCAATATGCAAAATCTCCATGCTCGTATGGTGGTGGTGAGTTTATATCGTCACCCAACTTGTCTTCCATGACTCATTTCCTCTAGCGTGTGCTCCCTCGGTGGGTAGTCCGTAGAAGAGCATCCTTGCTTTGATACCAACTGTAAGGATCGATTTGTACGCTAGAGGGGGGTGAATAGCGTTTCTTCGGATCTTCTTGTACCTACGTTGTTAGTTGCACTGCGGAAACAATAATAATTAAAATAAACAATGCTAACAAGAATGGTTTACTTGGTATCCACCCCGGTCGGGTGACTAATCCAAGAATCCGTCGATGGATCACTCACCGGATAACCTCCGGCTATCACGTGTCGCTCCTTGTGGGTTGAGAAACGTCACCACAACACCAAACAAGCTCTGAGCATGAAGTAGCCTACTAACAAGCCTTAACCAAGCTTGTTTCGTCAAGAAACTCAGCCACCACGAAGTCCTCTTTAAATAGGACTTGAGGCTGATTTCTCGCTATCAGTCGACTGCCGACTGGTGCCAGCCAAATTCGACCGTTGCACCCCAACGTTCGAATTTTAGCCAACTCACCAGCCACCTACCAGTCGACTGCCCCCAGGGCAGTCGACTGGTCCTAGGGCAGTCGACTGGTCCCAAGGCTGAGACCTTACTGTGAGTTCCATCAGTCGACTGCCTCCAGGCCAGTCGACTGGTCTACTCACCCACCTAAGGTTACCCATCCTGAGTACATTCCACTCCGCACTCAAACCCTAGGATTTCCCGAGTACAATCACACTACATTCGTAGCCTCACAACTCAACTGACTCCTCCTCCACAGCCTCGACTGTTGCCTTCGCACCCTCTTCATCTTCGGCCCTCATCCCTTGGATGCGCACGCAAGCCTCCAGCTTGCCTCCATGCCCCCCTTCACGTATGGCTCAAAGTCCGCTCCCATCAGCTCATCGTCCCTGCTCTCTAAGGTCCCTCAGATGCGCACGCAAGCCTCCAACTTGCCTCCATGCCATCCTTCACCGTACTGAGGCCGTCCAATCAAGTTCATATGCGTAACCTGTATAACCTGCACACTCAACATACACATATAAGTAAACAAGGGTAAACCTAACTTAAACCCTTTGCCCAAACATCAAAACCTATGGTCACTCCGGACCATCTTAGGGTCGATTGCTCCAACTGTTAAGTCTAAGATTTAATCAAAACTTGTGTTAGATTCAAATTTATCAAATAGTGATTTAAAAGTGAGTTTCGATAATTAGCTTCTAGGTCTTGGCGAGGCACAGAGGTCTTCTTTGGTCGTAGCCTTATTGGAGCAACAACCCTTTCCTTGACAAAGCCTTTTACCGAAAGTTCATTTTTAATTTACTTCTTAAAAATTTTTGGTCTAACTAGCTTAGGTTTTGGATCGGTATCTTCAGCTAGTTCCACCAAACTAAACAGACCAAGTAAGGTACACCTTACCCTACTGGTTGTTCAAGTACTATGTTACACCAAACTAAAAGGGCTTCCCTAACGTACTATCATCACACCTCCTCCTAGTACTATGTTGTTCAAGTTTCAAGTAAATCATTTGTCCTTAACTAACCATTCCTAAGTCTAAACATAATAAAATTGGAGAAATAAAATAAACAAGTAACAAGCAATTAAAAAAATCATCTAATTATGAAAATTGTTTTTATATTAGCTCCCCCTGGACTGAAGCCTCTATAAGGGTTAGGCAAGATGTGAATCTTGTCCTTAGGGATCCAAAATTGGTTTGGTCCAGCTTGTTTATTCAAACATAGCTTTGGGACCCATGCTTGGACTCGAGTTCTAGCTTGGTTCAATACGGAATAGTAAGACCGTTGTCGCGATTTGGTTTGATAGCCTAGTTGATAAGTGATATTTTATTGATTATTTCAGATGCCAAAATCCATGTTTGACCCATGTTTTTCTTGCTTAATTGTGAATTTACCCTAGGTTCTAGGACTTACATTTATTTTGGACTTAATTGCAAATCTTTACATATTTGAAATGATTTGGCACTAAATTGTTAATCTAATTTTTGCAGGCTTGAAAAGATCATGGACCTAGGGCATACTAGGTCAAACTTGAGTCGGAAGTGGAACCAGATCGAATGATCAAGCTTCAGATTAATCTGGGTCGTCCGATTCAAAAGCGGCTAGATCTGAGCCATCTAGGACCATCTGAGGCAATCCAAGATAGGGTTAGGGTTGATCAAGCACTGAGGTCACGATCTGAGATTTTCATCCCAATCAGAGATCATTCAACCATTGGATCAAGCACAGAGGGCTCTAGACTGTCCATTCAAAGATTAGGTTGATCTGAGCCATCCGTTGCTAATCTGGAGGATCAGAGCTACCCTGAGGCAGATCCTGACCCTTGATCAAGATCATCAAAGTTTGGCCCAGATTGGATGAATATCAGCCATTGGATTCATTCAAAAAGATCTCAGCCGTTCATTCCTATGTATTTAATCAAACATTTCCCACAGAGCACAGCGTCGTGTCTTCCTCGCCACAACTTCCTTCTTCGTTTGTTCTTCATTTGTTCAGTATTTTCTTTAATCCAAGGGGCGCGACCCCTCAATTCTTTGGTTAGAACAAGATCTGGATCATCGGGAGGAGGTTTTAGTGAAGTTTCCAATTCTCAATTGCCCAAGAAACAAAGACGAGAGAGGGTTTCTTCGGTTCTGCCATGTGCTGCCTTCAATCTCAGCTGTGCTCCATTTCCATCCACCGGAGCTATCTGGAGGGGTTCCCTAGAGTGCTCTGACCATCCCCGAATCACCATCGCATTTGGAAGAAGCTGGATTGAAGAAGTCAAATGGGAATTTCAGTTTGAGCAGAGTTGAGCTCGGATTTGATTCGCAGAGGCTGATTCTCGATGGTTTGTGGAGCTTACGGGTTCGAGGCTTGCCCTTGCGTGACGAACAAGGAGTTCTTGAGCTAGGGAAGGATTGAGGCTTAGTTTTCTTATTGCAATTTCTGTTTTTAGTTGTAATTTCAAATTCTGCATTTTCCTTACTGTTTCTGAAATTTTGATTAGTTAAGCTCAGTTTCCTGATTTGTATCTGGAATTCATTAGTGTTTTAATTCAGCATTCTTACTAGCTAAGTTGTTGCTTAGTGAACATTCGCAATTAATCGTAGTTCAGCTTGCGTTTCAGTTTACAGTGTTGCGTATAAGCTCTTTTTCCTTTGTATTAGTTTTCTTTTTCTTGAGTTTTTGCACTTTGTATCAAGCTAGTTGTAGTTTATCTCTTGAATTTAAATTGTAGCTTGTTTCATTTACACAGCACGTGAATTCAATTCTGAAATTGGTTTCAATCTGCATATTAGTTTTCCTTGCGTACCAACTCACAATTTCTGCAAGTTAGCTTCCTTTCTGCAAAATTTCAGTTTCAAGTCTGTAAGTTTCGATTATTTTCTTCTGAAGTTTGTGTTAAGGGAACCTTAGATCCTCTGCATCTTGTCCGAACATCAGTTCTGTGCACTAGTTTCAGTTTGTTGTTTGTTCTGCATTGGTTTGCAGCTGAATTTCTGCATTCCGATTCTAATGTTCTACACTTTCATTTCTGCATCAGCTGTGTTGAGTGATCAGTTTTTGACTCCTGAAATTTCTTCATTCATCCTTGCTTATCACCCCCACTGGTAGCTGAGTTTGTCAAGCTAAATTGTTTAGTGTAATTTCTGAATTCAGTTCCATATATGCATTAGTCACAGCTGGTTGCGTATCAGTTCCGTTTCTATTGCTGCATATCAGTTTCATATCTGCTGAATCATGTATCAACTGAAAACCCAGCAAACTGATTTATATCAGCTAGAGTTCTATTCAGTTTGTTCTTGGAATTTAGTTGTCCTCTCGGCACATCAATTTTCATTCCTTGCAAGATGTATCAAGTAAGAATTCAGTAAGGATTTGAGTAGCTTGTTTGAGTTTAGCTGGTTTTTAGTTCGCTTCCTGATGTTAACCACACCCTTTAGTGTATTTTTGGTGCTTGAAATCAGTTGCCTTCACATTCAATTTGTTTCTAAACTATATTCTTTCTATTCGGCAAGTTGGCCTGCATTGCTAGCACCTTGTATCAAATAAAGTCTTGGCACCGAATTTGTATTAGTTTGGCTATAGATTGCTTTGCATTTGGTTTGTCCGGAGTGATAATTCTTGAAGAAGTTCCTTGCGTTAGTATCAATCGGGATTTGGTTTGATTTTATATTAGATTGGTTTTCCAAATTAGGCTAAGTTGCATTTAAGCTCCCATTTGTTTGAGTTCATTGGTTGAATGACTTGGGTTATGTTCCATGGTTAAGTTCTTTACTTTATATTACGATTTCATTTCTAATTGGAACCAAACCCAGATTTTATTTGAAACCCAATACAATTTAACGACACATAAACTCGAGCTCGAATCACACACTCTCAACTAGCCCTAGGAAAAATACGACCTGTGGCCCCTTTACTACGTTTTCATTCTTTGATTGCAAAAAGGGTTTCTAGCTTACACATATCTAAATTTTGAGACCCACATTTCGTGACACCTAGTTAGCGGTCATCACTAGTCCGGATCGGTTTAGAACTGACTTCTTCTTTCCAAGAATCATGTCAAGATTCTTGGAACCCGATGTGAATCGTTCTAAAGCAAGTCTGAGTTCCTTGACTTGAGTTTTCAAGGAGGAATTCTCTTCCTCAAGCTTTCGAACTTGAGTTGAGTTTCCTTCTTGAACTAACTCGGTTAAGGAACTTGAGTTGACTTCCTCTTTTAGGAGTTTGACTTCCTATCGGAGGGTTTCAACCCGGATGTTGCCTTTCGTCAACTTGCATGACAAGTATGAGATTAAATCATAAAGTTCAGATTCAGGATAACCTCTTACCTTGATTTGTTCGCCCTCCGAGATCGAGAGCTTTCCGGTGTCGATGTCTTCATTCGGGTCAGATTCCGTTCCGGAGTCGATGTCTTCTGAGGCAGGAAAAGCAAGGAGGTTCGAGTGCTGAGCTTCTTCTTCTTCTTCCGAGGATGATTCGTCCTAGGTGGCTTGAAGAGTCTTCTTCTTCCTAGCCTTTTTGTTCTCCTTCAGGATGGGGCACTCTAATCTGAAATGTACCTTCTTGTTGCACTCGTAGCATGTTATGCTCCCATTGTTCTTCTGGCTTGTCAAGGGTTCAGATGGATCTTCCTTCTTCCGATTTGTCTTCTTCTTGTTTGTTTGATTTTTGAGCTCCTTGTAGTAATCGCGAGCTAACCAGACCAATTTTGGACGATCTCCTTCATCGTCGTTAGACTCCGAATCTGAGTCGAACTTGGGTACTGGTTGTATCTTCTTCTTCTGAGATCTTCCTGGAGTTTTCCTGCAATAAAAGCAATACTCTTCTTGACCAAAGTAGCATTAGTTTGCTCATGTAATTCTAATTCGGAAAACAGTTTATCTAATTTAATTACGAAGAGGTTACTGGAAACCTTGTAGGCATCCACCATAGATGGCCACAGTGTGTTCCACTACAAAAAAAATTGATTATTCAGGGACGAAATTTTGGGACAAATATTTTTGTCCCAGAATTGCAACAAATTTTGTGGCAAAAAAAATATTTGTTGCAAATTTGGAACGAACTTAGCAACGAAATACGTTCGTCGCAATTTAGCAACAAAATATTTTTCGTCCTAAAAATTGTTGCAATTCAATAATGAATTTAAATATTCGTTGCTAAATCTGTGACGAATCTGCAATAAATTTATTATTTGTCACAAATTTTGCGATGAATAATAAATTCGTCACAAAATTCTCCAAAAATATAATAATTATTATAATTAAATTTTATAAATCAGGGGCAAATCTCGAATTCATCCCAGAATCAGAGACGAATATGTAGAATCGTCCCTTATTTTGGGACGAATATGTGGATTCGTCCCTGATTATGGGACGAATCTAAGATTCGTTCCAAAATCTGGGATGAATCCAGAATTCGTCCCTGAATCTGGGATTAATCTGTGGATTCGTCCCAGATTCAGGGATGAATCCACAAATTCATCCCAGATTCAGGGGATTTAGGGACGAATCAGTGGATTCATCCCAGATTCAGGGACGAATATGTGGATACATCCCAGATTCAGGGACGAATCCACAGCTTCGTCCCAAATTCAGGGACGAATCCAGGATTCATCCCAGAATAATAAATAATTATAAAAAATTTAATCAAGTCAAAAATCCTATCTAGAGATATCGAAATTTTCGAAATCGATTTCTATCTTTTAGTTCCCTTATTTTGATAATATAGATATGCTCATACATAATATTTTGATCGAATTTATAATATTTTTCATTTCAAATTAACTTAATTGAGTAACAATGTTTTAATTATAAATATAGTTGAGTTTAATATAGGTTTGAGTTACAAATTAATATTAAAGAGAGTTCAGAATGATACAAAATTAGTTCTATATGTTTGTATAGCTCTCCTGATTTTAAAAATGTTATCAAAAATTATTAAGGCCAAATATATTTATGGATGTGATTTTTTAACAAGAAACTATTTTAAAAATTAAATTTGGATTAAAAAATCATTGGTTTCGATATATTATTTGAAATTTATATTTGAGAGCACTTATAAATTCAGGAAAAGTAGACGAACACGTAGGAATCGATTTCATGTAATTCCGATATCTCTAGGTAGGGTTTCGAACTTAGTACACCTATTTATAATTAATTATAATTCTGGGACGAATCTATGGATTTGTTCCAGAATCTGGGATGAATCCTGGATTCGTCCCAGAATGAAAAATAATTATAAAATTTAACCGTATCGGAAAGCCTACTTAGAGATATCGGAATTACACGAAACCAATTCCAACGTGTACGTCCCTTTTCTTAATAATATGGATATCCTCATACATCATATTTTGATCCAATATTTTTTGTATTTATAGTTAAGTTAAATATGTAAATATTTTAATTGTAAATGTATATACAGCTAATCATGAGTTCAATATGAATTAAAGTTGCAAATTGATGTTAGAGATAGTTCTCGGAACGATATAAAACTAATTCTATGTGTTTGTGTAGCTGTACTGATTATAAAAATGTTATCAAACATTATTGAGGCCAAATATATTTATGAATGTAATTATTTTAATACCAAACTATTTAAAAATCAAATTTGGATAAAAAAATCACTGGTTTCGTTATATTAGTTCAAATTGATATTTGAGAGCACTTATAAATTCAGAAGAAGTACACGAAGACATAACAACCAGTTTCATGTAATTCTGTATCTCTAGGTAGGGTTTCAGACTTAATATATTATTTGTAATTAATTTTAATTCTGGGACGAATTTTGGATTCGTCTCAGATTCTGCGACGAATCTATATATTCGTCCCAAATCTAGCGACGAATCTATGGATTCGTCTAAGAATCTGGGGCGAATCTGAAGATTCGTCCCAAAATCTGGGAGGAATCCTGGATTGATCCTAGAATTAAAATTATTTATAAATAATAAACTTAGTTTGAAACCCTACATCAAAATTATACGAAGTCAATTCCAACGTGTTCGTTCCCTTTTGCTGATAATATACATAACCTCATACATCATATTTTGATCAAATTAATATATTTTGTTTTCAAAGTTAAGTTAAACATGTAAATGTTTTAATATATATTAGATTTAAAAATTAACGACAGAGAGTGTTATGAATGATATGAAACTAGTTTTATGTATTTGTATAGCTCTCCTGATTATAAAATGTTATTAAATTTTATTAAGATAAAATATGTTTGTGGATGTGATTTTTTAACACGAAACTATTTAAAAAATTAATTTTGGATAAAAAAAATCATTGGTTTCGATATATTATTTGAAATTTATATTTGAGCGCACTTAAAAATTCAGGAGAAGTTGATGAACACATAGAAATTGATTACGTATAATTCCGATATCTCTAGGTAGGATTTCGGACTCAATTTACTTATTTATAGTTAATTTTAATTCTAGGACAAATCCTGGATTCGTCCCAGATTATGGGACGAATTTGTAGATTTGTCCCAAAATTTGGGACGAATTCTGGATTCATCCTAGATTCTAGGACGAATCTATGAATTCGTCCCAGATTTGGCGACGAATTTTAGATTCGTCCTAGAATATGGGACGAATAGACAAATTCGTTGCTAATTTGGGGATGAAATTTGGGACGATAAAATTTCATCCCAAAATTACTTTTTATACAGCTTCCCATCCCCTTCATTTGCCCTAGATCTGAACGGTTTCGGTTTGGAGCGGTGACGACTTGCCCTAGATCTGAACTTTAGGGTTTGGAGCGGCGACAACACGCATGGGATCTCCAACGATCGATGGTAACATTCTCTCCCGTCTCTTTTCTCACCCTCTACAACTCCGACGAGCCACCGGCGGCTCGCGTTGGTTGGCGGCTCGTGCTTGCTGGCGCCCGTGGACCGACGCCACCCCTGTTAGTGCTATGAGAGAAGTGTCCTAAAGCAATCGCCTTATGGTTGTAAACATTTATTTTAATAAATGATAATTCACTATTTGAGTATACATGTTTGTGTATTTGATTGGGATCTTAAACTCATCTACTGAATGTCCGCAATACAATCCACAGCATAAGAGAATTTGTGATGGGATCACAACTAGTGATTATCTCTAAATGTGCAATTGTGAAGTATTGAAAATATCCCTAGTCGATGAATTGATAAATACGGACATTATCAATTCTGTTGAGACTAGCATGGGTTATTCTCTAATCAGCTGATTCTCACTGGCTGGTGACATTGGGATGTCCGGAGATAAACATGGATGCTAGTTAAGGGAACTAGTTCATTGGAGTGACTAGCTGTAAGACTTCATATGGGAATCTACATGTAGATATGTCAATGAAGTTCTTACTGCGGCTTAAGTGCGATGTTCCTTTGACTTACGGTGTTCAAGTCATCTTGGTCATGGAGACTTATACTTTGACATCTTAAGCAAGCATCTCCAAGGAGGTGTGGACCCAGGATGATCGGGTATAAGCCGAAGTGCCCGAAGATGTTTGAACAGCCTACAAAGGATTCACCACTCCTTGCGAGGAGATGTATACCCAGGCCTATCGTCGGATTGTTACTCAAAGCCTCTGGCCAGAGCACATCATGTTTAGAGTGCGAGTCTCTAAAATACATGAGAGTAATTAGAAATCCAAAGGACGAGAAAGACACTACTTGGGCTAGGTGTGACGTAGTCAGCCTAGTGGGGACTGACACCATAGACCGTGTCCTGAACCAAGTGAGTATAAGGTGGTGAAGGGAATGAGGCACGATTCATTAGAGCTGCTGAAGGGTTTCGGAATAATTTCTTCTGAGGTCAAACCGTTGATCTTTCGATTAATTGGGGATCATGATGTACTACTAGGTGCCACTCATGATCGTTCTATAATTGGTTGATTATAGACGGCCAACATAAATCGAAAGCCTATTTAGTCACACGCACTACGAGTAATCCGAGGGATTTAAAACGAGTTGAAAATTGGATTTTTCCGATCAAGAGAAATAAGTCGAATCTGACTTAGTCAGAGGCGCAATGGAAGCTAAAAATGGCTAAGTCTTTTGAAGGTTTTTTGGGCGAATTAAATGAGTTTAATTCGCGCCGGTCCGGGTTGGTTTGGCCGGCCAAAGAGGGTGTCAAAACCCCCTTTGGTGGCCGGCCAAAATTAGAGGAGAAAACCAATTAATTTTGGTTTAATTAATAAAATACATCTAGTGCGATTTATTTTATAAATTATGGATAAATAAATTTGTATAAAGAAATTTATATAAATAAAATTTATAGAAATTTATTCTTTTATGGAAGATTAAAATAATCCATGAATTGGTTTATTTTAATTTTATAAAATCAATTATGAATTGATTTTTCCATAATAAGAAAGTTTATAAATTTCTTATAAAAATTTATTCCATAATTTAAAGAGAAGAAGAATTAGTTTTTATTATAAATTGGTTTATAATAAAGACTCGGTTTAATGGAATAATTAATAAGAAAATTTATAAGATAAATTTCTTATAACTAATTCCGTTAATTCCGTTAATTCGGTTTAGAGGGAGACTTAGCAAAGGAGTTGCTACTATATAAAGGAACCAAAGGCTAGCCCTTAATTCCGAATCAACAATTCAAGTGGTGAAACCCTCTCCCTCTTTCTCTTCTCTCCTCCTTCGCCCTCTCCTCCATTAGGGCCGGCGCCCACCCTAGCTCCATTAGGGCCGGCGCCCAACCTACTCCAAGGCAAAGTGGTTGCCGTGAGCTTCAAGAAGAAGAAGGAGAACCCGAACGCGAAGAAGAAGAAGCGGATAGCGACTCCTCTCTTCTCGGAATTCGATTTCGTTACTTCGTTAGTTAGTTTCCTATCTTTTCTCTTGATCATCTTTGTTGTGCCTATAGAGAATCTAGTAGTTCTCGTCGGCACAAAACTCGTGACTTTGCGAAGTCATCCCGAAGAGAACTCGGCGTTGACGCGAATAGAGGCGGAGCTTCACCCTGAAAGTTTGAGTATAGTGAAAGGTTGGTCGCTTGTATAGTCATCAAGATTGGATACCACCCTCATATTGCCCTTCTCTGCACTTATGGTTCTTTCCTTTTCTGTGCTAGGGGATTGTCAACGGCCTAATCTCAGACAAAACAATACAGCTTCACAAAACAAGTTGTGCAGCTCAAGCAATCCTGGTGCAAGTAGGAATGCTGAGGAAGAAACGAACATTTGCCAATTGTCATTTGAGAATAATAGCTCACTCCACTCCAAAATTACCTTTTTTTGCAAATGACAATGATCAAGAAAATGATGTTCTGTATTACGATTGGTCAAATATCAGCAATTTTGAGGATGTTAATCAAATGTTCTGGTAGGTCAGAATTGGTATTGTATACCACAACTCTATTCTTTAAGTTTTAATTTTGATGTAGTGGCCATCATTTTCATTATATTTTGTTTCTCTTGGAGAAATTGTGATCCCACGTTTGGACACTGGAGCAATATAGATGGACCATCATGGATGTCTTCCTCAAATGACATGTTTGCTCCAGAAGATACGTTGACATCAGCCTTCGAATCTTCAACTCTAGAATTCAAAGAATTGGAGAAAGCACCAGGATATTGTGAAAACACCCAAGACTTGCATGATTGTAAAACACCTTAGGTTGATACTGATAAGCAATTGTTTGACCAACCAGTCCTTCAAGTCAAACGCAGAACAGGTTTTTAGATGATTTTTTTTTTATACCTTACTGAAGTAGCTAGCTACAGTCATTTATTTTTTTGCCGAGATTTTGATTATTAAAATTTGTGTATGTTGTTCTCGAAGGCATATGATGGTGGTGGAGAGGACGAGAATAAATCATCTCTAACACCAATTAGCACAAATAATTTGGATGAACATGAGGTAAATAGGATAAACCCTAAACTGTGTTCTAATTGTTTATTTTTTTTATTTCGTTTTCCATAATAATATTGTGATTTAGCAAGCAGGCTGTGTTGAAAACTACTGTGATGGTAACTAATTTCCTGGTTAAAACTACAAGCCATCAGTTTGATTGTTGTAAAGAGAGTTCTTTTTAAATATCATGGAAAGATGGAGTCTTCAATTACCACAAGTCAAATTAGTATATTGACATAACCTTGATGTTCTCCATTAGTGACGTTAAAACTTCATACACATTAACTTACATGATCTCTCTCTCTCTCTCTCATATATGAGCAGCTAGAGATCAACATCCGCCCCACGGACTGGATCGAATGGTAAGACGCCTGACCATTTACATGGAGGTCATAGGTTCGAGGCTCGCCAGTTGTGCACGAGGATAAAACTCTGGTCTGCTGGTATTAATTCCCTCGACCCAAGATGCCTCATCATACCAGTGATAATCGTGATTTACCTCCTCCATATTAATCTTGATGCGAGTTAGTGGAGACGCTGAGGGAGAATGTTTCGCCCTTTTTACATACAGCTAGAGATCAACATCCAAACCAAGCAGTCAAATAAACAATTCTTATCTGATGTGAAAGGAAAAGGTTATCTGTCAACACTTTAGTAGTGCTTTTTATCCTCTCCATGTGTAACAATAGCTAATGTGAAAATATGATGTTTCTTTAACAGGTCTTGCAACTTATCCTGCGCAGCTTCATTCAAAGCAAGATTGTTTTGGGAAATCAAACTCTTCAAGTTTCACGCAGTCCTTAGATCCTGATTTTCATGCAGACAACAAACTTCATAGAACAGATATGGACTCTGGAATTGGGAAGAACTCATAATTACTAATTTTAAATATTAATATTTGTTTGTGAAATTTTTGTTATTGTATGTTTTATTAATATCATTATTTTATTTTAAATAGGGATAATCATTAAGAATGCTATTTACTTAACAATGTATGCTATGCTAGAAAATTTAGTTATTAAGGATGCTATTTATTTCCATACTATGTTAAAAAGTTTAGCTATTAAGGATGTTATTTATTTAACCATGCATACTATGTTAGAAAGTTTAGCTATTAAGGATAATATTCATTTAACCATGCATGCTATGTTATTTAACCATGCTATGTTAGATAATTTAGCTATTATAGATGTTATTTATTTAATCATGCATGTTATGTTATGTGAGAAAGTTTACATATTAATGATGTTATTCTATGTAACATTTTTGTATGTTTTATTAATTTCATTATTCTATTTTGAACAGAGTTAACGACGTCAACTAAACTGGTAAAAATATTAAGTTTTGTGTTAATTTAATTTTTTTTCATTTCTTAATATAAATAATTCTATTTATTATTAATATTCTTAATTTATTTTGAACCGAATTGGCAACGGCAAGTAAATTGATACAGTTGTTAAATTTTGTATTAATTTAGTAGATGTTTTTATGTTACGAATAATTCATTTTGTTATTTGTTTGTTTATGTAGGAAAAGAAGAAAATGAAAGAAGCAAGATTGCCAATAGAAGAGGCTGATATCTTGATATTCCTGTAGTTTTTTTCATGACTTTATGAATTTCTATGGATTGGATGTGATCACTTATCTTGTACTTTATTTGATGTTATCTGTATCGATATGGATATGATGATATGATTCGTTTGGATGTTTTATATCTGTATGGATATTTGGATGATATGTATCGATTGGTTGTGATTACTTATCGTTTGGATGTTCTTGTTATTTGGAGGTTTTATATCTGTATGGATATGATGATATGTATCGATTTGTACTGTTTTATATCTATATGGATATATTGAATGTAGTTAAATTAATAATATTGATTGAATTGGAAAAATTTGAACAATTTGGGATAAATTTTGTAACAAAAAAAATTCAACCCAAACTTATCGTAACCCTTTGATCTCTCAGTTTTTGGGACGAATTTTTGGATTTGTCCCTGAATCTGGGATGAATTTTTAGATTCGTCCCAAAATCGAGGACGAATTTACAGATTCGTCCCTGAATCTGGGACGAATTTTGGAATAGATTTTGGGACGAATATTGTTTTCGTTGCAATTTGGCAACGAGTTTGGGGACGGAAAACTAATTTTGTCGCCAAATTCAAGGACGAATCTAGATTTTTGTCCCAGAATTTGGCGATGGTAAATCTGCAACAAATTTTTTTTCGCCAAATTCGTCCCTAAATTTTCTGGGACGATTTTTTTTTTAAATTCATCCCTGAAACACTAATTTTTTGTAGTGTTCCTTGGGAACAAGTTTAGAGTATCCCTTATTAGGTCACGGTTTTCGACCTTGTGACCTATTGTGTGCAGCGCGTTCATCAGCTTCTGGATTCTTGCGTGGAGTTGTGCTGCTGACTCGCCTTCATGCATCTTTATTGTGTAGAGTCTGTTGAGTAACAGATCTCTTTTGCTAATCCGCGTATCAGACGTACCTTCATGTAGTTCGATCAGCTTGTTCCATAATTCCTATGCGCTGCTAAAGGGTCCGACGCGGTTCAATTCTTCCTTCGTCAGGCAGCATTATAATGTCTGTGTGTCCTTTGTGTCGGCCTAGATCTTCTTCTTGAGTGGTCCGTCCCACTCTGTGTAGCCTTGCACCTCACCTTGTGCATTTTTGGTTATCTCCAGTCCGGACTGGATGACAATCCACATGTCCACCTGAGTTTTCAGGTGGACCTCCATCCTACTCTTCCAATAGGAGAAATCTTCTCCTGAGAAGAGTACTGGTCTGACAGTGCTATAGCCTTCTTGCATGGAAATTGAATTTATCTGAATAAGAAATTACAAAGAAAACTTGTTCCAAGACTAAGTCTTGGATTAGTAGTGCGGCAGAAAAAAATAATAAAAAAATCGAGTGGTGTTGCACCAACTTCGATGAATGAGAAAATTATGAACGAAAAAAAATTTTAAATGAAAAATCAAAAAATCTTTCAACTGGTGGTTGCGCCAGATTTGAGTCACCCGCTCTGATACCACTTGAGGGATCGGTTAGAATCGATAGAGGGGGGTGAATATCGATTAAATCTTTTCGGATTAAAAAGAGCAATTACGCAGCGGAAAAATTCAACTCAATGCTAACACTTTGATTTTTTTACTTGGTTCAGAGTCTAGATCGACTCCTACACCAAGGCTCACGGTCCTTGACCGTCTAAGATGGGCAATTCTATATTGCGCAAAAATATTAGACAATTGATTTCAAATATAGAATTTAAATACATCAATTAAATAATAATTATACCGACGACCAGAGTAGATTTGTAGATCGGAGCCGCGGGTCGTCGTTGGTGCTTGAGACTTGAGCACGGAGCGTTTGGAGCAAAGCGCTTGAAAGAATTCGTTGGAAGCAAATTGTGTTGTGAAGCAAGGGGGTGATATAATCGATTCTGTTGGACCTTGGATGGCTAGAGACGGGGGGGGGGGGGGGGGGGTGTGAATAGCCAGACACACAAACTTTTGGCTCTTTGAAATCATTCTGCAAACAGGATTAGCAGGGGAAGAAATACAGAAACAACCAGAAATGAAGAACAAACCAGTCCTTAACAAGGAGGGTTTACAAAGTTCGGGGATAACTTGTCCCTACTCCTTGGCGTGCCCGTGAGGTGGGTGATCCCTTGATCGTCGGCAGATCAAGACCCGGAACTCCGAATATAAAAGCCTCCTTCTCGGTGGAGTAACCTCTCCACAATCATCTCAAGATGATAATAGTTAAGCACAGAGACACAAGAAGAAAACTCACACAATAGATGTGGCAGTAAATGCTCAAGCAAGCACACTACAGAGAGCACAACAACCCAGCGAAACCCACAGCAAAATCCTTTGCTTGTTTCCTGTCAAATCTCCTTACGCTCCTCTGCTTCCCAGCTTCTTCTTAAGCTTCTGCTCACAGTCGCCAGAATCCATCAGCACCCACTGAACCACAGCCTGACCCACTGACCTCCACTGAGCGCTCAGTCCACTGAAGATCTCTTCAGCTGAGCCTCCAGTCAGTCGCCAGCCACGCCAGAAGCCTTTGAAACCTGGAAACAGAAAACAGACATACCTGCAATGGTGAAAGTCACCATTGACTCTTCTCCTTGGTTTGTATCGTCCCTGCAACGTCTGCACACTCAACAGAAGCTTAGCATAGCAAATCAAATGTAAATCAGCAGTGTAACAGAAGAGATCTGAGTGAAATCAGACATCTTACAACGATTCAAATTAAAGTTATCAGATACTGATCGGTCACCAGACCAATCAGTCAAGACCTTGATCGATCAAGCTCCTGCCTGATCGATCCAGGGAAGCACTCACAGATCACCTTGACCGATGAGAGAACTAGGATCAATCACCAGATCCATCCACAGTTCACTAGGGCTTCAAGGCCACAACCCGCAGGTTGTGCCCTGATCAGTCATGGTGACCGATAAGGTCACCTCTGGACTGATCAGGACCCAGCCTGAGTGGTCCAGGAGAACCTTGATCAGTCCAAGTGACCGATCAGGTTTCTCCTGCCTCTTTCTGATCCCTTTCTGATTGTTCACCAGAACGATCAGAAACCACACAGAAACATTCTGATCTTTCACTGATTGTTCACCAGAATGAACAGAAGCCAAACAGAAACATTCTGTTCTCTTTCTAATCGTTCACCAGACCGATCAGACTCTCTAGATCGGTCACCAGACCGATCTATTCACAAGGGAACTCGTGCCAACTCCTGATCAGACTCCAGACCGATCAGGTTACTTGACTGATTCATGCTCAGTCACCTAGCTTCACTCGCTAGGACGTGGCTTCATCACCGAGATTTCCGTCACCTAGCTTCACTCGCTAGGACCCGGCTGCACTCACCGGGATTTCTGTCACCTAGCTTCACTCGCTAGGACCCGGCTTCACTCACCGGGAATTCCGTAACCTAGCTTCACTCGCTAGGACCGGCTTGACTCACCGGGATGTCCATCACCCGGGTTCACACACCGGGACCCGGATTCACTCACCTGGATTTCCATCACCCGGCATCACTCATCGGGATTTCCATGACCCGGCTTCACTCACTAGGACTCAGCTTCACTCACCGAGATTTCCATCACCTGGCTTCACTCACTGGAACCCGGCTTCACTCACCAGGGTTTCCATCACCCGGCATCACTCACTGGGACCCCGCTTCACTCACCGGGGTTTCCGTCACCCGACTTCACTCACCGGGACCCGACTTCACTCACCGGGACCCGGCTTCACTCACCGAGATTTCATGCGCAATTCCCGACCAGGACTTAAGCCGAATTTACTTACTCACCTAAACTTAAATCGGTGTCAACACCAAAACATCAATCAGGTCAGACTGCTTCAACAATCTCCCCCTTTTTGTTGTTTGACAACCCGATTCTAAGTTTAGGTATTAGCAATCAATAGAAGTCAAATCTCCATTATCGCAAGGGGATCAAAGTCCTCCCCCTACAATAATTAAATTTGTAACAAACCCAATAAAACCTAAACTTAATCAATCATTCTCTCCCCCTTTGTCAAACATCGAAAAGGGTATGGTTATTATGTTTTAACAACTCCCCCTTAAACGAGGGTCTCTCCCCAAACCCGAAATAATGAAAGGTAATTTTTTGAAGTGCATATAAGAGGCATATACCATAAATGTATCATGGCAATAATGTATATGCTTCATATGTCAAGTAAGGAATCAACAGACAATGTCAATTAAATGTCAATTAATAGTCAAAAAGACAATGTCAATTAATAAGTCAAGAATCAATCAGAGATAGTCCTGATCGGTCTGTGGACCGATCAAAGAGATCTCTGATCGGTCACCTTGACCATTCAAGATGAGGCCTGATCGGTCTGTGGACCGATCAGATTTCAAATGAATTCTGAAACTCTGATATCAAACTGCATTGATAATTTGATATTTCAGAAAAGTTTCTGAAACACGATTTGAATCCCAAAACAACTTTGTCTAATCCATAAAACCCCAAAACAGGTTTGTTTTGATAACCAGACCTCATTCCATACAGGGGTGTAGACTACATTAACACTCGAGATTTCAAAAAATTTCTGAGAATCAAGAGACCTTAAAAGTTCCTAAATAGATCTGTATCCACATAGTATCAGGTTTGTATCAAAACCAATGGATGATCAAGTATGTTCCAAGACTGTTCTTGGAATGATCAGTACGTTATGTTCTTGGAATGATCATGTTTGTATTAGTATGTTCAAAGTATGTCTACATATGAAATTTCTTCAGTTAATCTATTTATTAGTGATACCAAACCCTTACATTTGATTAACCAATAAATTTTTGGTGATCTAATATGGGTTCTCTGTTGTGTGTGAAACTTATGGTATTCATTGGTGTAAATCCAAACCCTTACATTTGAAATGAAAGACAATCCCAATAGGTAGTAAATATTCATTAAATGGAGGAAATGGTAAGCACATCCCTAAATAGGAATGGACATGTGTTTGGAGCACCAATTATCAACAAATCGTGTTGATAGATGCTCCCCCTCAACCAAAGCTATACAATTCGAAATATAGAGGTTTTAGGTACCCAAACTTTGGGACCTAAAGAACCTTCAATGAAAGACTTTGGCACCCATGCCTTAGTCATTTTCTTTCTAACATTTTGAACCATAGAATAATTTGGTGATCTAATATGGGTTCTAGACATCAATGAGATGAAGCCAGGTTCTTTAGGTCGGTAACCTATGTTGGTGCAGGAAGCACCATATTGAACCTTGTTTTGATATTGGCAAATGATTCAATGTTAAGTATTATTTGTGATCTAATGTGTATACTAAGTGTGCAGAAAGAAGTCCTGGTGAAGGGCTACTGGGCACCTAGCGAAGGAATGCTAGGCATCGAAACCCTAAGACCTGGCGAAGGGCTGCTAGGCACCTGGTGAAGGACTGCCAGGAATCGAAGACCTGGCGAATGGCTGCTAGGCACCTGGCGAATGGCTGCTAGGCACCTGGCGAAGCACTGCCAGGAATCAAAGACCTGGCGAAGGACTGCTAGGCACCTAGCGAAGGGCTTCTAGGAGTTGAAGACCTGACGAAGGACTGCTAGGCACATAGCGAAGGGTTGCTAGGAGTTAAAGACCTGGCGAAGGACTGCTAGGCTCTTGGCGAAGGGTTGCTGGGCAAAAGTCCAACCGGAGGAGCCGGTTGGCAAAAGGTAAACTCTCCTGAGAGGAGTAGGTGAAGACGCGTTCCCCGTCGAGGGAACAGTAGGCGTCGATTCGACCTACAGTTTTATTTGGGAAACCCGAAGTTAGAACCAAGACAGCTACGTCTGTAAAAAATCAACTAATATTCTTGCCTTGTTGTTTTGGAACTAATCTTGAATGCAGGACCGAAGGAATATGTTTCTGCAGCTCAGAACGCCCCAAAGGAGAGGGGCAGATAGCTGGGTAGGGCGCCCTGGAGGTCCCGGGCGCCCCCAAGGTCTAGGCAAAACATGTTAAGCAAGAATCGCTTCGAAAGCTTACTGGGCCAGGCGCCCTGAAGGTCCCGGGCGCCCTGGATGTCTCGGGCGCCCTGGGTCCAAGCCAACCTGTGATCGAAGCAAACTCAGCCACGAAGCTAGCAGACCAAGTCAACCGGGGCGCCCCCAATGTCCCCGGGGTCCCCGTCAGCTCCGAGGCCGATTCTGGAGGGATAAGCGCTGACCGAGCTGTGGATGAGGTTTCTCGGATCCGAAGGCACGTGTCAGGAGCCCCCAGCGTCTAGGGCACCCCCAGGAGCAGTATAAAAGGGCCTCGACCCCTAAGGCTTTGAGATCACTTTTTCCAACACCTCCAAGCTCTTCGTTCAAGCGCTCTGCTCCAGCAAACTACGTTCTCGACATTCTAGCTCCGACGATGACCGTCTGCACCGAAGTGTGATCCACACCGGGCGTCGGTAATGAAGAGTGCATTTGTTTATTTACTGCAATAATTCTGTATCATACTTTGTAAATCATTTTGCGTAAATATAAAATTGCCCGCAGTAAACGGTCAAGGACCGTGGGCCTTGGAGTAGGAGCCGACCGTGACTCCGAACCAAGTAAAATCACTTGTGTTCCATGCTTGATTATTTCAATTCTGCTGTGTATTCTCTTTTATTAATCCGAATGTTTTTCACGATATTCACCCCCCCCACCTCTATCATGTTTCTCGATCCAACAAGTGGTATCAGAGCAGGGAAGCTCAAATTTGGTGTAACCACCAATTTGGGAGTTTTTCGGATTCTTTCTTCGAAATTTTTAATATTTTTGTTAGGCTATTTTTTTCTCTCTCCCGCACTACTAATCCAAGACCAAGTCTTGGTACATCTTTTGTTATTTCTTGTGTGTACGAGGTTTAAACTAAATGGCCAACCAAGAGTGGAACAGTGCCCGTCCACCACTATTCTCCGGCGAGAACATCAATTTTTAGAGAAGTCAAATGGAGTCCCTTCTGAAGGCCCACATGGACTTATGGCAGATCATCCAAACGAGATTCTCTTTTCCCATAGAAGATGAGTCATCAATCGAGTGGGATAAACTGTATGAACAAACCCTCAATCAAATCGAGACCGATGCAAGGGCAACTGCATTCCTACAATGTGGCCTAACCAAGGAGCAACTCAAACTAGTAGGTCCATTCAGATGTGCCAGAGAAATTTAGGAAAAACTAATCAATCTACACGAAGAGTGCTCCGGTATTGAGATCATAGAAGAATTAGCACCTGACTTCAAAACTGACTCTGAATCAGAAGATGAGAAAGAATCCATACCTGACTATGAATTCGAGCCAGAGTCAGAAGATGAATTGACTGAGACAAAAATGGTAACCAATTTTGAATATTCTTTTGAATTACCATTAAATAATCAAACAGATACTGTAATGGTCGAGGAAGGTGTAATGTCTAGTGTAGGGAAAGCTGCAAGAGAACCACCAAAGAAGAAGCTTCAACTTGTACCCGAGTCTGACTCAGACTCGGAATTAGAAGACAATGAAGGAGATCGACCCAGACTGGTCCGATTAGCTCAAGATCATTACAAGAGTACTGGACAAACGATCGGGAATGGTAAGTTTTCAATATTTGAAAATCCAGTACTTATCTCAAATAACATGATTGACTCATATAAATTAGTTAAGGTTAATATGTTAGAAAACTTAATTCACAACCTTGCTGATTTTAAAAAACCAGAATTTTATTTCAATTATGATATAACTTAGATCATTTTTGTCATGTTTGCTTAGAATTAGGATTGACTAGTTTAAGGACTAAAGAGTTACTTAAAACTTGAAAACCTAGTATTGGGAGGAGGTGAGATGATAGTACGTTAGGGAAACCTTTTCTAATAAGGTCAAGTATACTCTACTTGGTCTCTTTAGACTGGTGAAACTAGCCGAAGTTACCGATCCAAGACCGAAGCTAGTTAGACCAAAATCTTTCAAGAAGTAACTTGAAGATGAATTTTCTATAAAAGACTTTGTCAAGGAGAGGGTTGATGATCCAATAAGGCAACGACCAAAGAAAGCCTAGTGCCTCGCCAAGACCTGGAAGCCAATTATAGAAAATTAAATTCACTTTACTATTGTCAGATTTGAATCTAACACAAATTTTAAGTAAATCTAAGATTTAACATAAAATCAAAGATAAAATTAAGCATCTCACAAAACAGATAAGGTAATCTGTTTTGTCATGTAGAACTGGGTGAGATGTCTAGGACCTAATTATATAGTTCAATACTTTTTCAAAATCAACTCAATTTTTTTTCTAAAATTAATTAACTTTATATGTTTTCCACTCAACATTTTTCAAAAATTAAATTTCATTTGTTTTCAAAATTAACTCATCAAACTAAGTTTTGATTGAATTAATACTAAGACTTAGGACTTGATTGGGTCAATTATTGGTAAAACCAAGTCAACATAGTCAAACCTAGTCAATACTGAAGACCCTTCAAGCACTTAGACAAAGTCAGACGAGTCGGATATAAGGGGGAGTTTGAGTCAAAAGAAGAATTTTGAAATATTTTTTTGGTAATTATTTGTTTTGAATAATTCCTTTAATCTGAACTAAACCCTAAAGACTCAGAGGTGAATTAACTTGTGGTCAACAAGCCTCCTAGGACTGTGTCAGGTTTAGGGGGAGTTCAAATTAAAAGAAGGAGTTTAAAAATACTATGTTCTCAAACTATCACTCAAGTTTTGTTTAAAACTATGCTATCATTTCAAAATATGTCTTTCAAATACTCATTTTTTTGAAATGTTAATTCTTCAAAATTCATTTTAAGAATTGTGCTTGATTCCCTTTTGATTTTGACAAACCCTAAAGACACAAAGGAAGTCTACTTCATGATCTACAAGGACTCCTAGGAAGTGTCAAATTTAGGGGGAGTCTAAATCGAAAGAAATTATTTCTGACAATTATGTTTCAAAATTATTAGATAATTCTTATAATTTGAATCAAACCTTAAAACTCAGAGGAAGATCGCTTGTAGTCAACAAGCTTCCTAGGACTGGGTCAAGTTTAAGGGAAGATCAAATTAAAAGAATTATTGAGCATTTTCAAAATCATATGTTCTCATCCACTGCACTCTTAAAATCATTTTGAAAACATAAATAATATCCTTTTAAATCATTTTGCTTATATAACATCACTTTCAAAATTTTAGTTTACTTTAGAATACTTTTAAAATCCTTTTAGAATACTTTTGAAAATAATACTTACTTAACTTTGGAAAATTTTTCAGGACACTTAGGGAAATGTCCTTGTAGTTAACAAGGTTTCCTAGGATTGTGTCAGACTGGAAAAGAAACCAAGTCAAGTAAAGTATTATGTGTTCAAAATAACATTAAAATTTTTTTTCTTCAAAAGTACTTCTATTTTCAAAAATGCATATTCTCTTTCAAAAGTACTTCTATTTTTCAAAATATAATGTTTTCAAAAGTATTAATACTTTTCAAGGCAATAATGTTCTAAGTGCGTGAATTGTCTCAAAGACTTGCCTACAAATACAAAATATTTTTTTAATACTTTTCAAAGTGGAGTTTTGTTTGTGCAATTTAAAGCTTTTTGCAATGCCTTCAAGAGTTATACTAAGTATTTTTATGTTTTCAAAACTCATAGACTCTGATATAAATTTTTTTTTTAAAACTTATTTCAAAATATATTTTATTGATATATAGCCAAGGGGGAGAGCAAGAAAGAGAGAAAGGAATTTTTTTTATATATTTAAACTTTTAACTCTTTTTCAAAAAGCAAAGCAAAAATTTCTAAATACTTCAAATTGTTTTTAAGTGCTAAGTGCTGTTAAAATTTCAAACTACTGTCAAAATACTTCAAGTGCTGTCAAGTATTTCTAGTGCTTCAAAATGTTCTAAGTATATCTAAATGTTTCAAACGTTTTTAAGTATATGTTTTTTCAAAGTAAAATTTCCCTTAGTAAACAAAATTTGTCTAAGCAAAACCCTTTGAAATTTTTTTTTGACAAATCTTTCTAAGTAGAGTTTTTTTTCAAAAACTTGTCTAGAAATTCCATAAAGATTTTGTTTTTCAAAATGCCTAAAGTGTGTCCAAGCAAATTCTTCTAAGTGTGCAAAAAAAATTTTAAACAAAGTTTTCCAATTCTCAAAGTTGAATTTTTCAAAGGAAATTTGGCTTCAAAATTTTTGCCAAAGTAATTTTTTTTAAAATTCTTTTTGCAAAGCCTAGTAAGTAAAAGTTTTTAAACAACATTTAGGTTTGCAAAATTGTTCAAAATGGAAAAATTGTCTAGTGTAAAAAGTTTTTTTTGGTGGAAAGGCTTTTACTCCATTTTTTTTAGAAACACTTTGTCAAAAACTTAGAAGCTTTACAAAAATTGCCTTGAAAAACTCAAAACAAACCTTGTTTGGCCATGTATGTTTTTGATATATGTCAAAGGGGTAGAAAAGGTCAACGTTAAGTGTTTTATAACACAAGTATTCAGGGTTCTAGGGGGAGTATGAGAAATAAAGGTATTTTTAAATCAACACTTATTCTGCTCAAAACTGCTTGTTTTTTACCTTATTCCCTTAACTGTTATAAGTTTTTACTTAACTTTGAATTGTGTTGCCATACATCAAAAAGGGGGAGATTGCTGGTGCAGGAAGTACCATATCGAACCTTTTTTTGATATTGGCAAATAATTCAAAGTTAAGTATTATTTGTGATCTAACGTGTATACTAAGTGTGCAGAAAGAAGTCCTGGCGAAGGGCTGCTGGGCACCTAGTGAAGGAATGCTAGGCATCGAAACCCTAAGACCTGGCGAAGGGCTGCTAGGCACCTGGCGAATGACTGGCAGGAATCAAAGACCTGGCGAAGGGTTGGTAGGCACCTGGCGAAGGACAGCCAGGAATCGAAGACCTGGCGAAGGACTGCTAGCCACCTAGAGAAGGGCTTCTAGGAGTTGAAGACCTGGCGAAGGACTGCTAGGCACCTAGCGAAGGACTGCTAGGCACCTAGCGAAGGGTTGCTAGGAGTTGAAGACCTGGCGAAGGACTGCTAGGCACCTAGCGAAGGGCTGCTAGGAGTTGAAGACCTAACGAAGGGCTGCTAGGCACCTGGCGAAGGGCTGTTGGGCAAAAGTCCAACCGGAGGAGCCGATTGGCAAAAGGTATACTCTCCTAAGAGGAGTAGGTGAGGACGCGTTCCCCGTCGAGGGAACAGTAGGCGTGGATTCGACCTAGGGTTCCATTTGGGAGACACGAAGTCAGAACCAAGAAAGCTATGGCTGTAAAAAATCAACTAATATTCTTGCCTTGTTGTTTTGGAACTAACCTTGAATGCAGGACCGAAGGAATGTGTTTTTGCAGCTCAGAACGCCCCAAAGGAGAGGGGCAGACAGCTGGGCACGGCACTCTGGAGGTCCCGAGCGCCCCCAAGGTCAAGGCAAAACATGTTAAGCAAGAATCTCTTAGAAAGCATACTGGGCCAGGCACCTTGAAGGTCCCGGGCACCCTGGGTCCAAGCCAACCTGTGATCGAAGCAAACTCAGCCACGAAGCCAATAGACCAAGTCAACCAGGGCGCCCCCAACGTCCCAGGCACCCCCGTCAGCTCCGAGGCCGATTCTGGAGGGATAAGTGCTGACCGAGCTGCGGGTGAGGTTTCTTGGATCCGAAGGCACGTGTCACGCGCCCCCAGCATCCAGGGCGCCCCCAAGAGCAATATAAAAGGGGCTCGACCCCTAAGGCTTCGACATCACTTTTTCCAACGCCTCCAAGCTCTTCATTCAAGCGCTCTGCTCCGGCAAACTATGTTCTCGACATTCAAGCACCGACGTCGACTGTCTGCTCCGAAATGCGATCCACAGCGGGCATTGGTAACGAAGAGTACATTTGTTTATTTAGTGCAATAATTCTATATCATACATTGTAAACCTTTTTGCGCGAATATAGAATTGCCTGCAGTAAACGGTCAAGCGCCGTGGGCCTTGGACTAGGAGCCAACCGCAACTCCGAACCAAGTAAAATCACTTGTGTTCCGTGCTTGATTGTTTCAATTCCACTGCGTATTCTCTTTTATTAATCCGAAAGTTTTTCACGATATTCACCCCCCCCTCTATCGTGTTTCTCGATCTAACAACCTATACCGGCCTTGTTATAACCCAGTTTTTGAGAGTTGAGGATCATGTCTAAAGTTTTAGAGCTAGTTGCAAACTTCTCAAGAATATTCTTGAGTTTTTCAACTTCGATCTTCAGGTCCTTATTTTCATCCTCATGAATCTTAACATGCGAGTCATCAATATCATGATCCTTAGGTATTTTCAATTGTTCTATTTCTAATTTTAAAGCTTTCACCTTGACCTTATATTTCTTTAGCAAGTTGGATAAAATTGCTATTGTTCTATAACATTTATCTAACTCGGGAGAGATTACCTCTTCATCATCCGAAGATGATGAAGCCACGGTTCAGGAGTCCCTTGATTCATTATCACTCTCCTTGTTTGACTCTTCTAAGGCCATGAAAGTCATGTGACAGAAGCTCTTCTCCTCCTCCTTTTCCTTCTTCTTCATCTTCTTCTTCTTTCTTCTGTCCCCTGCCATAAAAGCCACACCCTTCTCCTTTGGGCTTTTGTTAGCGATCTCATGTAATTCCATTTCACAAAATAAATCTTCTAATTTAACAATGGATAAGTCCTTGGATACCTTGTAGGCATCCACCATGGATGACCACAAGTCATTCCTAGGAAAGGATTTTTGTACGTACCTTACAAGGTCGTAATTTTTGACCTTCTCATCAATGGAATGTAAACCGTTAAGTATTTCTTTGAAACGACCATGGAGTTCACTTACCGTTTCGGACTCCTTCATGGTGAGGTTTTGGAGTTGGTTGAGGAAATGATCCCTCTTGGTTATCCTTGAATCCCGGGTACCTTCATGAAGCTCGATGAGCTTGTTCCATAGGTCCTTGGCACTGGTGAAAGGACCCACCTTGATCAACTGTTCCTTGGTCATCCCACACTGCAGGGTGACCACAGCTTTTGCATCGGTTTCTCCCTTCTGGGTTTGCTCGGCATACCATCTTGAGGAGTCAAGCTCCTTTCCCTCGGCGTCGTGTGGTGGGGTGAATCCCTCATTTACAGAGAACCACATACCTATATCCGTCTTGAGATAGTATTCCATTCGCGATCTCCAGTATTGAAAATCAGCCCCGTCGAAGAAAGGTGGTCGATTGGTGCTGAAACCTTCCTTCATCGCCATTCTTGTAAGCTCTCAGGTGTTAGACCGTTAGAGAGCAAGGCACAGCCTGATCAAGGTGCTAACACCTGGTCAAGGCACAGCCCGATCAGGTCACCTCTGGACTGATCAGGACCCAGCCTGATCAGTCCAGGAGAACTTTGTTCGGTCCAAGTGACCGATCAGGTTTCTCCTGCCTCTTTCTGATCACTTTTCTTATCCCTTTCTGATCATTCACCAGAACGATCAGAAACCACATAGAAACATTCTGATCTCTCACTGATTGTTCACTAGAACGATCAGAAGCCAAACAGAAACATTTTTTTCTCTTTCTGATCGCTCACCACACCGATCAGACTACCTGGATCGATCACCAGATCGATCTGTTCACAAGGGAACTCGTGCCAACTCCTGATTGGACTCCACACCGATCAGGTCACTTGGCTGACTCATGCTCAGTCACCTAGCTTCACTTGCTAGGATCCGACTTCACTCACCGAGATTTCCGTCACCTAGCTTCACTCGTTAGGACCCAACTTCACTCACCGGGATTTTCGTCTCCTAGCTTCACTCTCTAGGACCCGTCTTCACTCACTGGGATTTCCATCACCCGACTTCACTCATCGGGACCCGGCTTCAATCACCGGGATTTTCGTCACCTTGCTTCACTCACCGGGACCCGGCTTCACTCACTGGGATTTCCATCACCCGGCTTCACTCACCAGGACCCGCCTTCACTCACCGGGGTTTCCGTCACCCGGGTTCACTCACCAGGCCCCCGCTTCACTCACCGTGGTTTCCATCACCCGGCGTCACTCATCGAGACCCCGCTTCACTCACCGGGATTTCATGCTCAGCCCCCGACCAGGGCTTAAGCCGAATTTACTCACTCACCTAAACTTAAATGGGTGTCAACACCAAAACTTAAATGGATGAAGGAAGAAGAAAAGAGGAGCGAAGCCTCCTCTTGTCTTGTGCGCGGCCGAAGACCTATGAGATAGAAGGAGAGAGAAAGGAGAACGAGAGGCCTAGGGTGTCAACAATTGGATTAAGCCTTGGTTTCATGATCTCATGGGGTTTATATAGGGCTAAGGTAGGGACCACGAGGAGGAGTTGGATCTTGGCCCACTAATGGATCTAAAACCAATCCATTAATTAAGATCCATTCCACTAAAGGATCTTAATTGAACTTTCTCACCAACCCGCATATTTTCATATGGGCTCCATCTATTATGAGTCATCCATCCTCCCATGTTTAAGGTATCGAATGTTCGTCGATTAATTTAAATTACTGACAATTTTAATTAATCGACTTCTGGCTCCTTGACTAGTACCACTCAACCTTATCATCATGTCGGATCAAATCCACCTGCAGGGTTTAACATGATGAATCTTTGAGCTCATCAAGGACTCACCAGGACATGGATTCCGTCAATAATCAATGGAACACCATATAATTAATATTATTTCCCAACTTATCGGTCCTATCGATTTAACAGAATAAATCTCACCCATTGATAAATTAAAGAAATAATAATTAACTATATGTGCCCGTTATTATATCGGGATTCAGGGATTGTATTCCATAATAAATCAGAGGTTTAATCCAATTATCAAGTCAGTATAAATTGGATGACCTCTGGTTTAGGTCCTGCTCAATGCACACAAAACACACTAGTGTAATTCTATGGTCATGACCAACCACACCTAATTTCACTACAACCATCCCGATGGTTTGTCCAAATCTATCTCGGTTGTGAGCCTCTTATTTATACTATGCAAGGGACTGATAACACGATCTTCTGTGTGTCACCACACACCATGTTATCTATAATGCACAGTATTGGACTTTCATGCATATACTAATTTAAACAAGCATCTAGTGTTGTTGTGATTCTCTTTTCAAGAAATAGATGATCTCATATATAAAAAGAAGCAAGTCTTTTAGTATACACATCCAACATTTACATGGCCAAATATGATTTACAAAGGCTTGCATATAATTCTAGTGTTTGTGTAAAAGAATCCACAAACAATAATGATACTCCATTTGATTATAATGGTAGACTTGAGGAAATCATAGAGGTTGAGTATATTGCTTTACCTTTAAAAGGGAGTGTATTGTTCACATGTTCATGGATGATCCAACTCCATGAATAGGTATTAGAATACATCATTTCTACAATTTAGTTTAGGATAACACAAGCAAACGATTCATCAAGATTGAGTCTTTCATCTTCGTGGTATAAGCTGGATAAGTATTCTATCTTAAGTATACAATGAAGATAAAAATAATTAGTGAATGGTTAGAAGTATGTCAAATAAATCCTCAGTCAACCATAGAAATTTTGAACACCATAACGGTCTAAAAACCATGATGCATATCAAAATGAAAAAGTTGAGATACACCCAGTTGATTCAGAAATACAATCCACATCATAATTATTTGTAGATGTTAATGTCACTTACAAGAAAATATATGATGGAGAGATGTCTAGTAGTGAGGAGGTTGATGTACCAATGGATTCTAATGATGAAATCTTGTAAAATGTTAATTTAGTTGATTCAGAATGATATCAAGTGATTAAAAATTAGTAACAATGTCATGGTATATTTTAAATGCATATGTATTATATTGTGACTTTGCATATATAATCATGCTGCTATAACATATACCACATGGTGGCTAGATTATTTTAAGGGTTCTAGTGACTGATAAGTATTTATGTATTTAGTAATTATTCAGTAATTAATCTTCTTTTTATTTATCATATATATATCTCATACATGATTTTTTTTCATGCAGCTTTGTCCTAGATAGTAATCAGGTTACAACCTACATATCCAAGAAGTTTAAAGAACAATTGTTCTCATCTGGTACTATATGGAGGCTTGTAGACCAGAACATGAAGGACTTCTATTACGGTGAATTCTTGGTAAATATCTTGAATATAAAATATATTTTATAGTTTAAAATTAGCATGATACTAATTCTCAAAATCTATTATTGTAGAAGAGATATGTTTGGAAGGAGGGCCACGAGGCCGAATTTTAAAAAAAAATGGAACAACTACTGGCTACATTGTACATGGACATGTATACAAGTGGAGGAGGAGGGGCACCAGGCCATCCAAGGTCCCTGTTGCAATTTGGGAGGCATATCTCATCATTTGGGCTAGCGAGCATTAGTAGTTGTTGTGCTTATATTATATATGGTTTTATGCATGGTTTGACACACATTTACTTATATTTCATGAACATATCCTAATTTATTACACCCTATTTTGTATAGCTTCACTACATTCACTTCCTTTTTTTGGAGATCTGCTCCTTATTTATTTTCATCAACAGAACATGATTAAGAGTGGAAACAGAGCGAAACTAGAGTGAAACAGAGCTGGAGTTGAAACCAGAGTGAGAAGCAATCAAGGTCGTGTGGGACTGGTCGTGTGTTGCACAGACTGACTGTGCCAAATGGCACGACCATGTGATACTTTTCGAAGGCTACACAGTGGTGTGACTGTCGTCGAAGCCCGCACGGCACAATCGTGCTCCAAGGCACGGTCGTGCCCTCTATTTCTAGGATGAAGCACGGTCGTGTTGCCTCCGCCCAAGAGACCACATGGCACAGCCGTGTGGTTCCATATGGTCATGCCGACGGGCCACACGCCCCCTTTATAAATGGGCCCCATTCCCCTAGGGCACAAATCTTTGGCTTGGGGGTTAGTCCCTTTGCCTTGGGGAAGGGTTCTCCTCTCTAAGAGAGACCCTTGAGCCATCGACATGGCCTCTCTCCATGATTCGTCCACCTCCGAAGCATGAAGATCCTTCAAGAAGACCAGCGCTCCATTGATAAGCCTTCTCCTCCTTTTCCATCTTTATTTAGACTTGTAGATGCTACTTTTCTTGTCTTATTATTGTATCTTCTTTGTAATGGTGTAGATTCTCCATGTATAGGAAACAGAAAGTAGCAACATTGTGATGATGTTGTATAAACTATGAATTTAGTTATTTCCTTATTCAATGAAGTGTTTATGTCTTATTCTATGTATATTATGTTTTGTATGTATTTGATGAAATGTGTGTGTGGTGAATACATGTAGTTGCAAGGGGTTGGCTTCCACATAGAGGGAGTATTCGAGATTATATGTCGGGGAGCCTTAGTAACAGAGGTTACCTTTAATCGAATATCTCGGGCATTACCTCGAAATGGAGATAAATCTCTTACAAGAGATTAACTAACACTACTTAATAGGTTTTTCTCTATCCCGTTTTAGGAAGTGTTTTGCGTAATCTAGAGTAGTATGGTCGGAGGCCCTTCATGACAAAGGATGCCTTTAACCGAACTCTTTAGGTCACCTTCTTTTCTTAAGGGGATTGGATGCCTAAGGGAGAAGCACTCTGATACACTTCTGCAGGGTTAACATTGGTACTTAGTTAGGATCTCTACGAGCATATGAACAATGAGATTAGAATATGAACAATTCATAGGGCATCAACTAGCATTATAGCGAAACCAAAATCCTAAATTTCATCCATCCACCCTTCTCCTAAGATAAATCCTCTCTCTTACTTTCTCTCTCCCTCTCTCTCTCCTCTCTCTCTCTCTCCCTTTCCTACAAGCTTGCACACCAACCCTGCGATCGTCTAGATAGCTTACCTTATAGACTTGACTAGTGTTTAATCAACAATCTCTATGGATTGATATTTTTATTGCTTGACGACATTCCTGTACACTTGCGGGTGACTATCATGTTTTTGGCACCATTGTCGGGGATTGTTCACATTAACATTAGTCAATAAGTAGATTAGCTAATCTAGACACTTGGTCTTTATTTTTGTTTATAGCATGCTTTTCTATTTCGCTTCCTTTTATTTCTTATTTTCTTTTCTTATTTTTAGTTTTACCATTGTCTATCACAAAATTTATTGGGTGCCTTGGTTGTTTCATATCTTATATATCCATATATTTTGTTATGAGTACTCTCTGTGCCTTATGATTTTTATTGTTGCTATTTTAGGGGAGACTAATTTTTTATTCATAACCACGGATCCATATTCTCGTTTATTTGAAGACTTTGGTGAGGACTATGATTAATGAAGATCAATATTAGTTCCTCTATTGAATGTGTGGTAGCATGACTCATCTAGCTATTATATGCCACATGTTTCACCAAGATGCTAGCCTTCCATGGGACTTCAGTATTTATTTCAACCTAAACATTAAATTACTAATGATTTAACTTCAAGCATTGATAGCTACTATTGGGAAACTTAGCAAACTTAGAACTTTCAATCCCAACAAGTCCCCAAGCAGCTTGCATATTCCCAACCACAGCAGCATACCCCTAACTCACATCAAGATTGGATGGATTATAAAGACTTTGATTATAGAAGCATGCAATGTGTGGTGAGCAAACTTTTCAAATATGCAAAGTCTATCAGAACTTCAAGATGATTTGACACTTGATAGACCACATGAATCTCAACACATTGAGATGACTTCCTAGGAAGATTTTCAAAATGAAGAAACTCTTACTCCTAGTCAGATAGATACTACAACACAAAAACGAAGAGCTCTTATAGTGCAACAAGGGATCTTGTTTCTCTAGTCCCTACAACAAATCAATGCATCAAGTCCTAATTTGGAGACACAATCAAATCTTATGTCAGAGGAGATGGATTGTAAAGATAAAGGTGATATTGTTTATGATTTAGCAGCTCTACAGGACTCCTCTATTGTTTGGTGTGATGAGGACGCATCTGTTGACACTCCAGATATAAATAGGACTATTGATGCACCGCCATCCATTCTCAATGATGTTCTTGATGTAGCCCTCGACATTAATGTTAATGATGTATGCTTGATTGATGAGATTATAGAGGGGCAATATTAATAATGATAACCTTATATTTGAGTATACATTAAGAACTTTTGGAGAGGTGATTATTAAATTAAGTACGAATGAGATTATTGATGTGTAATCTTGAGTGGGAAGCGGTAGTTAGTTGGAAGCCACGAGACTTGACATTCTCACCTCTGTTGAAGTCTAAATTTGTATTGAGAAAGACCCTGACATCATTTGTGGTAGTCATGCTACTATCATGGGTGCTAGGACTGAATCGTTTTTGACCTTCAGAGCGACCATACAAGGAGACAATAAAAGAGAGGACTTTACTTTATCTTTTTCTTAAAGCTCTCTCCCAACCTTGGAGAACTAGAAAGAAAGCCTGGAAGTATCTCACTCTGGCAAGATTGAGATTTCTATGATTCCTCCAGGGTAGTCCAGACAATAACCTAAAACAAGTACTTCTTGGAAGGTAACCCAAGTTCTTTCACCACTTTCACGTTAGATTTCAGTTTTTATCTAGTTTCATACCCCGACCCCTATACATAATTTGTCTTGTCTATTTGCTCTTTGTATAACTCAAAGTCAAAGAGGAGTGTGGATACAAGATAGAAGAATGACTTGGAATGATTCTGATTTTCACATTTATCACTTGGTAATATCCTTCACTTTAAAATCTCCTCTATTTTAGCATGTTGTTTTCATTAAGACAATGAAAAGTTTAAGTCTTGAGGTGCATGTATGCATTGGGTTATGAGCTAGTTTTAGCAGTATTTTCCTTTCATAATAAAATTTTCATAGTTGTATCATTCATTATATTATATTGTCTTGTTCTTAAGTGAAAATGCTAGCAAGTTCATTCTTTATTCATGTTGTTAAAATTTAGTGCTAGTATGTTTGGGGGATAATTTTTCTCTATCTTTAGTAGTATGAAGTGAGCATAGTTTTATTGAAACATTTGAGTTATGGCCTAATTTTAGGATCTTCCTTCACTTTGCCTAGTTTGGACAGAAGATAACTCAATAAATAGTCATGATTAATAGAGATAGTTAGTACTTGTGTTCCAATAGTGATCTCGTAGACTATATCTTAGTTACTAGATAATACTCAAGTCATGCCAACTCATTTGGAAAAATTAATATCCCCGTATTTACATTTGTACATATGCATATGTGTTAGCGCTACTGTCACGCCCCGAGACCAACGGAGCCGCTGATGTAATATAAAATCGGACAATATCTCCCATGTCCGATGGACAATTTACATAAACACACAAACACCCACGCAGTATAAATGGCCTCTGGCCTCAAAACAGATATATATCATAAGGAAATAAAGACATCACAGTACGAAAAACCGTAAAACTCACCTGAGCTTCCCCCAGGGCAGGCGCGCAGCAAAACCATAACATAAAGTCCAACAAAGGACTCAAAAATACAATACCGCACGAATGAATCATAAATACAAGTCCACGATATATAAATGAATACAAAGTATAGAACATGCTATAAAAAGAAAACGAAACATGCGGAAGCACCCATCAAATGCAGTCGTGGGGACCCGGGGCTGGCAACTGGGCTCCTCCGGCGATCTATCAACCTGAAAACAAAACATTGTGACGGGTGCTGAGTCCAAGTGGACTCTGCAGGTATAGAGAAATATATGGATGGCTAAATAAATAGCTGAATAAGCTATACGAAAACAACAGGATACAGTCTCAATAGGTATATCAAAATATGCATAACTGAAAGTAACAACTGAATGTACATACCAGAAATCAGCCTATCCTGATCATAAAAAGGACTCGTATCATACAAGCAAGTGCAGAGTCATCAACCACACAAATGGTATATCCTGTATATGCATGTCAAACATATGCAGTAAATAAATGCAGCAATCACAATGAAATGCACAATGCATTATATGCACATGATGCTATGACATGGTCACCCCTAACGCCAGTCCAGCTACCGAGGCATGTCATATGTGTCGGCCGAGTGGGTAGAGCTGTGACACTATCCGCACTCTGTCATCACTGCTCCTGAGTGATCGAGTGGACAGGATGCTGGTGGAGTAAACACTCCCCCCCATGTATATATGGGTATACATGGGGGAGATATCTCTCTCACCTTGTTTGGTCTATGGGAAGAGAAGGGATTCCTGTCTGCTACCACGCTCCGAAACAACTACCCATGAGCGGTCGAGTGGAGCAGTACAGAGCAAATGCACACACCCAACGATATCCACTAACCCATGAGTGGTCGTGTGTGCATATCATATGTCAGAAGATGATAGGCTTAACCATAAGGGAGTCGCTGATCACTAGCATGCAACAATGCAGGGATGGTGCATGACTCTAACACGTGCAACCCCTACCAAGTCATCGACACATAACTCAACCTAATATGAACAGGTCGTAAACATGTATCGTAACCCAATCATCATATCTAGATACACATTCAAGTATAACTAGAATTAATCAATTCAATCATACAATGGCATGCTATCCTATGTCTACATACTCATGCTCGTACCAATGCTATACAGAATCATATAACAATAAACGACACGGTATAGAAGGAAATTTAGATTATATCTAAGATCAAGCATAAGTATCAAGCAGGATAACAAATGGTAGCAGAATTAAGGTAAATAAAACCTACTGCATAAATAATCAATAGTCATGCATAAAGGAAAAGTGAAACTACAGATACAAGTAAGAAGTATCCTTCTCTAAATAGAAGAAGTCCATATCAAAGACGAGGAGAACCACCCGCCAATAATCTGCCACAATAATCCAAATCAAGTCCTTGTATCAAGGACATATTTAATTAGCTATTACACATAAATGGTAACTAGCTAATAAATCCCTAAACCATACTAGGGTTAACTTAATCCTTCTCTTTCTATTTAATTACCTCTAATTAAATGGAAGATTTCTAATCTCTTCACGTAATTAAGATTAGGTTCATTTTAGGATTACTCACAATACTAGAATCATTTAACTAACCCCGTAATCAAATGGTTAGTTGTGAATCAATTCTTCGTATTTAGTCTAACTTAGTTTCTAAAGATGACTAAACCATTTCTAATTGTTCTAGATTAGACTACACAACATCATAGGATCTAGATGAAACAAAACTAACCAGGATCACCGCCTAATCAACCTCTCTACAAAGTATCACATAGTTGGTATTCAATCCAAATTCTTGTATCAATCCAACAATTAACCTATTGCTCCAATTGAACTAAATAGCCACAACAAACTATACGATGCTGATCCAATCACCAAACCAAACAAGAATCAATTAATGTATCCAGGCAAGTATAACATGATAACTTAGAAGATCACAACAACAGCTAAAGTCACGCCCCTTCTGTGATCTGATCCCAAAGCATAGCACCCAACACTAAGAAGGAAATGATCCGACCACTTACCTGAGTCGAGTAGCTCTCCATAGCAAGGAATCCCAATCAGCACAGTGAGTTGAAGTAGGGTGGAAGCAATGGAACCCAAATCCAATTTCGAATTAGACCTGCCATCACACACAAGAATCAATTCGAGTTCAACTCCTTAAATCCAATCCTTCAATTTCGCAGTAGGAAACAGAGCAATTAAGCATGCTCAGATCGAAATCTAGCTACTCTGGTTAATATAGAGATCTTCTTACCTATAATAGCTCTGCAGAAGCTCCACTGCCCACATCCAGTAGATCAGTCGATGGACACACGGAAATCTCCTTGCCAATCCCATTGCCTCTGATCGATGGAGAGGCTGAGCATTGGCTGAGACCCAGGCTAAGCATGGCGATGAGGGATACCTTCTCTGATCAGATCCAAACCAGTAGAGGGGACGAGCTGGGTTTCCGACTTCCACCGTGATAATGCTAACGAAGCTGTGCTCCAACACAAAAGGGTTAAGATCGAGGACTGTCCCACTCGATTCCCAAAGATAGGTCCTGTGTAGAGGTGGGAGTGATGGAGCTCGTTGCCAGTGCCAATTGAGATGGAAGGAGGAGAAGAAATCGGGTGGAGAAGATGGCAGAGGTGGCTTTGTTTCGATCGAGAAGTGAGGAGGGTGTGCGGCGAAAACTCTAAGCCTTAACATCCCTTATGTATGGTATTTTGCACTTTAGCCCAAAGGTTTTGCCTTTTTGCAATTTTGCCCCTAAGTTTTATATTTCTAACCTATTAGCCCCTTGTAATGTTTAGTTTTGAACCACTTTAATCCTCTAAACCTCGTCCGAAGGCCTGGAAACCCTAGAACCTACCTAGGTACCTTTCGAAAATTTTCGAGATTCAGTCAAAAGTGGAGGATTTAGCATTCTTCCCCACTAATAAAAATTTAGTCCCCAAGTTTTGTTATACATTATAGTAAACACCATCAAGAAGTATGCAGTTATAAATATTGAACAGTAACTAACCATACATACCTTAGGTGAATAAGTGGGAGTAGCGCGCTCGGATGACATCCTCGAGCTCCCAAGTAGTCTCCCCAACCGAGTGATTCTACCATCCAACTTTAACCATCCGGACTGTCTTGTTTCGCAACTGACGCTCACGGTGAACCAAAATCCGTACAGGAACCTCCTCGTAAGTCGCATCAGGCTGCAGTGTATCCGAGACATCTGACAGCACATGTGAATGATCTGGTACGTATCTCCTCAGCATAGATACGTGGGATAAGTCATGAACGCTGATAATAGAAGGTGGAAGATCCAAACAATAAGTCACTGTCCTAATCCTCTCCAAAATCTGAAAAGGGCTAATGTGCAAGCTTACCTCGAAGACCGAACCGCTTCACCCCTTTCGTGGGTGAAACTCGTAGAAATACATGATCACCTACGGAGAACTCTAGAGGTCTCCGTCTCCAGTCGACATAACTCTTTTGATGATCCTGCACCTTAGACATCCTGTGTCTGATGATGTGGACTAACACTGTCTCGTATTGAGCTCTCTGAGGTCCTAACAGCTAGGATTCCCCAACCTCCTCCCAGAGGATGGGTGTCCGACAAGTCTTATCATACAACACCTCATACAGTGTCATCTGAATAGGCGCATGATAGCTGTTGTTGTAGGCGAACTCGATAAGATGAATGATCCTCCCAACTGCCTCAGAAATCCATCACACGAGCTCTCAGCAAGTCCTCTAAAGTCTGGATAGTACACTCTGACTGTCCGTTGGTCTGCGAATGGTAGGCAGTACTAAATCTGAGCTTGTATCCATGGCCTTCTACAAACTCTGCCAGAAGTGTGAGGTGAAACGCAGATCTCGGTCTGAGATAATACTTAACGGTATGTCATATAACCTGATGACCTCTCTACAATACAGCTCTGCCAATCTGTCCAGGGAATCGGTCCCTTGAATAGCTAGAAAGTACGCAAATTTGGTCAATCGATCAACGATCACCCAAATTGTGTCAAGGCCTCGTCTGGTCCTAGGCAATCCCATCACGAATTCCATAGTAATAAGTTCCCACTTCCACTCGGGAATGGGAATACTCTGAAGTAACTCAGCAGGTCTCTGGTGCTCTACCTTAACCTACTGGCATATTAGGCATCGGGCTACGAAATCAGTGATGTCTCGCTTCATTCCGTTCCTCCAGTAGGAACGTTTCAGGTCCCGATACATGCGGCTGCCACCCGGATGGATAGCAAAATGGGAGCGATGTGCCTCCTATAGTAGCTCCTCCAGAACAAGGTGTGCCTCTGGTATGCATAGCCTCTCGCGAAAAAACAAGACACCCTCGTTGTCCCGGGTGAAATCAGACTGCTGCTCTGTGGCTGCTCGGCTGTAAAGGAACTGCAGCCTCTCTGATCCTCGTCTGAATAGATGACTGAGCAACCATGGTCACCAGAATACCCCTCTCAGTCTGACCCTGTTCCTCTAGACCTAACTCTGAGAAGCTCTGAACTATCTCGGTAACCAGAACTCAGTGCCAAGCTAATACTCCTCTGGACTTCCTACTTAGGGCGTCAACAACGACATTAGCTTTCCCAGGCTGGTAGCTAATGGTATAATCGTAGTCCTTCAGGAACTCCATCCACCTCCTCTGTCGGAGGTTGAGCTCCTTCTGTGTGAATAGGTACTTGAGGCTTTTATGATCCGTGAATATCTCAAAGGTAATCCCATACAGGTCGTGCCTCCAAATCTTCAGAGCAAAAATGATGGTTGCCAACTCTAGATCGTGTACCGGGTAGTTCTTCTCATGCTCCTTCAGTTATCGAGAAGCATAAGACACTACCCGCCCATGCTTCATCAGAACGACACCCAATCCCTGATAGGACGCATCCATATAAAGCATAAATCCGTCCTCTCCTAATGGTAGAACAAGGATGGGTGCCAACACTAACCTCTACTTTATCTACTAAAAACTGGTCTCGCAGGCCTCTAACCAAGTGAACTTCACGCCTTTCCTGGTAAGGCATGTCAACGGCATAGCGATGCTAGAGAACCCCTCTACGAAACGTCTGTAGTAGCTAACCAATCCCAAGAAGCTGCAAACCTCCTGAACTGACTTCGGCTGCTTCCAACTGGTGACAGCCTCGATCTTCTAGGGTTCTACTAAAATACCTCTGCTGGAAACCACGTGCCCCAGAAAACCGACTAAGGGTAGCCAGAACGCGCACTTGCTGAACTTCGCAAATAAGCGCTCCCGTCTGAGAGTCTCCAAAACAATGCGAAGGAGTTGCACGTGCTCCTCCTCATAACGCAAATAGATCAAGATATCATCAATGAAGACAATAACAAACTGATCTAGGTACTCCAGGAATATGTGGTTCATCAAATCCATGAATACCGCTTGAGCGTTGGTAAGCCCAAATGGCATTACCAAAAACTAGCAGTGCCCATATCTAGTGCGAAAAGCTATCTTCTGGATGTCTGAGTCTCTGACTCTCAACTGGTGATATCCGGACCGCAGATCAATCATAGAATACACGATGTATCTCTGAGTTGATTAAACAATGTTCTATCCATGGCAAAGGGTACTTGTTCTTGATGGTTACTGCATTCAACTATCTGTAGTCAATGTACAACCTCAAAGAACCATCCTTCTTCTTGACAAACAGAACTAGTGAGGAGATACGCTCGGTCTGATAAACCCTCTGTCCAGTAACTCTTGGAGTTGGACCTTCAGCTCGTCCAACTCTTTCGGTGCAATATGATAAGGAGCTTTAGATGTCGGCACAGTCCCCAGAATCAGCTCAATGGTGAACTCTATCTGTCTCCTGGGAGGAAGACCCGGTAGCTCCTCTAGAAACACGTCCGAAAACTCCCGAACCACTAGAATATCTAGAAGTGAGGTGCTACTACTATCATCTATGTTGATCATCGATAATAAGAAACCCTGGCAGCCCTGTGATAGCAATCTCTATGCCTGGAGCGCAGAAAAAATAGATATGTCATCATCTCGGATACCGATGAAATCCTACGAGGGTTGGTTCAGAGGTCGAAAGGTGACTACCCTCGTCTTGCAATCAACAGTGGCATGGTACGCTGTAAGCCAAACCATGCCGAGAATGACGTCAAAATCTACCATCTCAAGTACCAGCAAGTCTACGGTGAGAATCATACTACCGAAGTCCAGTGGGCAAGCTCTAACCTCCTGAGTGATAACCAATGTCTCAACAGACGGTATGGACACAGATAGATGTCGTAACCTAGGGTAGGTATCCTACCAATCCTAGCCATGAATATCCGTGAAATAAAAGAATACGAGCTACCAGTATCTACTAATAAGTCTGCAGGAACTGAATATAAGGAGATAATACCGTGGAAGACTTATCCATCTGCTCTCTGAGCATCCTCAAGGGTAACGGCATAAACCCGTCCGATCTCTAGCGGTGGAGGTAGGGGTGGATACTGTTGTGGCTATGGCAGTGGCAGAGATTGAGACACTGATACTCCAACAGACGGCTGAGGCTGATACGGAGCAGTTTGATATACTGGGTAGGGCATGTACTGCTGTGGTGGTCCTGAAACAGAACCCCGTGATGCTACTGGGGTACTGGTGTGCTCATATTCGTGCATGCTATACACCGTTACTGGAGGGGATGTCAACGGCGAACGGAAAGAATGTTGAGTCTTCCGTCCTCCTCTCTGAGGTCCCGACTGCGGTGAATGTCCACTCTGTCCTATAGCTCTAGTCTTCTTGTTCTGTCCTTTCAGCGCACAGTCTCGGCTCATATGTCCTGAGAGCTTGCAGTAGAAACATATTGCATGCCCTACGAGACAGTCTATCCTAGAATGCTCACTAGACCCACACAGTGTGCATTGGAAGCTACCAATCGTCTTCTTCTTCCAGTGCTGCTGAGACGACAGGGAGGACCCTCCTGCATAACGACCAGACTTCTAAGGCTGAGAAGACTCCCCGAAAGTGCTCTGAATTGACTGACCCTGACCGCCACGCTTTTGTCTAGTGGTCTGCGATGGCTGAATCTGAGCTAAATCCTGAGCTAACTCCTTTCTTTTCTCCTTCTCTCCATTCACCTGCTGTTGTGCCATCTCTATTAGAAGGGCTTTCTCTAAAGCCTCACGGTAAGATGCTGTACTGAAATCGAAAATCCGAAGTCTAATGTACCCAGCTAGTCCCTGGGTAAAGTGAAGCATACAGGATATGTCCTCGACGACTAACTCGTGATAGAATTTAGCCAAACGGTTAAATTATGCATTACACTCCATAACCATGCGGTTCCCCTACTGGAGAGTCATGAACTCCTGACGCTAAGACATCTAATATGTTATTGGAATGTACTGGCTCTCAAACGCCCCTCAGAAGATGGCCCAGGTGAGGCTCTACTCTCCAATGATCGTACACTAGGAGGCTCACTAGGAAACTACATCGTCCCACAAATGATAGGCAGTCAGCTCTGCCTTCTCCCACTCTAAAGAGGCCATATAGTAGAATGTACCCACTAATGTCTCTATCCAGGAGCGGGCAACCCGGGGGTCAGGTCCTCCATGGAACAAAGTGTTTCGGCCTTTCACCGACTCTGCAAGTGCTGGTATCCATGCTCTGGCTCTGGCCTAGTCCGTTGGAACAATAGGATCCACTAGTGGAACTGAGGTAGGTGCTGCAATAGCAGCTGCAGGCGGAACTGTGGGAAATCCCAGAGCAAGAGCCACTGGTGGAGTCGGGTAAATTGCCGAAGCAGGAACGACTGGTGGTGCCACCAAATATCCATTAGGAAGTACTGATAGAGGTACGGACGCATATGCAAAGGTCGACATCACTAAGGGTGTGGGTACTACTGGATGCACTGCAGGGGGTGTCGATGGTGGTACTACTGGATACGAAACTACGGGCACCGTTGGAGGTGTAGCAGTAGGTACCCCTAATGGTCCATCAGAGTATGCGGTAATAGGTACCGATGCTGGTACTATGGGGATGACTGTGTTGGATCGATTCGGTTGCTAGAGGAGGGGTGAATAGCAAATCTTCGAACTCTTTCTTCCTACATGGTTAGTTGCGCAAGCGGAATATACAATAAAATAAAAACTAACAATGTAAACAATGTTAACAAGAGAGATTTACTTGGTATCCACCCCGAAGGGTGACTAATCCAAGAATCCGTCGGTAGATCACTCCCCGGATAACCTCTGGCTAGCCCTTGTTGCTCCTTGTGAGTGGAGAAACCTCGCCACAATCACCTTGACAACACCTGGGCACCAAAGGCTACTAATCTACTCTACCCAAGCAGATTTCGCCAAGGGTTTCAGCCACCACAAAGTCCTCTTTAAATAGAACTAAAACTGAAACCCTCGCCACCAGTCGACTGCTCCCAGGGCAGTCGACTGGTCCCCCAGCCAGAACCTTTCTGTGAGTTTCATCAATCGACTGCCCCCAGGGCAGTCGACTGGTCTACCCACACACCTAAGGTTACCCTTCCCGAGTACATTTCACTCCGCACTCAAACCCTAGGATTTCCCGAGTACAATCACACAGCACTCGTACCCTCACGACTCAACTGACTCCTCATCAGCAACCTCGACTATTGCCTTCGCGCCCTCTTCATCTTCGGCTCCCGTCCCTCGGATGCACGCAAGCCTCCAACTTGCCTCCATGTCATCCTTCATGCATGCCTCGAAGTCTGCGCCCCTCAGCTCATCATCCCTGCTCTCCAAGGTCCCTCGGGTGAACACAAGCCTCCAGCTTGTCTCTATGCCACCCTTCACCGTACCGAGGTCATCCAACTAAGCCAATATGTGTAACTTGCACATCCTGCACACTCACATACACATATCAAATACACAAGGGTAAACCTAACTTAAACCCTTTTCCCAAACATCAAAACTCATGATCACTCCGGACCACAGATTGCCTCAACAATCTCTCCCTTTTTGATGTTTAGCAATATGTTTAAGTTAGGGAAACAAATAGCAATAATAAGTAGCAAAAAATGCTAAACAAACAACTGGACTTACGTTGCCAAGACTCCCCCTTGGACTTACACCGCCAATGCATATGCAATGCATGGATCCTATCCCAAGGCATCCCACACCTAACCCTCCAAGTTAGGAATTTTTCACACCTAACCCTCCAAGTTAGGACTTTTCACACCTAACCCTCCAAGTTAGGACTTTTCACCAAAACGGGCTTTTTAAAGCTTCTCCCAAGCTCCCCTACATTGGACTTACAAAGACTTTTTAAGAACCTTTCCAAGGTTTCCCTTATGCCAAGAATGGAGCAACCATGCTCCCCCTTTATCTAAGCTTCCCCTAAACCTTGGGTTTCTTGCAAAGGTGTGTTTGATTTCCCAACTTAAACCCAACACTTCTCCCCCTTTGCTTAACATCAAAAAGAACCCAATAATATCCCAATTATTGGGTCTTTTAATCCCCAATGATCCTAAACACAGTGTACTAGCCCTCCATACACTTGTTTTTCACCATTTGGACACCTAATCAGCTGCTGATACACAAATCAGCCATGACCAGTCGACTGCCCCCCAGGGCAATCGACTGATACTCTGAAAATCAATTTTTCAGGCCACATTCAGAAATACGCCAGAAATTCCACAAATCTCCAAAAATTCCCAAATTTTGTGGAGAAGTTTGTGGTACCCATACCTACTTGGGAAAAATACATTCCATCATGTATCTATCACCATTCCCATGTTTGACACAAACCTCAAAAATTTTCTATGAAAATTAAGGGAACTAGGAGGCAACCTCCCCCTCAACCTATGTCTTTTCCCAATTTTCATTTTTCCAAGGTTAAGTTCTACCCAACATAACACCCTAACACAAAGTTAAGTTCTACCCAACTTAACTTCACCAAGTTCTTCCCCCTTTGACATTATCAAAGGATTGCCCCAAGCAACCTTACCCCTAGTGCTAAAAAGAACTCTGCAAAATCCGAAAAAATCTTAAAAGTTTGCAAGCACATTTGCTAGGATATACCCTATCCTAGAAAAATATGATTCCATGAAAATATCAAGTGTGCTTGACTTTTGGTACATCCTCTAATTTCCTTAAAGATTGGCATTTGTATCAACTTTAAAATCTACTCATGTTCCTTGTGTTTGCCAACTCTAACCAATATCAATTTACACAAGGAATTGTCCTCAATTCTTTCCTTTTCCATATCCTTAATATGATGAAAGACTCCTCCTATTTATCTTTTGACCTTAGATACATATGGGAAACTTATCACTCTTCCTTGAATTCCATGATATCCACATAGCCTTATTTCAAATAATCATGAGACAAACCTTTGTTGGGGCAGATTGCACCCAAGTCAAACCTGTGTTTTGATATTGACAAAAGGGTTCAAAAGTTAAGGGTTAATTGGTGTCTAACAAGTTTCTTGAGTGTACAGGAAAAGCCCTAGCGAAGGAATGCTAGGCACTGGCGAAGGACTGCCAGACTAGACAAAGTCCTAGCGAAGGAATGCTAGGCACTGGCGAAGGACTGCCAGAATGGACAAAGTCCTAGCGAAGGAATGCTAGGCACTGGCGAAGGACTGCCAGAATGGACAAAGCCCTAGCAAAGGAATGCTAGGCACTGGCGAAGGGCTGCCAGAAGTAAAGACCTAGCGAAGGGCTGCTAGGCACCAAGCGAAAGGCAGCTTGGTACCTCAAGACCTGGCGAAGGACTGCCGGGCAAAAGTCCAACTGGAGGATCCGGTTGGCACCAGGTAAAACTCTCCCGAGAGGAGTAGGTGAGGACGCGTTCCCCTTGAGGGAACATTAGGCGTCGGTTCGACCTAGGGCTCCATTTTGGAGACCAAAGTCAGAACCAAGACAGCTAAGGCTGTATAAAATAATAATATAATTGTTATTTGGACTAACCCTGGATGCAGGATCGAAGGACTGAGTATCTGCAGCTCAGAGAGCCTCGAAGGAGTGAGGCAGAAGCTGAGCAGGGTGCCCCGGACGACCAGGGCGCCCCCAAGGTCAACCCAAGTATGTAACAACCTCGACGCGTTTTCGCCCCGCTTGTCGCGGGCGCCCCCACTGCCAGCTGTCGAAGCGCATCCCTGCGAAGCCGAAGAGATGAGGCATTTGACCGGTCAAGCCGGGCGCCCCGAGTCCTCCGGGCGCCCCGGTCAAACCGGATCCCGAGGATAATGGGATCAGACGGCGACCGAGCTACAGCCGGATCGGCTGCCACGTGGGGGGCGCCCCCGTCGACCAGGGCGCCCCTAGGCCCTATATAAAGGGCCCTCGACCTCCTTCTTCAAGGCATCAATTCTTCGGACACTTCCACGCTCTTCTGCTCTCATGCTTTGCTCCAGATACTGCCCAACTCGAGCCGACGACGTCCCGCTGCCCCGAAATCTTCGATCTACTCCGGACGTCGGTAAAAGAAGAGCATAATTCTTATTATATAAAGTTTACTGCACTTATTCTGTATTCAATAATTGTAAACTGGTTTATGAACTTATAGAATTGCCCGTAGAAAACGGTCAACGACCGTGGGCCTTGGAGTAGGAGTCGACACAGGCTCCGAACCAAGTAAAACGACCGTGTTAACATTGTTTTTGTGTCTTATTTCCGCTGCGCACTTACTCTTTTTAAATCCGAATGATTTGCGACATTCACCCCCCCCCCCTCTCTCGCATCTCTCGATCCAACAAGTGGTATCAGAGCGGGGAATTCAAACTTGGTGCAACCACCAGTTTGAAAATTTTTCGGATTTCTTTCGTTTTTCTCTCTCATTTTTTTTAAATTTTCGTTCGAATTTTTCTTTCAAGGTTGGTGCAACACCCCTTGAAATTGTTTTTATTTCTTTTCTTCCCGCACTACTAATCCAAGACCAAGTCTTGGAATATTCTTTTTTTTTTTTGTTGTTTACAATTTCAGAACAAATGGCCATCCAAGAAGGCTTTAGCACCGACAGACCTCCACTTTTCAGTGGAGAAGACTTTCCTTACTGGAAAAGTCGAATGGAGGTCCACCTGAAAACTCAGGTGGATATGTGGATAATCATCCAGTCTGGACTGATGATTCCCACAAATGCTGAAGGCGTACCGCAGAACTACTCAGAGTGGGACACTGCCCTCAAACGCAAGATTGAAGCTGACGCCAAAGCAACTCAGACTCTTCAATGCGGACTGACAAAAGAGGAGCTGAACCGCGTAGGCCCATTCAACAGTGCAAAGGAGCTATGGGCTAAACTGATCGAGCTCCACGAAGGAACTTCAGATACGAGTATCAGCAAACGGGACCTGCTACTGAACAAGCTCTTCACCATCAAAATGGCAGATAACGAGACAGCAGCCCAGCTCCATGCCAGAATCCAGGAATTGATGAACGGTCTTCACGCAATAGGTCAACAGGTTCAAAACCGTGATCTTATAAGGTATGCCCTAAACACGTTCCCTAGGACCACCTTGTGGGCATCTATGGTAGATGCATACAAGGTCTCTAGAGATCTTTCAAAAATTAAGTTAGATGAGTTATTCTCTGAACTTGAATTGCATGAACAAACTAACTGCAATTTGGCCGAGAAAAGTATAGCTTTCTTTGCAGGAAAAACAGGAAGAATGACTAAGAAGAAAACTCAAGTTGAACCCGAGTCTACCTCAGGTTCAGAAACAGAAGATCAAGAAGAAGATCAATCTGAACTGGTCCGGCTAGCTCGAAGCTACTACAAAAAGTTGAAGAACCAAACCAACACACGGAGAACAAGCCGAAGAAAGGATGAACTAGCTGAACCAGCAACTGACAAACACAAGCCCAACGTAACCTGCTACGAATGCAAGAAGAAGGGCCACTACAAGACTGAGTGTCCAAGTCTAAAGGAGTCCAAAAAGACCAGAAAGAAGAAGGCACTCCAAGCAACCTGGGACGAGTCTTCCTCAGAAGAAGAAGAAGAAGCACCCCAGTCCAATCTTCTAGCCCTAACCGCTTCAGATCAAATCGAGACTGACTCAGACTCAGACCGGGACGACGGCAAGCTGACATTCTCCGACGACGGCGAAATAAGGGTAACGGGTTTTTCGAAATTACAATTGAATTCGCTTATTTCCTATCTATCCCGAGATTTGGCAAAAGCCAAACTCCGAATCGAGTCCCTCCGACAGGAAGTAAAACTTCTGAAAGAGGGAGCTGATTCTAAATCCTTAACTGAGAAACTTCAGGAAGGAACCCCTGATCAAGTTGAAAAACTTGAATCAGAGAATTCCTCCCTGAAAACTCAAGTTAAGGACTTAAGAACAGCTTTAGAACGATTCACTTCTGGTTCCAAGAATCTTGATCTGATTCTGGGAAAACAGAAGTCTGTTCTAAACCGATCCGGACTTGGCTATAGAACCAAATCTCGGCAAAGATCTTACTTTGCTGTACTGAACCAGTCAAGACCTAAGGTTCAGGCATGGGTGCCAAAACTGTGCCTGACTAAACCAACTGGTTCAAATCAATTTTGGATCCCCAAGGACAAGATTCACATCTTGCCTAACCCATACAGAGGCTTTAGTCCAGGGGGAGCCAAAATCAAAACAATTTTTATACTTAGATAATTTTTTAATTGATTGATTGTTTGTTTATTTAATTTTTGCAAATTGCCATGCTTAGATTTAAGGAATACTTAGATTTAAGGACTAGATTACTTGAAACTTGAAAACATAGTATTGGGAGGAGGTGAGATGATAGTACGTTGGGGAAACCAACTCTAATAAGATCAAGTCTACTTGGTCTCTTTAGACTGGTGAAACCAGCCGAAGCTACCGATCCAAGACCCAAGCTAGTTAGACCAGAAAATGACCTAATTTAATTTGAAAATGAAATTTCATTAAAAGGCTTTGTCAAGGAAAGGGTGGATGATCCCATAAGGCTACGGCCAAAGAAGGCCTTGTGCCTCGCCAAGACCTGGAAGCCAATTTCTGAAATTCAAATTCAAATTATCTTTTGTCAAATTCGAATCTAACTCAAATTTCAAATAATTATAGATTCTAATCTGTCTTCAAAATTTCTACTTCTTAAACTTATTTCTTTTTCCAAAATCACTTAATCTATTTTTCAAAATTTCTAAACTTATTTGTTTTCAAATCTGTTTTCAAAACTAAAATAACATTTTCAAAATAAATTAAAATTCATTTTCAAAATTAATTTTTATCCTCAAACCTGTCTCACAAAAACCTTAAGGTTAACGTGTTTGAAAACCCTAGATTCAGTGAGACAGGAAAATTAAGCTCAAATTAAACCACATTGCTTGCGCCTTTATAATCATGGTCAAACTGTGGTTAACATAGTCAAACTATGATTAACATAGTCAAACATGGTCAAACACAGTCAAACGAAGACAAACAGTCAAACCTGGTCAAAACGTTCAAAAGGCTGCAACCTAGGGCGCCCGGACCGTCCCGGGCGCCCCCGACAACACTGACAGCATACCAGCTCCAGTCAAAGCAGCAAAAGCTGCGTTTGACTGAATTGACAAGGGCGCCCGTGACCTCTCGGGCGCCCCAATGCACTTCTGTCCCTCACGCAGCCAAAAGGCTGCATTCAACTACTTTGACCAGGGCGCCCGTGACCTGTCGGGCGCCCCTATCGACAAACCTGTGGTCCACGCCAGTCAAAGCAGCAAAAGCTGCAGTTGACCTGCCTTAATCAGGGCGCCCTTGACCTCTCGGGAGCCCACAGAACTTTTTCGCTGCCCTAGGCAGCTCGTGACCTGTTGAGGGCGCCCGTGACCTCCCGGGCGCCCCCCCATAAATCCCCTATAAAAGGGACCCGAGTCTCCTTCTCCTCCCACACCACATCTCACACTTCTTCTTCCCCTTGCCTCATTCTTGTGGATCAAGTGAACCCTAAAGCTTCCCTTGCCTCAACCATGCCTCCAAGGTATGAAATTTACTTTGGGTACTTAATTTTTGTTATTTTTCCTTAATTGCAAATTCTATGTCAATCATGCCTCTTCCTATAATTTAAGTTCTTATTCTCAATTTGCTCACCTTCTTCTCAACTAGAAAACGCCGAGCAGTTCAGTCGAACCCCGGTAACGAGCCCAGTCCCAACCATAGGTCGAACCCCGGTAACGAGCCTAGTCCCGACCCTAGGTTTCCAAACCTAGAACTTTGTAACAAATTCGCTCGAACCACCTACGTTCCGATTAAGACAAGTTACCTTAACCGTCATTTCTTTTCCCAATCCTGTCCAGTCGCAATGTCTGCAATTAACTTCTATAAACTGGATAACCTCGTATTCTGCACACATTCGATCAACAACACCCTATGTGCAGAATTCTATAACAACATAATTAGGCAAGACCACTTGAGCTTCGTCACTACCGTTCAAGGAATGCCCTTGCACATCACTCCTACCCTACTGAACCGATTTCTGGGACTCCGACCATCTCAGTCCATCTTCTGTTGCTACCCTCCAAGGAACCTGCCTTTCGATGCCCCCTACTCTCATATTGACCTGAACACCTTATACAACTATTTCTTTGGGGAAGCCATGGACCCTGCAGGAGGGCAGTTCCACTCCACCCGACTCCCGATTCAGGACTACGCTCTCTACAGAGTAATTGTCCGTTGCATCCTTCCCTTGTCCACTAGGGACATAGCCACCATGAGACCCTTTCACACCTTTCTCCTCTATGCCCTTATCCACCATCTGGACATAGATATAGGCCTTCACATCTTTCACTGTATCCTGCATGCCTCTAGTGTGTCCACTCAGGGACGAGTCCGCACCCCCTTCTGCCATGTCATCACCTGGATCCTCCACCATCACGGCCAAAACATCACTGACGGCGAGATTACCACGATGACCGACTTCGACGAGATAGGATATAGGAACTTTTCCTTAGCCGGTATAGATGTCTCGGGCACCGAGGTTCTGACTTGGAAACGCCGACCAGCCGCACACGACATTGCAGACGAGGAGGTCGACGTTGCCGACTTGGCAGCAGAGTTAGCTCAGCCTGATCCTCCGACACTCTACGAGCGAGTATCCCTCCTTGAGACACAGGTTCAGTCACTCCGGGAGGAATCGAAGGCTTACCACCTTGAGCAGTTGGAAACTAATCAGGGCTACTATACCGAGTATATGAACGCGTTTGCAGCAGAGAGGATCGAAAGAAACGCCCAGTATGAGGAGATGATGACCATGCTTAAATCCTGGCATCCAGGCTCCCCTGATCAGCCTGGTCCCTCTTCCTAGATGACTTGGACTTGTACCTATTTGACTATCCCTACTGAGTAGGATTGACTTCTGTGAACTTGTACTAGACTTCTGTTTGACTTATGCTTATCCTAACTTGGCTTGTTTATTTCTGAATTGATTAAGTTAGGATTATGCTTAGTAGAATAGAATCATTCTTTTTGGTTTCTGCTTTAATTGAAAATTAAAATAAGTTCTTTGTTAAAAATGTTTTACTTTGATTTTTTTTCCTTTGTTTTATTTCAAAAACTACCCCCCTTCAAAATTAGGGTTTTTCTTCGAAATGGAATTAGCCTAGGCTCTAACCCTAGAATTGCATGCACCTATAGACTTAGAAGCCAGCATCTCACAAGCACCTTAGGATACTTTTGATTGATAACCTAGAAAGGGTTGAGATGCTTAGGTCTTTGCCTCAATTCAAGATGCTTTAAGTCAGTGCATCGGCAGCAATTGGGGCACTAAATGAACAGCAATCAGGTCAAGTGTCAAGTTTAGACAATCTAACTTGAACAATGCACTTAACTTGACTAACTCTAGCAAAAGCTACTGTTTATAACAGTTAGTAAGTAGCTAAATGGGTTAGACAGGTCCCTAAAAGATTTAACCAGACTTAGGTCCTAGCTCAATTCAGTACAGCAAATGCTTTATTATTGCAAATATCTTTTTGTGCATTTTTTGATATATGTCAAAGGGGGAGAGTTGGAAAGGAAACAAGGAACAAAAATGTTTTTCCAAAATTTCTAACTCTGAAAGCTCAATTTGTTTTGCTTAAAATTCTTTTTGCTCTGAATTGCTATTAATTTTTTGCTTAAAATATTCTCTGAAAAGCTTTTTCTAAAGTCTGAAATTTTTTTCTAAATCCTGAAAATTTTCTAAGTCTGAAAAAGTTTTCCAAGTCTCAAATTTTTTTAAAACAAGAGTTTTCAAAAACTGAAAAAGTCTAAAGTTTAAAAAGTTTTCCTAAAACTCAAAATTTGCTAAAATGTGAAAACTTCTTCAAACTTAGAACATTTTTCTTGAAAAACTCAGCCAATACTTAAAAAGTTTTTCGATAATAAAATTTTCTAAGTACTTAAACTAAAACCACCTACTTTTGAAAAACCTAGGGGGAGATTACTTCCAGGGGGAGGGAATCTAACTTAGGATTTCAATTTCAGCATTTTTTTTCCTTAACCTTTTGAACTAGGTTGCCATATATCAAAAAGGGGGAGATTGTTGGGGCAGATTGCACCCAAGTCAAACCTGTGTTTTGATAATACAAAAGGGTTCAAAAGTTAAGGGTTAATTGGTGTCTAACAAGTTTCTTGAGTGTACAGGAAAAGCCCTAGCGAAGGAATGCTAGGCACTGGCGAAGGACTGCCAGACTAGACAAAGTCCTAGCGAAGGAATGCTAGGCACTGGCGAAGGACTGCCAGAATGGACAAAGTCCTAGCGAAGGAATGCTAGGCACTGGCGAAGGACTGCCAGAATGGACAAAGCCCTAGCAAAGGAATGCTAGGCACTGGCGAAGGGCTGCCAGAAGTAAAGACCTAGCGAAGGGCTGCTAGGCACCAAGCGAAAGGCAGCTTGGTACCTCAAGACCTGGCGAAGGACTGCCGGGCAAAAGTCCAACTGGAGGATCCGGTTGGCACCAGGTAAAACTCTCCCGAGAGGAGTAGGTGAGGACGCGTTCCCCTTGAGGGAACATTAGGCGTCGGTTCGACCTAGGGCTCCATTTTGGAGACCAAAGTCAGAACCAAGACAGCTAAGGCTGTATAAAATAATAATATAATTGTTATTTGGACTAACCCTGGATGCAGGATCGAAGGACTGAGTATCTGCAGCTCAGAGAGCCTCGAAGGAGTGAGGCAGAAGCTGAGCAGGGCGCCCCGGACGACCAGGGCGCCCCCAAGGTCAACCCAAGTATGTAATAACCTCGACGCGTTTTCGCCCCGCTTGTCGCGGGCGCCCCCACTGCCAGCTGTCGAAGCGCATCCCTGCGAAGCCGAAGAGATGAGGCCTTTGACCGGTCAAGCCGGGCGCCCCGAGTCCTCCGGGCGCCCCGGTCAAACCGGATCCCGAGGATAATGGGATCAGACGGCGACCGAGCTACAGCCGGATCGGCTGCCACGTGGGGGGCGCCCCCGTCGACCAGGGCGCCCCTAGGCCCTATATAAAGGGCCCTCGACCTCCTTCTTCAAGGCATCAATTCTTCGGACACTTCCACGCTCTTCTGCTCTCGTGCATTGCTCCAGATACTGCCCAACTCGAGCCGACGACGTCCCGCTGCCCCGAAATCTTCGATCTACTCCGGACGTCGGTAAAAGAAGAGCATAATTCTTATTATATAAAGTTTACTGCACTTATTCTGTATTCAATAATTGTAAACTGGTTTACGAACTTATAGAATTGCCCGCAGAAAACGGTCAACGACCGTGGGCCTTGGAGTAGGAGTCGACACAGGCTCCGAACCAAGTAAAACGACCGTGTTAGCATTGTTTTTGTGTCTTATTTCCGCTGCGCACTTACTCTTTTTAAATCCGAACGATTTGCGACATTCACCCCCCCCCCTCTCTCGCATCTCTCGATCCAACAACCTTAACTCAAAGAGTATAATCAAGGATTTTAATTTTAAGGTCATATCTTATCATCCAATATACCTTTTCTCTCTAACCCTAATGGATCAGTCGACTGCCCCTGTGGTAGTCAACTGCTAAAATGAACAAAAGATTTTCATGGCTGAATTCACTCGGATCAGTCTACTGCCCCCCAGGGCAGTCGACTGATACCTAAATTTCAGCTTTTTCAGCCCAATTTCAATAATGCCTAAATAATTCCACAAATCTCCAAACAATCTAGAATTTCGTGGAGAGATTTGTGGAGCCTGTCTACTTGGGAAAAATATGTTTCCAAATAAATGTACTCCAAATTCCAAGATTGGCACGAAACTCAACCTATCCTAAATTGTATCATTTAACCCTTCTCCAAAAGTCCTAATTATGACTTCTCCTCAATGTATCTTCTTGAACTTGATCATAATTCATTTCTATCATTGAATTATATGGTGTTTACCCATTAAACCCTTATTTCATCAATTATAAGCCTATTTTCATCTTTTTCTCCCTAAAACTCCTTTTAATGTGCCAATTCTCTAGGATTAAGACTTACCCAAGTCTTTCAACCCTTTTGGCACATTTCTTCTAATTTCCTAGGAGAAAACCTAGACTTCCTAGAGAACCATCTCTTGAGATCAATTTACCATGGACGCCAAAAGCTCCTAGAGCTCCCCCTTGAGCTCTTAGCCCTAGCCACCGCCCTAGGTGACTGAATTCACAGTAGGCCACAACGGTGAGCCCCCGGTGATTCTTAGCCTACAAATCTAACCTTTTTAACCTTGGACATCTTGTCCTTGTTTAAGTCCTTATCTTTCCCTTTGAATGGCACCCTCTTGCCATCCTTGGACTTCTCCTTCTTGCCATAATCATATGCTTTCCCAGCATACTTCTTTTTGTTGGCATTGGAGACTCTAGACCGGTATCCCAAACCCGATCTATCATAGTTGGGTTTTATACTACCCAACACCATGTCTAGACCCTTTGATCCAACCGTGAATCTTCCTAGGGTCTTTTCCAATGTATCAAGCCTTACCCTCAAAGCTTGATTTTTCCTTTCCAAGTCTCTAACCTTAATGTCCATATGTCTACTTTGGACATTTTTAGATCTACCCTCCTTTCTAGGCACATTCCTCCCCTTCTTGGGATTTATGCCTTGATCCTTAGGTATACGGTCTTAGGTCTATCATGATGCATGCTTTTCCTATGGTTTTGATCTACCTTGTTAACCCTACTCCTATCATTGTATTTAAAACCATGATTGTGCACAAGTAGGCAATTTTCATTAATTCTAGCATGCATGGATGAATAATTAACTCTATTTTTAGCATGCATAGAGAAACTTGAATTTGAATTACATTTTAACTTAGGGTTATGAATTACCTCCCTTACCCTTGTAGTTCCTCCATGATATGAGTTTCTTTTCTTCCTTTCCTCCTTTTCCCATCTTCTCAAGTGTCCCAATTTTTTTAACTCTCCTTTTCTTTGACACTTGGTGTGAAAGTGCCCAAGCTCTCCACATGTGAAGCATCTAATTCTCTTCCTTTTAGCTTAAGTTTCTTCATCCCTACACCTCATGTTAGAATTTAATTGAATTAAGATAGATTTAGATTTTACCTCCTTTTTACCTAGTGGGCACTTGTCCTTGTAGTACCCCTTTTCATTGCATCTAAAGCATGTAATGTGGTCTTTTTTACTTGCTTTGGTGGAGGTGGAGGTGGAGGCTAGGTTGAGTTCTTCTTCAACCTTGGATGAAGTGGATGCTTCCTCTTGTTCCGGCATGGTTGAGGGTCTCTCCTCCCTCTCAATTTTTGAACTTGACACCTCCTCTTCTTCTCTTGTTGAGGTGGATGATCCTTCACTCAATTGTGCCTCTTCACTTGATGAAATTGATAATTCTTTTTCCTTTTCTTCTTCTTGGACCATTTTGCTTGTCTCTTTGGGCTCTTCCACTAATTAATCTTGTGTAGGTTTCTTATGAACTTCTTCAAATTTATTCCACAACTCATATGCATTTGTATATGTCCCTACACCACTCAACACATTATTAGGCAAAATATTAATCAAAATATTGATTACCTTCTCATTCGCCCTAGATTGTTCTTGTTGTTCTTTGTCCCAATATCTAGGATGAAGCTTCTTCCCGTGCTTGTCCTTTGGAACTTCGAAGGGCTCTTCTATTGCCATCCTACATCCCCACTTCATTCCAAGTCACGTCTTCATTCGCATCCTCCAATATCCGAAATCTTCATTGTCGTAAGGAGGTGGAGTGTAGATGTCTTCCCCAAATTTGTCTTCCATTGTTCTTCCCTCTAGCTTTTGCTCTTCTTGGCGGTTATTCCAATCACGAGCGGTCCTTCGCTCTGATACCACTTGTTGGATCGATTCGATTGCTAGAGGGGGTGAATAGCAAATCTTCGAACTCTTTCTTCTTACACGGTTAGTTGCGCAAGCGGAATATACAATAAAATAAAAACTAACAATGTAAACAATGCTAACAAGAGAGATTTACTTGGTATCCACCCCGAAAGGTGACTAATCCAAGAATCCGTCGGTGGATCACTCCCCGGACAACCTCCGGCTAGCCCTTGTCGCTCCTTGTGGGTAGAGAAACCTCGCCACAATCACCTTGACAACACTTGAGCACCAAAGGCTACTAATCTACTCTACCCAAGCAGATTTCGCCAAGGGTTTCAGCCACCACGAAGTCCACTTTAAATAGAACTAAAACTGAAACCCTCGCCACCAGTCGACTGCTGGCTGCTCCTAGGGTAGTCGACTGGTGCCTCTGAAAATCGACCGTTGCAACCCCAATGTTCTAATTTTCAGCTAACTCACCAGCCACTACCAATTGACTGCTCCCAGGGCAATCGACTGGTCCCCCAGCCAGAACATTTCTGTGAGTTTCATTAGTCGACTGCCCCCAGGGCAGTCGACTGGTCTACCCACACACCTAAGGTTACCTTTCCCGAGTTCATTTCACTCCGCACTCAAACCCTAGGATTTCCCGAGTACAATCACACAGCACTCGTACCCTCACGACTCAACTGACTCCTCATCAGTAGCCTCGACTATTGCCTTCGCGCCCTCTTCATATTCGGCTCCCGTCCCTCGGATGCATGCAAGCCACCAACTTGCCTCCATGCCATCCTTCACGCATGCCTTGAAGTCCGCACCCCTCAGCTCATCGTCCCTACTCTCCAAAGTCTCTCGGATGCACACAAGCCTCCATCTTGTCTCCATGCCACCCTTCACCGTACCGAGGCCGTCCAGCTAAGCCAATATGTGTAACCTACACATCCTGCACACTCACATACACATATCAAATACACAAGGGTAAACATAACTTAAACCCTTTGCCCAAACATCAAAACTCATGGTCACTCCGGACCACAGATTGCTTCAACAGACTGGTGTAGTAGTCACGGGTGGAACGGTCGGAACCGCTGACAGCAGTGGAGATAAGGCCCTCGGAACACTTGGAGGAGTCCGTCCTCGACTCACCGGCCCTCTCTCCGTCAGTCTCTCGGGTGACCCTGTCACCGGAGACCCTATAGTTGTCTTACATAGCCGCCCTTGACCACGTCTCAGTGTGGGAGCATGTCCACGTCGAGTCATACTTGTTATAATATTACCCATTGATTACCAAAGGTATAAATCAACTAACCATACCAGATTATACAATTGACGCCTGGAGATGTCCCGTCATCGCTAGGTCCTAGAGTATAAATCACATCACAAAAACAACTCCGAAGATCTAAAATGTACTCGGGTAGATCTCATCAAACCCGAGCTCCGACAGACTGAATAAGTATCAGATTTAACTCTGACAAATCCGAAAAGACTCGCCAAAGCCTCAGCTCTGATACCAAAATAAATTGGTATTAGATAAACGTCGAGAGAACCACAAACACCCGAGGTATCTCGCAACCTGAGCTCTGATACCAAAATAAACTGTCATGCCGCAAAACCAACGGAGCAGCTGATTTAATATAAAATTGGACAGCATTTTCCCTGTTCGATTGATAATTTACACATACACACAAACACCCACGCAATATAAATGGCCTCTGGCCTCAAAACAGATATATATCATAAGGAAATAAAGACATCACAGTACGAAAAATCATAAAACTCACCTAAGCTTCCCCTAGGGAAAGCGCGCAGCAAACCCACAACACAAAGTCCAACAAAAGAGTCAAAAATACAATACTGCATGAATGAATCACAAATACAAGTCCACGATATATAAATGTGTAACGACCCTCTCTTACTAACCTTGACCTTATAGGGTCGTTACGTTAACTTTACTGCTGGGTCAGGACCAGTCGAATTTTAAAAAAAAAGTAAATTTAATTCTTGCTGGTTTTGTCAGGATTTGACCCCCAAACCTCTTGGTTGCAAAACACAACCACTAACCATCAACCCAACACCCTTTTGTTTTTACATTGGCACCAGTCGACTAGTGCAGTCGACTCCACCTGAGAATCACTCGACCAATGTCTCTATTCCCTCAAATTCACGAGGGCGGTCGACTGATTCCTCTGGAACTACAGTTTCCAGATTTCAGAAACAATGATCAAGTATACATAAACACCCTATTTCAACCACACAATAAATAGAAGACTCATAATCATATAACCATCATAATTGGACTCAATCATACTCCATTTAGCATGCATTTCAAACTTAATATCTTCTTGTGGAATAAACATAACAAACATGACACAAAACTTATGAACTCAAGAAAAACTCATAACATTCTATTATTTAGAGCTGGGAACATTACAAACTCGTACCGAAGGATCTCATTCCACTGTTCCGCCGCCACTGACACAAACCATCCATCCTGTAGCCTCCTTGCCTTATATCTTTTCTTTACCTTTATCTACAATAAAAGGATGCAAACTATAAGCAAATTGCTTAGTAAGTAGATACCTAACTCACAAAACATGCATTTGATATAAACATCCTTATGCTTGCTTTAAAACATGCTTGTAACTGAAAATGTTATTCTTTAACATGAAAAATGCTCATGAATATATTTGTAACAATTGCTTGCATTAGAAAACTTTGCTTGAACTGAAAATGCTTAACTTTCTTGAAACGAATACTTGTTAGGGAAAACTTACAACTTATCTTATACTTCATATACTTCAAAATAATAAACATTCTTCTTTGGGCCCAGCATAGTACCAATGTGTGCATCCCTAATAGGTTTCGGGGTAGCTAGCCACCGAACCCTAATAGAGTGTCTACTAGCTTGCCTAGTTTTAAGGGTCTTGTGCCCTAGGCCTTGTACCCGGACTAGCTTGCCTAGGTTTAAGGGCCTTGTGCCCTGGGCCTTGTGTCCAGTACTTGCCACTTGGAAAGTAATATACTTAATTTGTACTCATTCTTAAAATGCTAATAATAACTTAGCAACATATAGAAGGAAGTATCCCTAAAACTTGCTTTTGGGACCTCTCGAGACCTCGGTCTTGTACTCATCAATGCACCTTGCGTGCCATAATCCCAAAACTTGCTTTTGGGCATCTCAAGACTTCCCCCAAAACTCGGCATCTTAAGACTTCGGTCTCACTCGGTACTTCCATCGAGCACGTTGCGTGCCTAAATCTCAAAACTTGCTTTTGGGCCAATCAAGACCTTGGTCTTGCTATACTAAGATCACAACCCCAAAAAGGCTTAGAATCATGTTTTGAATCACACGAAAACTACTTTTATTGCAGGTGAGTGATCTACTTACTTCCTTGGGCTTCTAAACTTACTACCCAGCGTAGAATCTTCTTCCTTGCGCGATCTTCCAACCCTTGGCCCTAGGAGAGAACCCTAGTTTCCCCTTGGTGAGAAACCCTAACCTCTCCTCTCTTGGTTTTCGCAGGGAAGAAGAAGGAGGAGAAAACCCTTGGTTTTCTCTCTTTTCCATCATTTATATATTAAGTGGAAGTTGAACCATCTCCCATAAAAGATGTTTACTATTACTTATCTAATATCGATTCTAAATTTTAGTGAAATGATTACTAACCCGATTGGAAATTTGAAACTAACCTTTATTGTGAGTCGCGGGTTCGAGCCCTTGCTCTGACCCCTTTAAAAGAATTGTTAGTTTTTTTTGTTTATTTTGAAAAAAAAAATCCAAAAAATTCAGGTCTTACAAAATGAATACAAAGTATAGAACATGTTATAAAATGAAAATGAAACACGCGGAAGAACCCATCAAATTGAGTCGTGGGCACCTTGGGTTGGCAACTGGGCTCCTCCAATGATCTATCAACCTAAAAATAAAACATTGTGATAGGTGGTGAGTCTAAGTGGACTCTGCAGGTATAGAGAAAGATATGTATGACTGAATAAATAACTGAATAAGTTATACGGAAACAACAGGATACAGTCTCAACAGGTATATCAGAATATGCATAATTGAAAGTAACAACTGAATGTACATACCAGAAATCAGCCTATCTTGATCATAAAAGGACTCGTATCATACGAGCAAGTGTAGGGTCATCAACCACGCAAATGGTATATCATGTATGTCTATATCAAACATATGTAGCAAATAAATGCAACAATCACAAACAAATGCACAATGCATCATATGCAATGATGCAATGACATGGTCACCCCTAACACCAGCCTAGCTACCGAGGCATGTCATATGCGTCGGTCGAGTGGATAGAGTTGTGACACTGTCTTACTCTGTCATCACTACTCCTGAGTGAACGAGTGGACAGGATGCTGGTGGAGTACACACTCCACCTCATGTATATATGGGGGAGATATCTCTCTCATCTTCTCTAGTCTATAGAAAGAGAAGGGATCCCCGCCTGCTACCACACTCCGAAACTACTACCCATGAGCGGTCGAGCGGAGCAGTACAGAGTAAATACTCAACGGTATCAACTAACCCATGAGTGGTCGTATGTGCATATTAGTGCCGAAAGACGATAGGCTCAACCACAAGGGAGTCGTTGATCGTCGGCATGCAATAATGTAGGGATGGTGCATGACTCTAACACATGCAACCCCTACTAGGTCATCGACACATAACTCAACCTAACATGCACAGGTCATAAATATGTATCATAAACCAATCATCATATCTAAATACACATGCAAGTATAACTAGAATCAATCAATGTAATCATACAGTGACATGCTATCCTATGTCTACATACTCTTGCTTGTACCGATGCTTACAGAATCAGATAACAATAAACGAGACTGTATAGGGAAATCTTGATCATATCTAAGATCAAGCAGGATAACAAACGGTAGCAGAATTAATGTAAATAAAATCTATTGCATAAATAATCAATAGTCATGCATAAAGGTAAAACTACATATACAAGCAAGAAGTACCCGCCTCCAAATAGAAGAAGTTCATATCAAATACGAGGAGAATCACCCGCCAATAATCTGCCACAATAATCCAAATCAAGTCCCTGTATCAAGGACATATTTAATTAACTATTACATAGAAATGGTAATTAGCTAATAAAACCCTAAACTATACTAGGGTTAACCTAATCCTTCTCTTTCTATTTAACTATCTCTAATTAAATGGAAGATTTCTAATCTCTTTGCATAATTAAGATTAGGTTCATTTTAGGTTTACTCACAATACTAGAATCATTTAACTAACCCCGCAATTAAATGATTAGTTGTGAATCAATTTTTTGTATTTAGTCTGACTTAGTTTCCAAAGAAGACTAAACCATTTCCAATTGTTCTAGATTAGACTAGACAACATCTTAGGATCTAGATGAAACAAAACTAACCAAGATCACCACCTAATCAACCTCTCTACAAAGTATCACATAGCTAGTATTCAATCTAAATTCTTGTATCAATCCAACAATTAACCTATTGCTCCAATTGAACTAAATAGCCACAACAAACTATACAATGTTGATTCAATCACCAAACCAAACAACAATCAATTAATCTATCCAAGCAAGTATAACATGATAACTTAGAAGATCACAACAACAGCTAAAGTCACGCCCCTTTTATGATCTGAACCCAAAGCACAACACCCAACACTGAGAAGAATGATCCCGCCACTTACTTGAGTCAAACAGCTAAAGTCCCTATATCAAGTTCATTCTTTATTCATGTTGTTAAAATTTAGTGCTAGTATGTTTGGTGAATAATTTTTCTCTATCTTTAGTAGCATGAAGTGAGCATAGTTTTTTTGAAACATTTGAGTTATGACCTAATTTTAAGATCTCCCTTCACTTTACCTAGTTTGGATAGTAGATAACTCAATAAATAGTCATGATTCATAGAAATACTTAGTACTTGTGTTCCTATAGTAATCTCTTAGACTACATCTTGGTTACTAGATGACGCTCAAGTCATGCCAACTCGTTTGGAAAAATTAATATCCCCGTATTTGCATTTGTACATATGCATATGTGTTAGTGCTACACTTTTAAAGCACCAAAAAAATAATCATTTGAATAAGGGATATAAAAAATAGTATCGTGAGTGGAAACTAGCAGCTTACTTCTTTAAGTCCGAGTTAGGTTACTGGGCAAATAAATGTTATGTTTCTCTTGATCCTGAGCCCGCCTTTGAAACCTTGGTAGTTTGAGAGGGATGAACCGAGTGTGAGGCAGGTAAGTGTCTATTGTCGGGAACATAGGGAGCACAATTAAATAACGACTTGATTAGGCATAGAGATTAAAACTTGAAAGACTATGACCACTAATAACACTGAGAACGGAGAACTACTACTTAGGTCACACTCGAATTGTTTTAGTATCATGCTTATCAATGAAACCATTTGATAGAGTTATACTAATTCACTAAAGATGATGATGCACTATACTGACACATGAGTTTAGATTGCAGGTTTTTGCTTGAGGACAAGCAAAAGTTTAAGTCTGAGATGTGATGTGCATATATTATATATGGTTTTATGTATGGTTTGACACACATCTATTTATATTTCATGAACATATCCTAATTTATTACATTATATTTTGTATGACTTATCTACTTTCACTTCTCTTTTATTTGGAGATCTGCTCCTTGTTTATTTTCATCGACATGACATGATTAGGAGCAGAACTGGAGTGAAATGGGAGCTGAAGCGGGAGCGAGAAGCAACCGAGGGACGCAGAGGCACGGACAAAGAGACACAGGGGCATTGGAGATGCACGAGCGATAAGCTCGAACTAAGGAGATAGTTCACCATATGCAAGTATTTGCAACAACGTTCACTCCCAATTCACAAATGTCACGCCTGTGTCATTTAGAGTCCTAGGAAACCGAGGATCCCGACAATTCTCCTGTCAAGTAGATCATTTTGAGGTATGTTAACCTTTATCTTAGTTTTTAATTTTTCTCTGTGTTTCAGTCAAAAATATTGCTATTACTTTTTTTAAAAATTATATGTATCTCTAATTGTATTTTAATTTTTCATGATCATTTTCAAATGTAGCATATTTCTATTATCTAGATATCCAAAATTTAAATTGAGGTATGTTTTTTTTAAATAATGTAAAATGGTTGGTAGTTAGTTTATGATAAGTATCTTTTATATTTTAATCTCAAAATCTATTATTGTATTCATAAATTATCATATCTTATTTCTTGTAGGTTTGAAATTTATTTTATATTAGATTTTCATCCGAATGTTTTGTATGGATGATATAAACTTTGTGTCCAAATTTTGGATGTATTATGCAATAGATTTTAGTAGTTTGGGTTGTTATCTTTTTTTTTTTTTTGTGTGTGTATGGATTGTATTGTTTAAGTTGATATGGATGTTTGTTAATGTTTCTTTTTTTTAGTGTATGGATTGCATTGTTTAAGTTGATATGGATGTTTGTTAATGTGATTTTGTGTTGTGAGTTTGTTGACATGGATTGTATTGTGAGTTTGTTGTGAAAATTATTGTTTGTAATAATTATATTTGATTATATTTGGATGTAAACGGGGAAAATTAAGGAAAATGAAGGGTTTTTTAATGAAGTTTAGCAACAGATTTTAACATCCGCCGCTAATACATCGGCAAGTTCCATTTATCGAATTAATGATGGAGATTAATTATATCTCCGTCGCCAATTAGCTATGGATATTAACTTAGTGTCGCTAATTAGCAATGAATTTATATAAATTCGTCACTAATTTGTTTACAGAATCTAAATTCTATTCAAGGTATTATAACGACAGATAATAACTAACCATCGCTAAATAATGATGATTTTATATAAATCCGTCACTAATTAGCATACGAAATATAGCGACGAAATATATAAATTTGTCATTGTGTTTAGCGATGGAAATCTAAACGATGGAATATATTCTACCATTGATCCGTCTCTAATTGCATATAGCGACGGATTAGCAACGGAATAAGTCCAGAACAAAATTAGGCATACATTAAATTGATCTAAGATGAAAAAAAAATGTATTTTTTATTTTTAGATTTAAAAATCATGTACTGATTTTTAAAATTTTATAGTGGAATTTATATAACTTTATTGGTTTAAAATGACAATTATGAAGTCGTTAATTAAAAAATATTTATTAAATTATTTAATTATAATAAATTTAAACCTGTATTTATTTATTTTATTTTTTAAAATTTTATAATTTTTTTAATAAAAGTTTTTAAATACATTCAAAAAGAAACATATAAACCAAATAATTTGCATAACATTGTAAGCACTCATTGATTAAACATATTATTGAAAAAGGCTGGACCGTAAGTATACTAGTCAATTGGATTAGATACATAAGATTGATGTATTCTGTCAAATAATTTAAATTTGTTGAGTTAAAATTTTATCAATTTATTTAAAAATAGATTTAAATGATTCAGCAGCTGCGTTGGTTGTTGTGGGTCTAGACGAGCAAGGGCACTACGGACTGGGATTGGCACGTAGATTGAGAAGGAAAAAAATTGAAAAACTCAAAATAAATTTTCCAAACAAAATTTATTGATGAAATGATCAAATTTAATGTATTATAGAGATTTTCAATTTTTTTCGATGAGTTAATTGTTTAATCCTTCGATTTTAGGTTGGGCTGAATGAGAGATTTCTCGGCCCTTCAAAATGATGGGCCAATCTGTCCTTTCCTGCCAGATGACACAGGCTGTTGATAGGCCGACCAATATGACAACTCTAATGGGAAAGCGGTAATGAATTACTTTTTATGATTTTTGTCATTTTTTATAATCTTTATCATTATCCTAATTATCCATGTAATAGTTAACACTAAATTATCATCATAAAAATATATAATAGAATAATTTTTTTTACCAATAATTTATTATAATATTAAATTCATATCAATATAATTTATTTTTCATTTAGCGAAAATTTCAATGCATAAAGGTATCCTTTGACATGAACTCCTGTGCTCTCCTAATAATTGCGTTTGATCGCCTCCTGCGAAATGCCGTTCTATTAGGATAATAAACCTATCTATATTTTACCAAACCAACAATATTAAATTACTTGAGATGATCACTCTAACAACATATTATAAGTCTCCTATGGATCGGCTCAAATGGTTCATACACGGTATTATCACAAATAAATCTGAGATCGGTTCCTTGCAGGAGCAGAATAACTGGTTAGTTATCTCACCTCTTCCGGCAAGCACTATTATTACTGGGTAAAACCTCCATGATTTTACCTCTTTCAGGACATATGGGCACGGACAAGGTGAAACTATCAGGTCAAGAGGTGGCACTGTGATAGTTTCACCTTTTACAACATAGAATATATTGTAGCCCCTAGGGCAATGGTACTCAGACAAGGGCACCTTTTCAGTTTTCAAAATATTTAAGGATCGAGTTTTAATCTTGGCGAATTAATGAATAGATTTTTTTAATGAACAGTGGACCTAAAAATATTAGTTGATGGATCACTTGCTATAAACACTTTTCGATTTATCTTATTGAGCGGTGAAAATTTTTTTTATTACTGGGTCGGTTACTCTCAGGATTAATCAGCGTAAGTTGGGTACTTAGTACCAACTAAAGAAATGAAAAACGTATTATAGCTCTCGTGATAATAATATAGCATGCAATATAATATTTTCTATTTTTTAGACATTTAAACATCGATTTCAACTTTAAAAATTAACGGATAATTTTTCCCAATGACTAACAAGACTTGATATCAACTAAAAAAACGAAGAACATATGGTATTGTAACTCCCAAGTAATAATCTAACAGTAGAACGTCTTCTTAATTTTTGATTAAGTCCCAATTTTAATAAATTTATCAACAGAAATTGAATAATTAATGTTAACTAGAAAATGAATAATATATTATAAATATATTATCATTTAGTATTATTGTTGCTTACCCATTCAATAAAATATGACCAACAGGTGTATTGTCGTCTTAAAATATTTTGTGCCCAGCTATGATGCATGATAAATTATTGTCATAGTTAATTAAGTATTCAGAGTTAATTTTTAATTACGGTATACTATAAAATAAATTTTTTCCAATGAAAAAAACAACTTATATATGGAGACATGAGTTATTATCATTGTCCTCACGAGATAAACTGATGGTCATCTTTTATCTTCATGCTTGTAAATTTATATTGATAGCGGATGAATTTTGTTTTTTTAGACTGAATGAGTTAATTTAGATTATAAAAAAAATTATAATGTATTTTATTGTTTTTTTATTTTCACCACAAATTCCGTCACCAAGCGCAGGGAGTTAGAAATCCAGAGAGTAAGCAGCAGCACATGGTCCGCCACCTGCTCGCACCCTCTGCATGTGCCTTTGACTCCCCGCTCTATCTTGCCTGTATAAAGCAAGGCAGGGAAGTCACTCCTTGAACAGTCGAAGTGGCAGGCCCCCGTACAAACCAGCAGCGGCCACACCAATGGCGTTTAACACGATGCACTCTTTTTTTTTTATTTTTACCATGGCACGCCAGAAAACAGATTCACGGAGCACGCGTACGAATGAACAATAAGTTAATAATCCAATATTTTAAATAATTTTTTTTAAATAAATCAAAAACTGACCAAATTATATTAAATTTTAGATATCGAAAATCAATTTTTTTTTCTTCGGATTCAACAATATTAATCAAGTATTTACATAGTCAATTTATATTGATTATAAATTTGTTTTAAATCCCTAATGATAAGTCAAACTTTATATTCAGTCCCCATTTGAGTTTTTCTTTATGTTAACTCCCTAATGGATTGAGTATAAAAGAGTGAAAATTGAGTATACATCAATGAAAAATGAATATAAAAGAGTGAAAAGTGAGTATAAAAGATTGAAAATTGAGTATGCAATTTTTTGACGTGGTGGATACAATCTTACATACTCAATTTTCTAACTTTTATACTCAACTTTCTTCAAATAATATTCACAAAGCTGTCTTGTCAATCCCATCAGGGACTGTATGCAAATAAAAATTTGGATAGAGATTGCATGTAAATATGAGTTTGGAAATGGAGAGTTTAAAAAAATTTAACCATTTAATAGACTTAATCGATTTTAAAATTATAACATCAAAATTTATTCGAATAAATTAAAATCATTAAGATTTTTTTAAACTAAAATTTTAAATCAATTCAATGAACTTTCGAATTCAATTAATAAATTTGAATTACTGAACTTTTTTCTTACTTTAAAGCACGCCGACGGACTTTAAACTCCACAACCTTCAGTTGACCATTCGTTCATTTTTGACGTCAGGTCAATCTATTTCAAGATAAACATAAAATTAACATGAAAAAAATAAATTATGAAAATTATTAATCTAGATGTTATGATTAATACGTAGAAAAGAGATATCTTGATTTTATCAAATTTTGATTTTTAAATTTTATAATGATAATATTCACATATTAATTATCAGTTCATTCTATAAAGACGAGTAATGACTTTATAAGTAGCATGCACGGAAAGATCGATTGAAGAAAAATCATTTTATTAGGAATGTCAATTTGGATGATGATACTGAAATTAAAATTTTATTAAAAAATCTCAATTTGAATTCGAATTCAGAATGAAATCTGAATTCAAATCCGGTTAACTCGACTAATCCGAGTAAAAAAACCTCTTTTCTTTATGATTTTTTATTTTTATCTTAATATTTTATCATTATCATATTAACTTGATTTGGAAAGAAAATATGATAATATTCACCTCAAACAATTTAATATCATCGGTCTTCAATTAGATATAGATAGATAAATCATGAGGATATTTTATCCTAACACAACGATCCTTTATATGTAAAAGTCAAACACCAATAAGATATTTTGCATTCGTTAGAAATTAACCCTAACATGCACCTATTGGAATAGACAAGTTTATTGTATCAACGACCCCGTAAAATTGACCCACGGATATAAAAGGAAATAAATACAAATACATAAACTAGAGACACATAGTGAAGAAGTATCAGGTTATCAGTTCTTGAGAATCGACCTCTAACCATTACGATATATGCCCATCATCTATGCTACGTCTTGGAACAACCTCCAACACCTATCGAAACACTCATAAAGGCACCTGCAACGGTATGTTAAGCAAACGTTATAACGCTCGAATAACGCATCGCCCGCGTTAAAGCCGTTGCAGCGAGCACGTTCATGCGCTAACGTGATGAACGCGTTCAGATGTTTGAACGCGTTCATCGCGTGTGACATGGCATCCCCCAATCGATTGGGGGAGTCCCCAATCGATTAGCGGCGCTCGTAATCGATTGGGCAATCGATTACGGGTCTCTCCGTCGCTAATCAATTGGGGAGACTCGTGGGACACCCTTGAACTGCGACTTTAATAGATTGAGGCAGCCGTAATTGATTAAAAATTGATAATGGTCACCTAAACGGCTAGTAAACGGTCACAAACGACTATTTTAATAAAAAAAATAAATTTTCATCTATAAATACTCATCATCTTACAACTCTTATTTCAATATTCAAATACCTCCCTCCCAATCACTTTCATTCCAATCTTCAAACACCTTCCTCCCTCATTCTAAAAATCTCTTTTCTAGTATTTTCTTCCGAATTGGATGAAAATAATCATGATTTTTTTAGAATTTTTTTAGAAAATACTTCTTCCCAAAATTCCCAAACTCCACCAAATTATCCATATTTTTTATATCCACCAAATTATTCACATAATTCATACCCACCAAATAACCCATATGGTTCATATCCACTTAATTTCCATATAATTCATATCCACAAAATTATCCATCCAATCCACCTGCAACCGGTATGTCTTTTACATCTCCAACGGTAAGTGATCCGTATACTCTGACTTTTATTCCAGAGACTCAAGTGTCCGACCGTGAATCTCCAATTGAAGTTGTTAATTTAGAGAAGGCGGATTCTGGCGCTGCGGGTAGAAAAAAACGATGAACATAGAGTAAGTCTGAAGATGAAATTTTGGCCAGATCATTTGTCACTATCAACGACGATCCAATCATCGACAATTATCAGAAGATGGATGTTTTCTAGGGTCGTGTTGTTAGCCACTACAATGAGAATCGTCCTCAAGGTACACCCAACAGAAATGCAAGTATCATACGATCGCACTGGCACAATACCATGCGGAAAAAGATATATCAAGGTTGTAAAAATCGCTAGGCGGTAGTCGGGCGGAGGACTACCGCCTAGCGCCTAGCGCCTAGCGCCTAGTCGGGGCCTAATCGGCGCCTAGGCGGGGCTAGGCGGCATTAGGCGGCACCACGGTGGGGTGCCGCCTAGCGCCTAGGCGGACCTAGGCGCCGACTTTTACAACAATGAGATATATCACTTCAACATAAATTATAATAGTGTTTATAGTACATATCGTAGTGGTCACAGTGATGAGGATATATTGCGGTTAGCGTATGAAAAATATCATGAAGAAAATAATGACAGTGCATTTAATCTTGAGCATGTGTGGATGATAGTAAAAGACCGTCCAATGTTTACTCCACGGTCTATTGATCACATTGTTAGCACAAAGAAGGCAAGAACCTCAGAGTCGAGAGCAAGCAACATCTCATTTAACCAAAATGCTAGTTTATATGTAGATCTAAATGAAGAAGAAACTCGTCCAATGGGTCAAAAGGTAGCAAAAAGAAAAGGAAAAGACAAAATGAAATCAGACATTGAAGGTATGACACCAAATTTGGATAATATGTTTGCAAAATTTACTAAGTATACAAGCATAAAAAAAACTGAAGTTGGAATAAAACAAAAACAACTCGAAGTTGATGAAATGAAAGCAAAAGCTGCTGAAATGAAAGTAAAGGTTGCCTTAGCCAAAGTTCAATTAAAGGAATATGCAATCCTTTCGAAAGATACCTCGCAAATGTCACAAGAGCAATTTATCATCTATCAATATCTATGTCAAGAGATTAAGAAGAGATGGAATATGTAATTTTCATTTATTATAATTTTTAATTATTGTACTTTTCAATTAATATAATTTTCGAATATTGTCCTTTTAAATTAATATAATTTCCTATTATTTTACTTTTTTAACTTCATTTATAATTTCTGATCAATTAATATAACCGTTGCAAACTAGCCGTTGGAATATAACTGTTGTAATATGACAGTTGGAATATAGTCGTTGTAATATAGCTGTTAGAATATAGCCATTGACAAGAACAAATGAATATACACCTTATGCTCTACAATTTTTCATTCTCCAAGTAGTTGACGAATTCGTTTTCTCTTCATTCTTGATTCTTCCTCCAAATATATCTCAATCTTCAGGTAGCACCACGCCCGACTCGATAAGTGAAAATGAAGTTCATGTTGATGATGTTGGCGAAGGTTATGATCTAGGGAATGAGCTAATGTCATTGATACTTCAACAAAGCCGACAAATAACTGAAGCATATCAAAGTAATAATGAGATGCAGCTAAGAAGAAGGTTTATCCAAAAAAATTATGAAGTCGATACGTGAAAATGAAGTTCATGTTGATGATGTTGGCGAAGGTTATGATCTAGGGAATGAGCTAATGTCATTGATACTTCAACAAAGCCGACAAATAACTGAAGCATATCAAAGTAATAACGAGATGCAGCTAAGAAGAAGGTTTATCCAAAAAAATTATGAAGTCGGGCACGTGAGACTCCTCAATGATTATTTCTCCGCAAATCTAGTGTATCCAGATCAAATATTTTGAAGACGATTTCGCATGTGAAGTGATTTATTTTGTCGCATAGTGAATGCGCTTGAGAGTGGTTCATCATTTTTTCAGCAGAGAGATGATGCTGCGAGTAGACAAGGCTTGACACCACTAAAAAATGTACAGCTGCGATTCGCCAATTAGCTTATGGAGTCTCAGCCGACCATCTTGACGAGTACCTACGCATGGGTGAATCAACCGTCATTCAGTGTTTTTTCAAGTTTTGCGTTTATGTGGTTGAACTCTTTGGAGATCAATACTTGAGAAGACCAAATGCTGATGATATTCAACGTCTTCTTCAATTGCATGATGAGAGGCACGACTTCCATAGAATGTTAGGCAGCCTTGATTGCATGCATTGGGAATGGAAAAATTATCCAGTTGCTTGGAAAAGGCAATTTACAAGAGGACATGGATCACCAACAATCATGCTTGAAGCGGTCCCGTCTCAAGATTTATGGATATGACATGTATTTTTTGGTGTCGCAGGTTCACGTAATGATCTTAATGTGTTGTATGAATCTCCCATATTCAATAACGTCTTGCAAGGAAATGCCCCGAAGATTAATTTCACGGTCAATAACACTCAATATAAGAAGGGGTATTATCTAACAGATGGAATATATCCGGAATGAGCTACTTTCGTGAAGGCTTTTCCTTATTCGGAAGATCCCAAGAGGAGATTGTTTAAGGAAAGACAAGAGGCTGCAAAGAAAAATGTTGAACGAGCATTTGGGGTGCTTCAAGCTCGATGGGCAATTGTCAAAGGTCCAACTCGTTATTGGTATAGAAAAAAGTTAAAACATATTATGTTAGCGTATTATTTTGTACAACATGATTATAGAAGATGAGGGGGATCGCATGACAAATTGGTACAACGATGAAGGTGACGAACCCACATAACCTGTCCAAGGCTCAAACTGAGGATTTCATGATTATCTCCGGATAAATTCCCAACTACATAACAATCATGTGCATCACCAACTTCGTGCCGACTTAGTTAAACATATTTGGTCACAATACAATAACCCCTGAATTAGTATTTTATTATTTCGCTTTATGTTAATTTATATATTATTTTTTAATTATATGTAAGTGTATTTGCTTATATTTTTCTCTTTCATTTCAAATTTATAATAATAATAATTTAAATTTCAAATAATGATAAATATATTTAAAAATATTATTATTATTTATTTTAAATAATAATCATTTAAATTGACAAATGATAATTGAAAATAAAAAATATTTATGTAAGAGAATGCATGTGAGATCATGTAAATGTAAGATAATATGTATGTGATATGTGAACCCCATAAATAATGAAGGTTGAATGTTAAACAAATATTAAAGAATGAAAATGTTAATATGTATGTGACATGTAGATCTCATATTTTTTGGTAAGATAGTAGATGTTATAATGTTAAAGATGTTAAACGATTACGGATATCCTAATACAAGTTTCAATTGTGTCACCCCATGTTATTATTAATTTTGATATTGAATTATATAAAAAATATTTTAATTTGTAAAATAAAATTTGAAAAAACATTAAATTTTAAATACAGGTCAAATCGAATCCAACCAGATATCAAGACAAGCCAAAAACCTATCAATCAGGATCTAAAAATCGCCAATCCGAATATGATAATTTTCCAATCAGTTCGAATCGGATTGATTAGTCAGGTCCATTTTTAACGCCCTTATTTTTAACATCCTTAATCTGGATCACTGATGCATGGCTCTTTCGGTCTGGAGCCAGAGCTTCTCCTAGTAAGACATCGCTTTCAGCTTCTTAACATTAACTTCCTTACTTTATTGTCCAACCAATCGCAAGCGCGTCGAGACGAAGGTGCACCTGCAACAGACAAATAAAATCGGCCATTTAAACATGCGGGCGCAGATCTGGAAGCCAGACATTACCGTCAAACGCATTCATTTCGCGTCCAACTATTGAATGAAGACGCTTTATTGATACCACCGGAACGTCACAGTAGTGTAGCTAGCTGGCAAGGAAACAATGCCTCTTAAATTCGATCTCTCCCCCACAACCGTAGCCCTAAATGCCATCCGAACCGTCCCCATCCAGGCTCGAGTAGAATATCAGACAGTTTGCTAGCCAGCCTAGACAAACCAGCCTCACTCTACCACTATGATCCTATGCAATCTCAATAAATTTATTCGATCCGACCGTAAAAGACAATTCCAAACTATTTAAAATCGGATCATAAAATACTACGATCCGAATCACAATTCTGCAAACTAGGAATCAGATCCATCATCCATCATCATCTAAGCTAATAACGATCGAAACGCCATAAGGATTCTACATGAAACGTAAAGCAGCAATTTTGAATACAGTTTTGCATGGAAAGATCAAGAATCGCCGAGTCAGTGGAGCGACCTAATAAACTAGTATGGTTGGTTTGGTTGATTCTTCTCCTGCCCAGCCGATGTTAGCGGCAACTACAATGGAAACGATCGATCGATGTGATGATGAAAAAAAGAAGAAGAGGGAAGTAATTAGAGGAAGATAAAGCACTCGAGGGAGACGAGCGGGTTGTCTAGCGAATCCTTCGCCTCTCCTTCGTTTCCGGCCACGATGTCGCCGGCGGTGGAGACGGCGCCATCGCCTCCTGCGCACGCTTTACTTTCTCCTTCGTCGACTCGGAACTCCTGCTTTGGGCCCTTAGCCTTCGCCGAGAAAGCTGGCGGAAGAGACGGAGGCGGCACCCTGCATTGCTCCCCGCTCTGCCGCAGCTCCGCTAGCCGCTTCGCTGCTGGGGAGACCGACCGCCTCCCGGACCTCTCCCCCGGGTCCCTTTTGGCCGCGGAGACGTTGCCGCGGCTCCTCGTGGGATCCCTGACGGAGTTGGTTCTCCCCACGGAGGTGGGATCGGGCCTCCTCGCCGCCGGGGACGGAGAGGACCTCCCGCTGACGCATCCGACGGAAACGCTCCGGTCGCGCCTCGAGCCGAGTTCTCCGGAAAGGGAGCGTTTCCTCTGGTGCTTGGCCGGCGAGCATTCCTCCCTCCGCGTCCTCCTCTCGCCCTCCGGCGCAAGCGCGCGGCACCGCTTCTCCGCCGGGGTGGCTGAGGCGGCGACCAAGAGGGTTTCGCTCTTGGTGCTGACGCTCCAGGCCTCGGAAGCGTCCTCGGATCTGGCGTCGTCGATGGGAAGGGGCACAATGCCAGGGACGGGGAGGGGCTTGTCGAGGATCCGGGTCTCTTTCTCCGGCGGTCAGATCCGAGTTGGCGGGCCGCGGCCGGGGCCTTGACGGACGGGGGGTCTCTGAGAGGACCTCTTTCACGGTCTCCTCGGCGTCGGGCTCGGGCAGCGGTGGATCCCTGGAGGCAGCAGGCGTGGCAGGCCGTTTGGAAGTAGAGCTGAAGCAGCCGCCCATCCTCCACCTCCCTCCGGCTACAGCAACGGCATGGGGCTACTCCTCTTAGGTTTCAGTGGAGACGGAACGGAATGAGGGCGATTCGAGTCGTGACTCGTGATGGGAAAAAGCTGCGGAGTTGAGATCTCTCTCTATTTTTTTATTATATTATTCTTTTTGTATAAATAATTATTTAGTCTTTTTAAAATATTTTATGGGAGTAGTAGGCGTAATTTATTTATTCGAGTGGGAGGGAGATGGGTTTAAATGCAAACGGCAAATCTGCATACGGCCGCATTCGTCATAAATGCGATTGCTTTAAGGGGAAAAGTTCTAAATAAGTCTTTTCCCATTTTGCCATTTGCCCTTCCCATTTTGCTATTTCTCCATCTATATACCTCTCCTTTAAAAAATATATCGATAATTTACTTAATCACAAAGACACATTCTCTTATTATCCAAAGTCCCCTACTCTGGGAAGAATCGATTGATATGTAACAATATAGTTCGTAAGTTTTAAATTTATATGTTCAATTTGTTATCTGTAATCTATTGCTCATAATTTATCACTGCTAAAATTATTATATAATTCTCAAAATATTTTAAAATTGTGTATTTTCAAAAACGCATTCTCTATCTAGATTATGTTAGGTCAATCTATGGTCCGGAGTAACCATGTGTTTTGATGTTTGGATAAAGAGTTTACTTTTGTGATTTAATATGTGTATTTGAGTATGCAGGATTACAGGTTACACATATTGACTTAGCTGGACGGCTTCGGTATGGTGAAGGGTGACATGAAGACAAGCTGGAGACTTGTGTGCACCTGAGGGACCATGTGTAACGCCCGCCTTTTTCGTACACCTTACGGTGAGGCGAGAGGCGGCGTTACGCTAACATACATAGGGCATATGAACATCTTAATGCAGCGGAATAATAATTTTTTTCTTTAAACTTATTACACATGCGTTTAACCATGCAATTAATACTTGAATCATGTATTCATGCCCTAACCATCATTCATGAACATGGTGACATTGTAACTTAGCATATTAGCAGCATACGCAGCATCATGATATAAACATTCCATAACTTATCCATAAGCATCATAAGTAGCAAGTAACTTATCCATAAGCATCATAAGTAGTAGGTTATTTTTTAGGCATAACAATCATAAGTATAGCATAGAATCTAAGGAGGCATTTCAAAACACAAGACATGCAACAAGTATAAATAGAAGAATCCTTTGCCATGTCACTGCCACACACACGCTTTCGTCTCTCCTGCTGCTTCCCTTAATACCCTCTTGCTTGATCTGCGGTATAAGGAAATAAGACTATAAGCACACAGGCTTAGTAAGACCCTTTCCTACTCACTAAAACCATACGTCACATAAAACATAATCATATGAAACATTTAACAGGACATGGTTCTTAACATGAAACATAAGCATAAAAGACATTTAACATGACATGGTTCTCAACATAACCATAAGTATAAAAGACATTTACCATGGCATGATTCTTAACATAAACACAAGCGTAAAAGACATTTACCATGACATGGTTCTTAATAAGCATATTCTTAGCATAAATTTTGAGCATATCATAAACATATTCTTAGCATAAATCTTGAGCATATCATAAGCATATTCTTAGCATAAATCATGAGCATGTTCTTAACATAAATGCATAACATGAATGGATGCATGAGTCAAATGCATATACATAGGGATGCTTATTTGAAAAGTCATACTTATAATTACTTAAACATAATCATAACATCATGGGGCCCTGACTTGTACCACATACATACATCATGTGCGCGCATCCCTAAGTAAATACGAGGTAGCTAATCTCGACCTACTAGGGTAAGGACAGCTTCATCGGTAGTTCCGAACCATGGACAGCTTCATCGGTAGTCCAGAACCGTGGACAGCTTCATCGGTAGTCCAGAACCGTGATAGCTTCATCGGTAGTCCAGAACCGTGGACCTTCCTTAGGTCCGGTACAAGCTCATTCATAAAGTAAAATAATTTCACATGCTTCTTCATTCGTAAAACATACATGGCATAATCATTCATTCTTAATGCTTAACATCATCATTATGCCTTGAAGGCATGAGCCTTATCTTCATTCATCATTTTCATTCCATATCATCATTATGCCTCGAAGGCATGAACTTTAACTTCATTCATCATTTTCATTCATAAGACATGACATACATACATAATTATATCCTAAGATATAACCATCATCCTAGTCCATAGAGCTTGCATGACCCCGGTGCCTCAGGTAAGCATGCATCACAGACATGGCACATGTCACATATCATACAGGATCATGGTATTCCACATTACATAGGTTCATGACATTCATCATGGAACATGCATAAACCTTCATACACATATATCTATTATAGGCATTTAACATCCTACATGCATTATTCTATATCACATAAACCTACATCAATTACCTATGTTCATGGTATATGGTCTGAAATATTCATGAATAAACATAACACATCACCTACACAAACAAGGTCATGATACATAACACATAAAGCTAGGGTTTTGGTAACGTAACAGTCCTTACAACATGCTTAAACAAATACATACATCATAGCAACCTATAACAAGTATCCTTGAGACTTAACCCAATCCAAACCCTAGATCATGGTCTTGGCCGAAAGTTCAATAGGAGGAGGCTCTATTATTCAATCAACATGAAAGGTTCCACACATAATAGAAAACCCATACATTACACACAATGCCATAGGGAGCCATTAGACCCCATAATTGGAGTTAACCCTAACTTCTTAACCCTAGATTGAGTCTTGGCCGAAACCCTAAAGGACCATAAGTCCATGGAAAATTCATATAGGTCACAATTAACATCCCATACAATACATACAATGCCATAGGAAAACATTTTAACCCATAGTTGAAGCTAACCCTAATCCCTTAGCCCTAGAATGGCTCTTGGCCGAAACCCTAAAGGGCCATAAATTCATGGAAAAATTCATATAAAACACAATTAATATCCATCATGTCATAGGGGAACAAAATAAACATGTTTGAATGGTTAGATCAAATTCCAACCATGGATTAGGGGTCTTGGCCGAAACCCTTGGGAAGTCACAAGTCCATAGAAAATTCATATAACTCACCATTCATCCCTTATTTACCATGAGGAAACATTTGGAACCATTAGTGAAGTTTTAACATCATCCTACACCCTAAAGCCATGCCTTGGCCGAAACCCTTGAAAGTCCTAACCCTAGTTTTCTCAACATATAATTCAACCAAGTTCTTATATCATGAAAAACAACTTGAAAACTATTATACCACAGGTGAGGAGGTCTTACCTTGGTTTATCTTGATTATCACCTTGAATAGAAAAGCCAAAGGAAAACCTCCTTGACCCTAGACCTCTCCTTAGCCCTTGTAGCCTTGTAGAAAGCCTTGGATCTTCAAGATGGAGTCCTTTGTGAAGCTTTTCTAAGGGGGACAAACCCTTGTGGGTTTCGGCTAGAAGAAGGAAGAAGAGGGAGAGAGAACCTTGGTGGAAGAAGAAGAAAAAGTAACTTAATTGTCTCTTCCCTTCCCCTCTCTTTTATACTAATGAAGGAGGCAAGTGAAGGGCATGGTGCCTCTTCTCATGGTGACCCTTCACTTCCTTTAGCCTCAACTAAAATCCTCTTCCTTTTCCACTAGCACTCCCTTGCTAGGTGAATTGGTTAGTACATGCATGGTGATACATAGGTCCAAGGTTCAATCCTTGGTGCATGCACTTATTTTTATTTTATTTATTTATTTTCTTTATTTTCGGCAATGCCCCCTAAGGCCCACCAATACATGCTAATATTCCTAATTGAAACCCATTTCTATTTATATTAAATTCTACCTAAGATCCACTAATAACCATGGTACTAGAAAAGCCCATGTAAGACCCATTAGTACTTAGCTTCTTATTCCATATAGAAAATCATGGATAATCATGCTAAGGTTCTACTAGTATCCTATGTTCCTCGAGAATCTATCTAGCATGATCAATATTTTAAAGAAAATATTGAGAAAATTTTCGGGTCGTTACAATCCCCATACCTCGTGAAAGTTCGTCCTCGAACTTAGAATAGCTCCGGGTACTTGCGTCTCATCTCGTCCTCGCGTTCCCAGGTAGCTTCCTCGAACCTTGACTTTGCCATAGGACCTTGACTAAGGGTACCTCCTTGTTCCTTAGCTTTTTGATTTCCCGATCCAAGATCTGGATAGGTCGGCTTTCAAAACTTAATCCTCCTGAACTTGTACTGTCTGTGGCTCGATCACTTGATCTTGTTTGGAATACACTTCTTAAGCATTGACACATGGAACACGTTATGGATAGCGACATCTCTTGAGGCAGCTCTAGTTCATATGCCACCTTGCCGACTCTTTTCAGGATCGGGTACGTCCCACATAACGCGGACTTAGTTTTCCCTTTCTTCCCAAATCTCGTTACCCCTTTCATAGGAGCCACTTTGAGAAATACCAAATCTCCAATCGAATTCAGTGGCCTACGCCGACATCCGCATAATTCTTCTGCGGCTCTGAGCAGCTTCTATCCGTTGCCGAATGTTCTGTATAGCTCGGGTGGTGTCGTCGATGAGATCCGTCTTGAGTCCCATTTCCTTCTTTTCACCACCTTCGTACCAACAGACTGGAGACCTACATCTCCTCCCGTACAAGGCTTCATAAGGTGTCATTCCGATAGTAGCTTGGTAGCTATTATTGTAAGCGAATTCCGCTAAACATAGTATCGGCACCAACTCCCTTTGAAATCCAGGGCACAAGCCCGCAACATGTCCTCCAGTACTTGATTACTCGTTCAGTTTGCCCGTCAGTCTGAGGGTGAAAAGCGTGCTGAATCGTAGTTTAGTGCCGAGAGACTTTTGGACGCACTCCCAAAAGTGTGAGGTAAAGCGACCATCCTATCTGAGATGATGGTCTTGGGAACTCCATGAAGTCTGATTATCTCCTTAGCATATAATTGAGCTAGTTGCTCAATCGAATAAGTCATCTTGATTGCTAGGAAGTGCGCAGACTTCGTCAACCTGTCTACAATTACCCATATTGCATCATATCCGTTTGTAGTCCTGGGAAGTCCTGAAATGAAATCCATAGAGATATCTTCCCATTTCCATTCCGGAATTGGAAGTGGCTGTAGAACTCCTCCGGGTCGCTGGTGTTCTGCTTTCACTCGTTGGCAGGTCAGGCAAGTGCTAACATGCTGAGCCACATCTCTCTTCATACCGGACCACCAGAATTTCTCCTTCAGGTCTTGATACATCTTGGTGGATCCCGGATGCATCGAATAAGGGGTTCCGTGAGCTTCTGTTAATATTTCTCTCCGCAGCTCCGGATCATTAGGGATACATAGACGATCCCTAAAGTATGTTACTCCCCCGTCGGCGATACGAAAACCATCGCCCTTTCCTTCCAGAATCTCCTGCTTGATTTTCTGAAGACTCGGGTCACCATTTTGTTTTTCCAGTATGTCGTCGAATAGTGTCGGCGATATTGTCATGGTAGAAAGCCGTCCGGAAATGATCTCGACTCCGTAATTCATAATTTCTCTTCCGAGTGGCCGGGGTAATATAGATAAGGACATCAAGGTGGCACTGGACTTCCGGCTGAGTGCATCAGCCACTTTGTTTGCCTTCCCTGGATGGTAGAAGATCTCGCAGTCGTAGTCCTTCACCAACTCGAGCCATCGGCGTTGTCTCATATTTAGGTCTTTCTGAGTGAAGAAATATCGCAGACTCTGGTGGTCTGTATAAATCCTACACTGCGCTCCATACAGATAATGCCTCCATATCTTGAGAGCGAAGACCACAGCGGCCAGTTCTAAATCGTGAGTGGGATAGTTCTGTTCATGTTCTTTGTGTTGCCTAGAGGCGTAGACAATGACTTTACCCTTCTGCATAAGTACAGCTCCGAGTCCTAGTTTGGAGGCGTCGCTATACATGTCGAAGCTTTGGTTACTTTCTGGAAGGGTAAGAATTGGAGCACTTGTAAGTCTCCTTTTTAGCTCCAAGAAACTCCTTTCGCAGCTTTCTGTCCATTCGTACTTTTTATCTTTTCGGGTGAGGGTTGTTAGAGGGGCTGCAATTCTCGCGAAGTCCTCCATAAATTTTCGATAATAGCCCGCCAACCCGAGAAAACTTCTGATTTCGCTGGCGTTCTTTGGCCGGCTCCAGTTATTCACAGCTTCAATCTTTTTTGGGTCTACCATAACGCCGTCTTTGGAAATAATATGACCCAAAAAGCCTACTTGGTCGAGCCAGAACTCACATTTGGAGAACTTTGCGTACAGTTGCTTTTCCCGAGGAATCTGTAATACTATCTTCATATGCTCAGCGTGCTCTTCCTGGGTTCTCGAATAAATAAGGATATCGTCAATGAAGACGATCACAAATTTGTTGAGGAAAGATGAGAATACCCGATTCATAAGGTCCATAAACATAGCAGGAGCATTTGTCACGCCGAAGGGCATAACAACGAATTCAAAATGCCCATACCGTGTTCGGAAAGCCGTCTTTAGGATATCATCCTGTTTTACTCTAACTTGATGATAACCAGACCTTAGATCAATTTTTGAGAAAACGGTGGCTACCTTCAATTGGTCAAATATGTCATCTATCCTCGGAAGGGGATACCTGTTCTTGATCGTCACATTGTTCAGTGCTCGATAATCTATGCACATTCGCATAGATCCGTCTTTCTTCTTTACAAATAGTACCGGAGCTCCCCATGGAGAATGACTAGGGCGAATAAATCCCTTATCGAGTAACTCCTGTAGTTGCTCTTGAAGTTCCTTTAATTCAGCCGGCGCCATACGGTAAGGTGCCTTGGAGATCGGGTTAGTACCAGGAACCAATTCAATCTCGAATTCCACTTCTCTATCGGGTGCTAATCCTGATAATTCGTCCGGGAACACCTCTGGGTAGTCGCATACAATCCTGACTTCTTCTAGCCTCTGGTCCTTTATTTGACTTGCATCAACCACATGTGCCAGAAATCCAGTATATCCCTTGTCCAACATCTTCTGTGCTTTGAGAGTCGATAAAAATTTCCCGGTTCTTTTCCTTGGCTCCCCGATAAATTCAAACATAGAATCTGCCTCGGGTTGAAAGATCACCTTTCGCTTATGGCACTCGATAGAAGCATCGTATTTGTTCAGAAAATCCATTCCCATTATGACATCATAATCCTGCATGTTGAGTACGATCAGATCGCAGTAGAGTTCTCTTTCTGCGATTCCGACTGGAGCCGCACGCAGCACGTGAGTGGATGTCATTATTTCTCCCGAAGGCAGGGTCGTTAAGAACTTGCAGTCTAAAACTTGTGGTGACATATCTATCTTCTTAGTGTATGGCAAAGAAACGAACGAGTGCGTCGCCCCAGTATCAAATAATGCAGTAGCGTACTGACTGGAAATAAGTATCTGACCTGTGACAACCGTAGAAGCTTCCGCAGCGTCCTCCTTGGTGACAGAGAAAACCCTGGCATTTGTCATAGCTGGTGGGGCCTCCAACGTCGGGATACCTTCCAGCTCAGATTGCATATAGTGTAATTGCGCTGGTGCACCCTGGTATTGAACGAGTTGTTGGGGAGGAGCCTGGTTCTTGGTAGGGCAGTAAGCCGCCATATGCCCTTCTACTCCACAGATGAAACACCGGTTCGTACCTTTGCGGCATTCCCCGGGGTGACTTTTTCCGCATGTCGCGCACGGGGAAGGCTTGGGCTGTTTATTTGTTGGGCCCCCTTGGGGGTTGTTCCATGGCTTTCGTTTACTACCTTGGTCTCCCTTCCAATTAGCGTGGGTGCTCTGGAAATTTTGACCTCCTAAGCGATCATTAAAGGAACGAACATCAAGGATAATGAGAGGAAGAATCGAGAATCCCGGAGTGAACTTGATTCTTACTTTCATTTATCGCCTTCCTTTGCTGATTGATATTGTTCAGATAGTGCTCAGTGAGTAGGGCACTACTAAACAGCTCCTCGGCGGTCTGGGGTCTATTGACTCCGCCAGCCACGTTCATGGCTATTTCGGGCCGCAACATCTTCAGCATAAGTCGGACCCTCTCTTTCTCAGTGCGGACCAGCTCAGGGCATAGACGAGTCAGTCGATTAAATTTCTTCACAGCTTCATTGACTGAGAGATTGCCCTGCCGGAATTCCGTGAACTCGTCGTAGTGTTTGTTTGTGACACGCATGTTGAAGAATTCTTCAAAGAACTCTGATTCAACCTGTAACGCCCGCCTTTTTCCCACATCTTACGGTGTGGCGGGAGGCGGCGTTACGCTAACATATATAGGGGCATGAGAACATCTTAATGCAGCGGAATAATAATTTTTTTAAAACTTATTACACATGCGTTTAACCATGCAACTAATACTGGAATCATGTATTCATGCCCTAACCATCATTCATGAACATGGTGACATTGTAACTTAGCATATTAACAACATACACAGCATCATAATGTAAACATTCCACAACTTATCCATAAGCATCATAAGTAGTAGGTTATTCTTTAGGCATAACTATGATAAGTATAGCATAGAATCTAAGGAGGCATTTCAAAACACAAGACATGCAACAAATATAAATAGAAGAATCCTTTGCCATGTCACTGCCACACACACGCTTTCGCCCCTCCTGCTGCTTCCCTTAATACCCTCTTGCTTGATCTGCGGTATAAGGAAATAAGACTATAAGCACACAGGCTTAGTAAGACACTTTCCTACTCACTAAAATCATACGTCACAGAAAACATAATCATATGAAACATTTAATAGGACATGATTCCTAACATGAAAACATAAGCATAAAAGACATTTAACATGGCATGGTTCTCAACATAACCATAAGTATAAAAGACATTTACCATGGCATGGTTCTTAACATAAACATAAGCATATTCTTAGTATAAATCATAAGCATATTCTTAGCATAAATCTTGAGCATATCATAAGCATATTCTTAGGATAAATCTTGAGCATATCATAAGCATATTCTTAGCATAAATCATGAGCATGTTCTTAACATAAATGCATAACATGAATGAATGCATGAGTCAAATGCATATACCTAGGGATGCTTATTTGAAAAGTCATACTTATAATTACTTAAACATAATCATAACATCATAGGGCCCTGGCTTGTACCACATACATACATCATATGCACGCATCCCTAAGTAAATACGAGGTAACGAATCTCGACCTACTAGGGTAAGGACAGCTTCATCGGTAGTCCAGAACCGTGGACAGCTTCATCGGTAGTCCAGAACCATGGACAACTTCATCGGTAGTCCAGAACCGTGGACAGCTTCATCCGTAGACCAGAACCGTGGACCTTGCTTAGGTCCGGTACAAGCCCATTCATAAAGTAAAATAATTTCACATGCTTCTTCATTCGTAAAACATACATGGCATAATCATTCATTCTTAATGCTTAACATCATCATTATGCCTTGAAGGCATGAGCCTTATCTTCATTCATCATTTTCATTTCATATCATCATTATGCCTCGAAGGCATGAACTTTATCTTCATTCATCATTTTCATTCATAAGACATGACATACATACATAATTATATCCTAAGATATAACCATCATCCTAGTCTATAAAGCTTGCATGACCCCGGTGCCTCAGGTAAGCATGCATTACAGACATGGCACATGTCACATATCATACAGGATCATGGTATTCTACATTACGTAGGTTCATGGCATTCATCATGGAACATGCATAGACCTTCATACACATATATCTATTATAGGCATTTAACATCCTACATGCATTATTCTATATCACATAAACCTACATCAATTACATATGTTCATGGTATATGGTCTGAAATATTCATGAATAAACATAACACATCACCTACACAAACAAGGTCATGATACATAACACATAAAGCTAGGGTTTTGGTAACGTAACAGTCCTTACAACATGCTTAAACAAATACAAACATCATAGCAACCTATAACAAGTATCCTTGAGACCTTAACCCAATCCAAACCCTAGATCATGGTCTTGGCCGAAAGTTCAATAGGAGGAGGCTCCATTATTCAATCAACATGAAAGGTTCCATACGTAATAGAAAACCCATACATTACACACAATGTCATAGGGAGCCATTAGACCCCATAATTGGAGTTAACCCTAACTTCTTAACCCTAGATTGAGTCTTGGCCAAAACCCTAAAGGACCATAAGTCCATGGAAAATTCATATAGGTCACAATTAACATCCCATACAATACATACAATGTCATAGGAAAACATTTTAACCCATAGTTGAAGCTAACCCTAATCCCTTAGCCCTAGAATGGCTCTTGGCCGAAACCCTAAAGGGCCATAAATTCATGGAAAAATTTATATAAAACACAATTTATATCCATCATGTCATAGGGGAACAAAATAAACATGTTTGAATGGTTAGATCAAATTCCAACCATGGATTAGGGGTCTTGGCCGAAACCCTTGGGAAGTCACAAGTCCATAGAAAATTCATATAACTCACCATTCATCCCTTATTTACCATGAGGTAACATTTGGAACCATTAGTGAAGTTTTAACATCGTCCTAAACCCTAAAGCCATGCCTTGGCCGAAACCCTTGAAAGTCCTAACCCTAGTTTTCCCAACATATAATTCAACCAAGTTATTATATCATGAAAAACAACTTGAAAACTATTATACCACAGGTGAGGAGGTCTTACTTTGGTATATCTTGATTATCACCTTGAATAGAGAAGCCAAAAGAAACCCTCCTTGACCTTAGACTACCTCTAGCCCTTGTAGCCTTGTAGGAAACCCTTGGATCTTGAAGAGGAAGCCTTCTTGTGAAGCTTTTCTAAGGGAGAAACCTCCTTGTGGGGTTCGGCTAGAAGGAGGAAGGAGAGGGAGAGGAGAAGTCTTGGTGGATGAAAACATAAGTAACTTAGGTGTTAGGTTGTCTCTTCCCTTCCCCTCTCTTTTATACTAAATGAAGGAGGCAAGTGAAGGGGCATGGTGCCTCTTCTCTTGATGACTCTTCACTTCCTTTAGCCTCAATTAAAATCCTCTTCCTTTTCCACTAGCACTCCCTTGCTAGGTGAATTGGTTAGTACATGCATGGTGATACATTAGGTCCAAGGTTCAATCTTGGTGTATGCACTTTATTTTTATTTTATTTTATTTTTTTTCTTTTATTTTCGACAATGCCCCCTAAGGCCCACCAATAGCCATGCTAATATTCCTAATTGAAACCCATTTCTATTTATTTTAAATTCTACCTAAGATCCACTAATAACCATGGTACTAGAAAAACCCATGTAAGGCCCATTAGTACTTAGCTTCTTATTCCATATAGAAAATCATGGATAATCATGATAAGGTTCCTACTAGTATCCCTATGTTCCTCGAGAATCTATCTAGGCATGATCATTATTTTAATGTAAATATTGAGAAAATTTTCTGGGTCGTTACAATTCCCCATACTCGTGCAAGTTCGTCCTCGAACTTAGAATAGCTCCGGGTACTTGCGTCTCATCTCGTCCTCGCGTTCCCAGGTAGCTTCCTCGAACCTTTGACTTTGCCATAGGACCTTGACTAAGGGTACCTCCTTGTTCCTTAGCTTTTTTCATTTCCCGATCCAAGATCTGGATAGGTCGGGTTTCAAAACTTAGGTCATCCTGAACTTGTACTGTCTGTGGCTCGATCACTTGATCTGTGTTTAGGATACACTTCTTAAGCATTGTCACATGGAACACGTTATGGATAGCCGACATCTCCTGAGGTAGCTTTAGCTCATATGCCACCTTGCCGACTCTTTTCAGGATCGGGTACGACCCCACATAACGCGGACTTAGTTTTCCTTTCTTCCTGAATCTCGTTACCCCTTTCATAGGAGCCACTTTGAGAAATACCAAATCTCCAACCTCGAACTCCAGTGGTCTACGTCGGACATCCGCATAATTCTTCTATCGGCTCTGAGCAGCTTCTATCCGTTGCCGAATATTCTATATAACTCGGGTGGTGTCGTCGATGAGATCCTTCTTGAGCCCCATTTCCTTCTTTTCCCCACATTCGTACCAACAGACTGGAGACCTACATCTCCTCCCGTACAAGGCTTCATAAGGTGCCATTCCGATAGTAGCTTGGTAGCTATTATTGTAAGCGAATTCCGCTAAACATAGGTATCAGCACCAACTCCCTTTGAAATCCAGGGCTCAAGCCCGCAATATGTTCTCCAACACTTGATTTACTCGTTCTGTTTGCCCGTCAGTCTGAGGGTGAAAAGCGCTGCTGAATCATAGTTTAGTGCCGAGAGACTTCTGAACACACTCCCAAAAATGTGATGTAAATCGACCATCCCTATCTAAGATGATGGTCTTGGGAACTCCATAAAGTCTGATTATCTCCTTAGCATATAATTGAGCTAGTTGCTCAATCGAATAAGTCATCTTGATTGCTGGGAAGTGCGCAGACTTCGTCAACCTGTCTACAATTACCCATATTTCATCATATCCGTTCGTAGTCCTGTGAAGTCCTGAAATGAAATCCATAGAGATATCTTCCCATTTCCATTCCGGAATTGGAAGTGGCTGTAGAACTCCTCCGGGTCGCTGGTGTTCTACTTTCACTCGTTGGCAGGTCAGGCAAGTGCTAACATGCTGAGCCACATCTCTCTTCATACCGGACCACCAGAATTTCTCCTTTAGGTCTTGATACATCTTGGTGGATCCCGGATGCATCGAATAAGGGGTTCCGTGAGCTTCTGTTAATATTTCTCTCCGCAGCTCCGGATCATTAGGGATACATAGACGATCCCTAAAGTATGTTACTCCCCCGTCGGCGATACGAAAACTATCGCCCTTTCCTTCCAGAATCCCTTTCTTGATTTTCTGAAGACTCGGGTCACCATTTTGTTTTTCCAGTATGTCGTCGAATAGTGTCGGCGATATTGTCATGGTAGAAAGCCGTCCGGAAATGATCTCGACTCCGTAATTCATAATTTCTCTTCCGAGTGGCCAGGGTAATATAGTTAAGGACATCAAGGTGGCACTAGACTTTCGGCTGAGTGCATCGGCCACTTTGTTTGCCTTCCCTGGATGGTAGAAGATCTCGCAGTCGTATTCCTTCACCAACTCGAGCCATCGGCGTTGTCTCATATTTAGGTCTTTCTGAGTGAAGAAATATCGCAGACTCTGGTGGTCTGTATAAATCCTACACTGCGCTCCATACAGATAATGTCTCCATATCATGAGAGCGA
>JAGFNQ010003956.1:404754-435931 GCA_024364735.1 Boesenbergia rotunda | reverse complement strand
AGAAAACAAGTCTGTCAAGTTGATAGAAATTGATGGCGTCCATAGCTACTAGACAGGACTGAGTGAAACACTGCCTATTTAAGAAGCTTGTATTGATAGGTTTATAGGTCGTCCTAGCGAACTTATTGAATAGTTCTATGGTCGGAAACCTAGGGTCAGGGCTAGGCTCTGTCCCGGGGTTGGGTTTGTAACGCCCGCCTTTTTCCTACACCTTACGGTGTGGCGAGAGGCGGCGTTACGCTAACATACATAGGACATATAAACATCTTAATGCAGCGGAATAATTTTTTTCTTTAAACTTATTACACATGTGTTTAACCATGCAATTAATACTTGAATCATGTATTCATGCCCTAACCATCATTCATGAACATGGTGACATTGTAACTTAGCATATTAAATACTTACGCAGCATTATGATATAGACATTCCATAACTCATCCATAAGCATCATAAGTAGCAAGTAACTTATCCATAAACATCATAAGTAGTAGGTTATTCTTTAGGCATAATTATCATAAGTATAGCATAGAATCTAAGGAGGCATTTCAAAACACAAGACATGCAACAAGTATAAATAGAAGAATCCTTTGTCATGTCACTGCCACACACACGCTTTTGCCCGTCCTGTTGCTTCCCTTAATACCCTCTTGCTTGATCTACGGTATAAGCACACAGGCTTAGTAAGACCCTTTCCTACTCACTAAAACCATACGTCACATAAAACATAATCATATGAAACATTTAACAGGACATGATTCTTAACATGAAACATAAGCATAAAAGACATTTAACATGGCATGGTTCTCAATATAACCATAAGCATAAAAGACATTTACCATGGCATGGTTCTTAACATAAACATAAGAATATTCTTAGCATAAATCATAAGCACATTCTTAGCATAAATCTTGAGCATATCATAAGCATATTCTTAGCATAAATCATGAGCATGTTCTTAGCATAAATGCATAACATGAATGGATGCATGAGTCAAATGCATATACATAGGGATGCTTATTTGAAAATCATACTTATAAATACTTAAACATAATCATAACATCATGGGGCCCTGGCTTGTACCACATACATACATCATGTGTGCACATCCCTAAGTAAATACGAGGTAGCTAATCTTGACCTACTAGGGTAAGGACAGCTTCATCGGTAGTCCAGAACCGTGGACAGCTTCATCGGTAGTCCAGAACCGTGGACAACTTCATCGGTAGTCCAGAACCGTGGACCTTGCTTAGGTCCGGTACAAGCCCATTCATAAAGTAAAATAATTTCACATGCTTCTTCATTCGTAAAACATACATGGCATAATCATTCATTCTTAATGCTTAACATCATCATTATGCCTTGAAGGCATGAGCCTTATCTTCATTCATCATTTTCATTCCATATCATCATTATGCCTCGAAGGCATGAACTTTAACTTCATTAATCATTTTCATTCATAAGACATGACGTACATACATAATTATATGCTAAGATATAACCATCATCCTAGTCCATAAAGCTTGCATGACCCCGGTGCCTCAGGTAAGCATGCATTACCGACATGGCACATATCATATATCATACAGGATCATGGTATTCTACATTACTTAGGTTCATGGCATTCATCATGGAACATGCATAGACCTTCATACACATATATCTATTATAGGCATTTAACATCCTACATGCATTATTCTATATCACATAAACCTACATCAATTACATATGTTCATGGTATAGGGTTTGAAATATTCATGTATAAACATAACACATCACCTACACATACAACGTCGTGATACATAACACATGAAGCTAAGGTTTTGGTAACGTAATTGTCCTTACAACATCCTTAAACAAATACATACATCATAGCAACCTATAAACAAGTATCCTTGAGACCTTAACCCAATCCAAACCCTAGATCATGGTCTTGGCCGAAAGTTCAATAGGAGGAGGCTCCATTATTCAATCAACATGAAAGGTTCCATACATAATAGAAAACCCATACATTACACACAATGCCATAGGGAGTCATTAGACCCCATAATTGGAGCTAACCCTAACTTCTTAACCCTAGATTGAGTCTTGGCCGAAACCCTAAAGGACCATAAGTCCATGGAAAATTCATATAGGTCACAATTAACATCCCATACAAAACATACAATGCCATAGGAAAACATTTGAACCCATAGTTGAAGCTAACCCTAATCCCTTAGCCCTAGAGTAGCTCTTGGCCGAAACCCTAAAGGGCCATAAATTCATGGAAAAATTCATATAAACACAATTAATATCCATCATGTCATAGAGGAACAAAATAAACATGTTTGAATGGTTAGATCAAATTCCCAACCATGGATTAGGGGTCTTGGCCGAAACCCTTGGGAAGTCACAAGTCCATAGAAAATTCATATAACTCACCATTCATCCCTTATTTATCATGAGGAAACATTTGGAACCATTAGTGAAGTTTTTAACATCATCCTAAACCCTAAAACCATGCCTTGGCCGAAACCCTTGAAAGTCCTAACCCTAGTTTTCTCAACATATAATTCAACCAAGTTCTTATATCATGAAAAACAACTTGAAAACTATTATACCACAGGTGAGGAGGTCTTACCTTGGTTTATCTTGATTATCACCTTGAATAGAGAAGCCAAAAGAAAACCTCCTTGACCTTAGACTACCTCTAGCCCTTGTAGCCTTGTAGGAAACCCTTAGATCTTGAAGAGGAAGCCTTCTTGTGAAGCTTCTCTAAGGGAGAAACCTCCTTGTGTGGTTCGGCTAGAAGGAGGAAGGAGAGGGAGAGGAGAAGCCTTGGTGGATGAAAAACACAAGTAACTTAGGTGTTAAGTTGTCTCTTCCCTTCCCCTCTCTTTTATACTAAATGAAGGAGGCATGTGAAGGGGCATGGTGCCTCTTCTCTTGATGACTCTTCACTTCCTTTAGCCTCAATTAAAATCCTCTTCCTTTTCCACTAACACTCCCTTGCTAGGTGAATTGGTTAGTACATGCATGGTGATACCTTAGGTCCAAGGTTCAATCCTTGGTGCATGCACTTTATTTTTATTTTATTTTATTTTTTTTCTTTTAGTTTCGGCAATGCCCCCTAAGGCCCACCAATAGCCATGCTAATATTCCTAATTAAAATCCATTTCTATTTATATTAAATTCTACCTAAGATCCACTAATAACTATGGTACTAGAAAAACCAATGTAAGGCCCATTAGTACTTAGCTTCTTATTCCATGTAGAAAATCATGGATAATCATGCTAAGGTTCCTACTAGTATCCCTATGTTCCTCGAGAATCTATCTAGGCATGATCAATATTTTAAAGAAAAATATTGAAAGGATTTTACGGGTCGTTACAGGGTTGAATAGTACGGTGTTTTCTAACATAATAAGAAACATGCATTTAAGGATCGAAATAATAATAAAGAAATTAATTTTAAATGCATAAAAATGATACCGAGGAGCAATGGTTGAAGTTGGACGTTTGAGGGCATGAGAGGGACTTCCGGGAACCTTGGGAGGAGAAGAGTTAGGAATGAGAATTGTTTTGGGGTGGCAAATAAAGGGAGTTTCGGTGGCTTTATATAGAGGTTGGCCAGGCGCCCGGGAGGAATCGGGGCCTGGTTCAGGCGTAAGCTGCCAAATGCAACTTTTTCGATTTTGACACTGTCCTTGGGGGCGCCGGTGAGGACCCGAGTGCCTGGAGTCAACTGCCATGTGTGACAGCTTTTACTACCTTGAATTGACTTAAAGGCCTAGGTGCCCAATAAGTCACGGGCGCCCAGGTTAGCTAGGTTGTGTTGATAGCTTTTGCTATCTTGGTCGAAGAGAAAGTGGGGGGGGGGGGGTGCCCGAGGGGTCACGGGCGCCCGAGCTGGTCATTGTTTGACTATTGACCAGTTTGACTGTTTGACTAGGTTTGACTCTTTTGACCTGGTTTGACTCTAATGACCAACCAACAATCAAGTCAATATAGCTCTAAAACAATGATTTTATTTAACAACATTACAGAAACCAGATTTTGAGTTAAGTTAAGTCCTAACTATCTCACCTGGTATATAGTTATCAATCACGTTAACTTATGGGTTTTTGTGAGACAGATATTAATAGAGGTAAAAATTTTATTTTGAAAACCCATGATTAGTTTTGGAAAGTTAAATTAATTTTGAAAACCCAATTAATTATGCTTTTAAAATTATTTTTGAAAACAATGGTTAAATCTAAGATTAATTGAAATCTGTGTTAGATTCTAATCTGACAATAGTAAAGTGAATTTGGTTTTCAATAATCGGCTTCCAGGTCATGGCGAGGCACTAGGCCTTCTTTGGTCGTAGCCTTATTGGATCATCAACCCTTTCCTTGACACAACCTTTTATTGAAAATCCATCTTTAAGTTACTCCTTGAAAGATTTTGGTCTAACTAGTTTGGGTCTTGAATCGGTAGCTTCGGCTAGTTCCGCCAAAATGGCTTCCCTAACGTACTATCATCTCACCTCCACCCAATACTATGTTGTTCAAATTTTAATTAATCGGTTTTGTCCTTAATCTAACCAGTCCTAGGTCTAAGCATGGTAAATTAGAGAAAATAAATAAACAAACAAACAAGCAATTTTACAATAAGAAAAAGAATTTATTTAATTATAAATATGGTTTTTAAGTTGGCTCCCCCTGGACTAAAGCCACGGTAATGATTAGGCAAGATATGAATCTTGTCCTTGGGGATCCAATACTGGTTTGGTCCAGCTTGGTTGTTCAGGCAAAGTTTGGGTACCCATGCCTGAACTTTAGGTCTAGATTGGTTCAATACAGCATAGTATGACCTTTGTCTAGCCTTGGTTCGATACCCTAACCCGGATCGATTTAGAACGGACTTCTGTTTTCCAAGGATCATGTCCAGACCCTTGGAACCCGAAGTGAATCGTTCCAAAGCTGCTCTAAGGTCCTTGATTTGAGTTTTCAAGGAGGAGTTCTCTTTCTCAAGTTTTTCAACTTGAGTAGAGGTTCCTTCTTGAACCTTCTCAGTCAAAGATCTAGAGTCAGCACCCTCTTTCTAGAGTTTTACTTTTTGTCGGAGAGACTCGACTCGGATTTTGGCTTTCGCCAAGTTACTAGATAGGTAAGCAATTAATTTTGCTAATTCAGCTTTAGAATAACCACTTACAGTTATTTTGCCGTCCTCCGAAATGGTGAGCTTTCCGTCGTCCGGCTCCGATTCTGATCCGATGTCGATTTCTTCGGAAGCAGTCAAGGCTAGCAGATTCGATTGTTGGGCCTCTTCTTCTTCTTCGGAGGAAGACTCGTCCCACGTTGCTTGAAGGGCCTTCTTTCTTCTTGTCTTCTTGGCTTCTTTCAGATTAGGGCACTCCAACTTGTAGTGTCCCTTCTTGTTACATTCGTAGCAGATTACGTTTGGTTTGGTCTTAGATGGTCTAGCTGGATCTTCCTTCTTTCGGCTGGCTTTTCTTTGTTGGTTTGATGCTTCAGCTCCTTGTAGTAGTCCCGGACTAGCCGAACCAGCTTGGGTCGATCCCCTTCACTGTCTTCTGAGTCTGAGTATGAGTCAGACTCGGGTGCAGGTTGAGGCTTCTTCTTGACCACCTTTCATGTTTTGCCTGCAACAAAAGCAATGCCCAGAAAATAATTCATCTAATTTTATTTTGGAAAGGTCCCTAGAAACTTTGTACGCATCTACCATAGATGCCCACAAAGTATTTCTCGGGAAAGCGTTTAGGGTATACCTGATAAGGTCACGGTTTTCTACCTTGTGACCGATTGTATGTAGACCGTTCATTAGCTCCTGGATCCTGGCGTGGAGCTGGGCTGCTGACTCACCTTCGTTCATTTTGATGGTGTATAACTTGTTCAGCAGTAGGCCCCTCTTGCTGATTTAGGTGTCGGAGGTTCCTTCGTGCAATTCGATCAACTTACCCCAGAGTTCCTTTGCACTGTTGAAGGGTCCCACTCGATTCAGCTCTTCTTTGGTTAGTCCGCATTGGAGTGTCTGGGTCGCATTAGCATCAGCCTCGATCTTCCTTTTCAACGAGGCATCCTATTCTGTGTAAGGTTGTGCCACTCCTTCAGCATTTTTCAGGATTTCCAAACCAGATTGGATTATAATCCACATGTCCACCTGAGTTTTCAAGTGGACTTCCATCCGACTCTTCCAGTAGGAGATGTCCTCCCCACTGAAGAGTGGTGGTCTGGTTGTACTGAAACCCTCTTGCATGGCCATTTAGAATTTCTGAAATAACACCGAAAATTTTTTTCCCAAGACTTGGTCTTGGATTAGTAGTGCGGGAATAAGATAATTAGAAAAATGATCGAGTGGTGTTGCACCAACCTCGATTAACGAGAAAAATTCGTAAGAAAAAGAAATTGAAAATTTCATAAAAATCCGAAAAACTCTCAAATTAGTGGTTGCACCCAATTTGAGCTACCCCACTCTAATACCACTTGTTGGATCGAGAGAAACGATAGAGGGGGGGTGAATATCGTTAAAACATTTTCTTCGGATTAGGGAAAGAGTAAATGCTGTGTAAACAAAAACAATCACACAAAAACACAAGGGTTTTACTTGGTTCGGAGTCGCAGTCGGCACCTACTCCAAGGCCCACGGTCCTTGACCGTTTATTGCGGGCAATTCTATAATCGCGCAAAGGTTACATATTTCAGTACAAGAATATTGTAGTAAATAAAGGAAACTACACTTTTTGTTACCGACGCCCAATGTGGATCGTACTTCGGAGCAGAGGGTCATCGTCGGCGCTAGAATCTCGAGATCGGAGTTTGCCGGAGCAGAGCGCTTGAACGAAAGCTTTTGAACGTTAGAAAGTTGTGTTCTCGAAGCCTTGGGGTCGAGCCCCTTTTATGGTGCTCCTGGGTGGCCTGATTCGCTAGGGGTGCCTGACACGTGCCTTCATCTGCGGAAAACTCAATCCGCAGCTCGGTCAGCGCTTATCACCTTCGACTCGGCCTCTGGAGCTGACTGAGGCGCTCGAGACCTCCTGGGCACCTAGCTTGACTAGGTCTGCTGGCTTCATGGCTGATTTGCTTCGATTACCTCTTTGGGTTTGAACTTGGGCGCCCGGACCTCCCGGGCACCTAGCCCAGTGTGATTTCGAAGTGTTCTTGCTTCTTTGCTATTTTGCTTTAACCTTGGGCGCCCGATTCCTCCCGGGCGCCTAACCCAGTTGCCTGCCCCTTCCCTTTGGGCATTCTGAGCTGCAGAAACACACTCCTTCGGTCCCTGCATCCAAGGTTAGTTCCAAAACAAACAAAGCAAGAATATTAGTCAATTTTTACAGCCGTAACTGTCTTGGTTCTGACTTCGGGTCTCCCAAATGGGACCCTAGGTCGAACCGACGCCTACTGTTCCCTCGACGGGGAGCGCGTCCTTACCTACTCCTCTCAGGAGAGTTTACCTTTTGCCAACCGCTCCTCCAGTTGGACATTTGCCCGATCCACCTGACCAGGTCTTCGTGCCCAACTTCCGGTCAGGTCTTCGGTGCCCAGCCCCTTGCCAGGACTTCATACCCAGTCCTCGACCATGACTTCTTTGCCCGACTTTCAGTCAGGTCTTCTTGCCCAGTCCTTGACCAGGACTTCTTTGCCCAGCCCTTTGCCAGGACTTCTTGCCTAGTGCACCTAGGACTTCTTCCTGCACACTCAGTAAGCATATTAGAACACAATAACATCTTAACTTCTGATCCCTTTGCCATTATCAAAACCCAGATTTGACTTAGGTGCTGCTTGCACCAACACTTCATAGCCTAATAGCTTATGAGACCTTCTTCCTTCCATGCATTGCACTATACTGTTGGGGCACACCAAGTGCAGTGAATTGGGATCAAATCTCAATTCTTTGATAAGTAATTCCTACAACTATCCCTAGAGGTATTAATCCCTTGTTTATAAAATAAACAAGGTACTTAAAGGTATCTCTATTCTGAATAGACTAAGGGCCTATACTTATCATGGTAAACCAATTTCCTACATGTTTTTGGCTCTATGCCCCCAGGCTTAGAATAAGCCTTGTTGGTTTTGTTACATCCCTAGTAGGAGTCAAAAGATCCTAAGGAAGTCAAGTCTTCCATTAACCAATTAACCCTAAGGCCTTTTGGTTGATCACTTTTGAATCTTAATAGAGTTTAACAAAGCCAACTCTAGAGACAAAACATGTGTTTGGTTTCATTTGGAAGGAACCTTTCTCTTTCATTATTTAAGATGATAAACTATTAATTTGCATCATGGGATCCTTTCGGTTTCATATACTAATTGTCTATGTACATTAATAGACATTCCTTCTATTCTGCTTTAACAAATAAAAGTAATAGAAAATATCTATATTCTAGAAACTGAATAAAGTTCTTTCCAAAAATTAAGTACATAAAGACAATCTATAAAACCAAAAACTATATCAATCCTATATTAAAGACATAAATGAAATAGTGAAAACTTCCACTGCAAAAGTCATCTCCATAGTCATCCATGTAGTCCGCAATATCCTCCTCAGCTAGCCGTCTGGTTTCCTGGAACCCTTGCACAAAAATGTAGACATGATTAGTGGCATCCGTATCTACCCACCAGATACCGGTAGATATCACCGCTAAATTTGTTACAACGACACAAGAAGAAAATATACCTCCGGTACTACTCTGACGGCGAGGACAATCTGTCTTCCAATGTCCTAAATGCTTGAATACAAAGCACCTGCCTTTCGGCTTCTTTATGCGTCCCTGAGGTCCTTGTAATCCTGCTACTTTCTTTGCCTTAGTATTGTTCTCCTTCTTCTTTCCTTTCGGTTTAGAAGTAGGAACTACTTGAGCAATGAAAGTATGTGAACTCTGAAGAGAAACCGCCTCTACTGCCTCGAGTTCTGTCTGAAGTTCTGCCAACGAATATGAACGCTTGTCCATATTGTAGCTTAGGCGAAACTTCTCAAAACTCCCTGGTAGAGATTGGAGGATAAGATCGACTTGGGTTTCCCCATCAATCTGAGCTCCAAGAATTTCTATCTCTTTCAGCCAAGTCATCATCTTGAGGGCATGTTCCCTCACGAGCATCCCCTCAACCAAGATGGTAGTAGTCAAGTTCTTTATTACCGATTGCCTAGCAGCTCGATTACTTTGACCAAAGAGTTCATCGAGTTCTGATATTTTATTATTGGTAATGGAAGAAGCCTGATTTTGAGGACCTTCGGTCATCTCGTTTGCCTCTAGCCATTTCCTAAAATATTTGAACTGTTCTTCGGTATTAATCTCGTCAGGCTTTTCGGTACAGAACTCGGCAAGATCACACTTAGGTTCCTCAACAGTGGAGACAAAATCCATATTCAATTCCCAATCCATTTTATCACTAGGGGCATTTATTTGGATTTCTCTTTGAATTAGGTCTTGTGGGTCTAAGTCCATTTTAAAACCACCTGAGAATCAGAACAATCACACACTTTAGATTTTTGAAATAAATTGACACCTCAAAACAATTTATTACAAAAAATCTACCAACACCTCAAACACCGAGAATTTCTTATGCCACGATGGTGTGGACGTATACGAATTCTACATTTGTGAGAGGAGGTTTTACCCATTAATTTTACTATTTTGTCATCCTATCCTTTTGACAAGTAAAATTAATAGTTGGTCCTCTTCGACCCTACAAATAATAGCAGTGACTCCGATGGGGAGGATACCTATTATTTGTATCTAAGTGTTTACCACCACACGACACCAAGAAAAATTATTTTTGATTATGTGTCTTCCGATGGGGAAGTACACACGCTCATCAATAATTTCCTATAGTCCCTTTCTGACCTAGTGATCCGTAGAACAAACCCATCCGATGGGGACGAAGGCACTTAGAACCGACGCACAGACTTGTTTGCATCACTTGTCAGATTGTAGTGGATGCCATGGGACCCTTAGGGTCCCTCTCCCACTTAGTTATTTGCGTTGAGGTTTTTACATGCATCCACACAACAAGCACACACAAACCAAAATAAGAGAACAATGAAAAATCCTAGATTTTTCCAACTATTATGGCCTTGGTCTTCCAATGTGCCTCTAGTCGTATCGTCACCTCGTCCACTCCATTCTATCCATGCGCATGCCACCATGAAGGAGTCCCCGAGCCAAGATGACTAGCTAACTAATTTACATCCATTGATCCTAAACTCTACGAAGGAGTGTACATGTCATCTAGATCAAAAGTAAATAAAAAGCTAGGCTAAACAAGTGTCATAATCAATTACAAAAATTAAATAGCTTATCTAGTCTCGTCAACCCCGAGGATTTGAATAATTACATCAAACACATCCAATCACATACACACAACATAATTGCCATAATAGTTGGAATCTAGTGCCTGCAACACAAAGTTAGCCTATGCACATCCAAAATATCATCCAGCAAAATAATGTACATGATAATGTGCAGGAAAAATAACTGAATCCTTAAACACACAAAACCGGAAACCTTGCTCTGATACCAATTGTAGGTATGGCTTGGCAGTTTCCAAGACAACTACGGGGTCGTATCTGAGAGACGTCTCTATGTCCACGTATTAAAAATTTAATCTGAATAGAGACCCGTCCCTATAACGACCAATTCATCGTCGTGATAGTCAACTTAGCCACAAAGGCTTTGTAACTTTCCGGATTAACTAACCACGGAAAAGACGACGATTTGGATCGCCGATTTTTGTGTTTATCTTTGGGATCCAGTTAATTATTATTATCTAAGATTTCAAGTCAAAATAATAATTAAACACACATGAAATGACAAGGCAAAGCATAATGGCACAATCAAAGCATAGCGAAAGTAAATTGGAGCTCGGGAGAAATATACCTCGTCGTTTACCTCGCAGTCTTCTATCTTATGACACTGCCCACTTGGAAGTCGTGGAGTCACCAAGGCACACGAATAAATCCTTCCTTTTCTTCTTCCCTTGCGCCGAGAGACAAAAACCCCTAGGACTAGGGTTTTGCCTCACCACCTGGCGGCCCCTTGAAGAAGATGGTGATGAAGTCGAGAGGATGAGCTCCTCTCCTTCACCACAACCCATGCCAACCTCTATATCTTCTTCCTATCTCACGGCAGAAACACCACAAGGAAGAAAAGCTCTCGCACAGCCCTCCCTTTTCCGGTGACAAACACCAAGGGTGAGACACCTCTTTCCGGAGCACCACTCTCCTTTCTTCACCTCTTTTGCACACCACAAAGGAGAAGTAGGCTTCTCCTTGTCCTGTGGTCGTCCGCAGCAGATGAAGTAGGAAAAAAAGTTGGGAGAAGAAGAGAAGTGAAGCTTCTCTTCTCCTCCACCGCCGGCTCCAACCTTCACCGCTTGTACCGTCGGTTTCTCCTCCTTCTCTTCTTGTCGTGTGCCACCAAGGGATCAAGAAGGATCCTCCCTTGTCGACAGCAACTTTGAAGGAGAGAAGAAACCACTCGAAGAGGAGAAGAGGCACACCTCTTCTCCTTTTGTCGTCGGCTCCCAACGGTGTAGAGGAGAGGAGGGATTAGTTGATTAAGGGAGAGTGGTTGGGTTTATATAAGGGATTAGTTGGTTTTTAATTGGAAAAATTTTCCAATTAAAATTGGATTGATTATAAAAATTTATATAGAATAATTCCATAATTAATCTAATGATTAATTCCTTTAATTATTCCATCTAAATTTTTATATAGAATAATTCCTTAATTATTCTATGATTAATTCCTTAATTAATTCGAGATTAATTAATCCCAAATTAATTCCTTAATTAATCTTTGATTAATTCTTTAATTAATATCGAAATTAATTTCTTAATTAATCCGGCCTTTTATTATGACTCTAAAGGAGCTTTATTGGGCTAGGATAGGGACTATGAGGAGGAGTTGGTTCTTGGCCCTCTAATGGATCCAAACCTAATCCATTAAATGGATATTCATTCCACTATAGGATCCCATTGTACTTCCTCACCAACCCCCATATCTTCATATGAGCTCCACCTATTACAAGTCGTCAATCTCCCCGTGTTTAAGATATCGTATGCCCGATAATTAATTCAATTTACTGATAATTAAATTAATTATCTTCATGATCCTTGATTAGTACCACTCAACCTTTTCGACATGTCGGACCATGGTCCACTTGCAAGATTTGACATGACGATCCTTTTGAGCTCACCAAGGGGGCATCATCACCCTGACTCACCAGGACACGGATTCCGTCAATAATTCAACGTCATATCATATTATTAATATTATTTTCCAACTTACCGGGTCTATTGATCTAACAGAATAGATCTCACCCATTGGTAAATTAAAGAAAAAATAATTAATAATATATGCCCGCCATTATTTCGGGATTCAGAGATCGTACTCCATAATAGCATGCTAGGTCTAATCCAATTTACTAGGTCAGTACAAAAATTGGATGACCTCTCTTTTGGTCCTACTGAATGTACACTAGTGTAATCCTATAGTTAAGATAAACCATACCTGATTACACTACAACCATTCCGATTGGTTTGTCCAACTCCATCTTGGTTGTGAGCCTCTTTCTTATGCTTTGGTAAGGATCCTGATAACATGATCTTTTGTGTGACACCACGCACCATGTTATCTTCAATGCCAAACATTAGACGTTTAGTGCATATACTAATATAAACATAAACATGCACTGTGTGATTTCTGATTTTCTTTAAAATGTAGATGTATCCTTAACTAAAAGGCAAAGCTTTTAGTATACATCCCAACAGGAGGTCCACCTGAAAACTCAGGTGGACATGTTGATAATCATCCAGTCCAGACTGGAGATTCCCAAGAATGCACAAGGCGAGGTGCAAGGCTACACGGAGTGGGACGGACCACTCAAGAAGAAAATCGAAGCAGGCGCAAAGGTCATACAGACTCTACAATGTGGCTTAACCAAGGAAGAGTTGAACCGCGTCAGACCCTTCAGCAGTGCAAAGGAGCTATGGAACAAGTTAATCGAACTGCATGAAGGTACATCATATACGCGGATCAGTAAAAGAGATCTGCTACTCAACAAGCTCTACACCATCAAGACGCACGATGGCGAAATAGCAGCACAACTCCATGCAAGAATCCAGGAGCTGATGAACGGGCTGCATACAAAAGGTCATAAGGTGGAAAACCATGACCTAATAAGGTATACTCTGAACTCGTTCCCAAGAAACACACTGTAGGCATCTATGGTGGATGCCAACAAGGTTTCTACGAACCTTTCTAAAATGAAGCTCGATGAATTATTCTTAGAATTAGAATTACATGAGCAAACTAATACTACAATGGTCGAGAAAAGTATAGCTTTTGTTGCAGGGAAAACTCAAGGAAGATCACAGAAGAAGAAGCAACAACCGATACCCGAGTCTGACTCAGATTCGGAGTCTGACGACAATGGAGTAGATCATCCAAAACTGGTCTGGTTGGCTCGTGACTACTACAAGGTGCTTAAGAATCAAACGATCAAAAAGACGACGACTTAGAAGAAGGATGATCCAGCTGAACCTTCAATAAGTTAGAAGAATAAAAGCAACATAACGTGTTAAGAGTGCAACAAGAAGGGTCATTTCAGATCGAAGTGCCCTAACCTGAAGGAAAACAAGAAAGCTCGGAAGAAGAAGGCACTGCAAGCCACATGGGATGAATCATCCTCAGAAGAAGAAGAAGTGGCTCCACACTCCAACCTCCTCGCATTGACCGCCTCAGAAGACATCGACTCCGGAACGGAATCAGAACCTGATGAAGACGTCGACACCGGAAAGCTCTCGATCTCGGAGGATGGACAGATTACGGTAAGAGGTTATCCTGAGCGGAGCTTTACGATCGTATTTCATACTTGTCACGCAAGTTGGCGAAAGACAACATCCGGGTTGAAACCCTCCGACAGGAAGTCAAACTCCTGAAAGAGGAAGTCAACTCGAGTTCCTTAACCGAGTCAGTTCAAGAAGGAACCTCGACTCAAGTTCAAAAGCTTGAGGAAGAGAATTCCTCCTTGAAAACTCAAGTCAAGGAACTCAGAGTCGCATTAGAATGATTCACTTCGAGTTCCAAGAATCTTGACATGATTCTTGGAAAACAGAAGTCAGATCTAAATCGGAATTGCAACGAAAATAAATCTTAACTTACGCATATTATTGCATATGAATCTAAAGCATTGCAGCGGAAATAAAACATAACTATAACACATGCAACAAGAAGGGGGGGGTATAAAGATCATATAGTATCTAGTAGCATCCATGCCTTAAATAAACTCCAAAAGAGCTAACAAGTATCAAGCATAAGGTAGTAAAACTTGTTTTCTTATAAAGATAAGTGCTAAGTCTATAATGGCACTAAAATGGATCGATCAGCCAAGTCACCACCACACACACGAGCCCTTCCTGCAGCTTCCTTCCTTTAGAAATTTCTATGTTGATCTGCAACATAAGCAATCAACTATAAGTACGAAACTTAGTAAGCTCTTTCCTACTCACTAAATCCACATGTCACGTATATTTGAAAGACATATAACATCTCATGTATAGCATAAAACTCATAAGGCACATAAGGTACATAAATGCATACAAACATAAAACATATGCATTGCAAAAACATTTAGGTAATACTTTAACATAAGCATATATCATCTTTATTGGGGTCCCCGGCTTGTGCCCATTCTTTCTTTGCGCGCATCCCTAAATAGATGCGAGGTAGCTAGTCTCGACCTACTAGGGTTACTAGGCCTACTCTCTTTCAACCTAGGGACAGCTTCGGTAGTCCAGAACCGTGGATCTTTTCCAAGATCCGGTACAAGCCATGCTTTAAAGTAAAATACATACATGCATTCTTTCCTTTTTTCTTTCTTTCATAATGAATGTACTATAGACATTCAATCATTCATGAGTATAGGCACACTTTCATGGCACAATCATTCACATACTTAGCATGACAATGTAGGATCTTTCTTTAAACACATGCAAGTGAAGCAAACATCATGCTAGTCTTATCAACACATCATTCATGTAACATATTTGTCTTAATCAAGGCAACACATTGGTTTTAGCTTTCTTTTCCTATCTTAATACATGCTGGCTGAAACGTCATGGGTAGGGTTTCATAGCATACAATTCATATAACATTGAAATAAGTGCACACTTCACACAAGAGATCATTTACAAGTACAAGGGTAGTCTAATCTTCACTAAACAATAGTTTAGGCACATGATTGTAGTTTGGACCTATTTTAGCTCTCAATCTACTTGCTGGCTGAAACTCATAACTAGGGTATTGTAGCATAAAAATTCATGTAACATGGGAACAAATGCATAAGAGATCATTTACAAGTACAAGGGTAGTCTAGATTTCACTAAACATTAGTTTAGGTACATGATTTGTAGTTTGGACCTATTTTAGCCCTCAATCTAGTTGCTGGCCGAAACTCACAACTAGGGTATTGTAGCATAAAAATTCATGTAACATGGGAACAAATGCATAAGAGATCATTTACAAGTACAAGGGTAGTCTAGACTTCACTAAACATTAGTTTAGGTACATGATTTGTAGTTTGGACCTATTTTAACCCTTAATCTAGTTGCTGGCCGAATGTTACAGGGTTAATAAGACATAGATTCCACAACTTTCTTGACCTAAAACCTTACATAAGCAAGGGAACTTCACATAAGATCAAGTCCTAGTCCATACACATGCATCTACCCATCTCCACCACTTGGCCGAGAGGTTCTGGGTCCATTACATTATGAAAGGCACTCAAACATCATGTATTCATCATTCATCTGCTATAAGAAGGTAGTAATAAGCATGTAGAATCATCATCTAAACTTAAACATAACAAAAGAGGAGAAAACCTCCCTTGACCGAAACACACAACATGGCCTTTCTTCCATTCTTTCCACACAACATCACAAGCAAACATAAGGGATCATAAATATACATTCAAGGCTATTATATTGCAGGTGAGGGAGTCTTACCTCTTGTGCTAAAAATTCAAAAGGTGTTCTAGACTTTGGAGAAGAATGGGGGCTCTTAGGCTTGGTACTCCTCTTGTTCTTCTCCTTTTCTTCTTCCGATTTTTGAGGCTTGGTTTTGGGGCAGCAAGGAGATCCTAGGTCTCGGTGAGGGAGAGGAGGAAGAGGGAAGGCATGGTGAGAAGGGAGTGGAGGGTTTGTGCTATGCGAAAATGCCTTGGGCATTTTTTTCCCCATGCACTTTTATAGGGAGTGAAAAGGCAAGCACCCCTTTCAATGGTGCCTCTTCATTTTCATGTGTCTCTTCACTTATTTTCTATTCATTTACAATTTCCCATCTCCTCCTAATAGTACTCCCTTGCTAGGTGAATTGATTACATGAACATTCTTAAGGCTTTTCTTTTCTTTGAGGTCCAAGGTTCAATCCTTGGCACCTCCTCTTCTTTTTGCTTTCTCTTCCTTTTATTATTTTTTTCAAGCCCGCATAACCAAAGCCCACCTAGAGAATGCTACTTATTTAATTCATACACATGTATATGCATATCATTATTCATTCATACATGTGTAGGATATTAAGCATAACATTAAATATAATACATAAGCATAATTATCACACATCCACTACGTGTTAAGATAATGTCTATCATTTCTTTATTCACAATTTTTCCCACTAAATTCATAATATTATTCTTGGCCACATGTTCAATTATTACAACGCTAGAGATGGAAATTTGGGGCGTTACAATCGACCCTCCCTTCTGAAAAGTTCATCCTCGAACATAAAAAACTCGGGATATTTTCGTTTCATATCATCCTCACCTTCCCAGGTAACTTCTTCAGATTGCTTACTTTGCCACAAGACTTTGACTAAAGGCACTTCCTTGTTCCATAGTCTCTTGACATCTCGATCCAGGATCCGTATGGGTTTGCTTTCACAACTCAGGTCCTCCTGGATCCGTACGACATGCGGCTCAATCACTCAGTCCGTACTGGGAATGCACTTCTTTAGCATCGACACGTGGAACATGTTGTGGATAGCAGACATCTCCTGAGGTAGCTCGAGCTCGTAAGCCACTTTGCCCATTCTGTTTAGGATCTTGTATGGTCCCACATATCACGGACTAAGCTTTCCTTTCTTTCCGAATCGCATTACTCCTTTCATAGTAGTCCTCGGAGGAATACCAATCTCCGACGTCGAACTCCAAGGGTCTACGTCTCTGATCCGCATAGCTCTTTTGCCGGCTCTAAGCAATCTCTATTCTTTGGCAGATACTCTGTATAGCTCGGGTGGTGTCGTCGATGAAATCCGTTTGAAGTCCCATCTCCTTCTTTTCGCCACCCTCGTACCAACAGATTGGAGACCTACATCTCCTTCCATATAGTGCTTCATAAGGTGTCATTCCGATAGTAGCTTGGTAGCTATTATTGTAAACGAACTCCGCTAGACATAAGTATCGACACCAGCTCCCTTTGAAATCCAGGGCACAAGCTCGTAGCATGTCTTCCAGTACTTGGTTCACTCTTTCTGTTTGCCCATCAGTCTGAGGATGAAAGGTGGTACTGAAACGCAGCTTCATGCCGAGAGCTTTATGAACACATTCCCAAAATTGTGATATGAAGCGACCATCCCTATCTGAAATGATGGTCTTGGGAATGTCATGCAGTCTGATGATTTCCTTAGCATACAATTGGTCTAGTTGCTCAATCGAATATGTCATCTTGATTGCTAGGAAATGGGCTGACTTCGTCAATCTGTCGACGATAACCCATATAGCGTCGTATCCATTCGTAGTCCTGGGAAGACATGAGATGAAATCCATAGAAATGTCTTCCCACTTCCATTCTAGAATTCAGATTGGTTGCAGAACTCCTCCGGGCCTCTGGTGTTCTGCTTTGACTTGCTGGCAGGTCAGGCAGGTACTGACGTGCTGAGCTACATCCCTCTTCATACCGGACCACCAAAACCTCATCTTCAGATCTTGGTACATCTTGGTGGATCCCGGATGCATAGAATAGGGGGTTCCGTGAGCCTCTTCCAAAATCTTCTTTTGCAGTTCCGGATCATTAGGGATACAGAGTCGATCCCTATGGTATAATACCCCATTATCGGCGATACGAAAACCCTCGCCCTTGCCTTCAAGAATTTCCTGTTTAATCTTCTGAAGACTTGGATCACCATTTTAATTTTCCAGTATGTCGTCGAATAGTGCCGGCATAATTGCCAGGGCCAAAAGTCGTCCTGAAATAACCTCGATCCTGCAACTCATAATTTCCTTTTCCAACGGTCTGGACACTACCGATAAGGACATTAAGGTGGCAGTGGACTTCCTGCTGAGTGCATCAGTCACCTTGTTTGCTTTGCCCGGGTGATAGAAGATCTCGCAATCATAGTCCTTTACTAGTTCCAGCCATCGGCGTTGTCGCATATTGAGGTCCTTCTGAGTGAAAAAATATCGCAGACTCTGGTGGTCTGTATAAATCTTGCATTGTGCTCCATATAGATAGTGTCTCCATATTTTCAGAGCAAAGACCACGGCTGCCAATTCCAAATCATGAGTGGGATAACTCTTTTCGTGTTCCTTCAGTTGCCTAGAGGCATACGCAATGACTTTACCACTCTGCATCAGTACAGCTCCGAGTCCCAATTTAGAGGCATCGTTGTACATATCGAATCCCTTGTCATTTTCTGGAAGAGTCAGGATCGGAGCACTTGTAAGTCTTCTTTTCAGCTCCAAGAAACTCTTCTCGCACTCGTCTGTCCATATATATTTCTTGTTCTTCTTGGTGAGAACTGTCATCGGTGCTGCGATTCTGGAGAAGTCTTCTACGAATTTTCAGTAATATCCCGCTAATCTGAGAAAACTCCTGACCTCGCTAGCATTCTTGGGCCTGCTCCAGTTACTCATGGCCTCAATATTGCTCGGGTCAACCATGACTCCATCCTTGGAAATAATATGACCGAGAAAGGACACTTGGTCCAGCCAAAATTCGTATTTGGAGAACTTGGCATATAATTTCTTTTCCCGAAGAATCTGTAGTACCATCTTCAGGTGTTCGACATGCTCTTCTTGATTTCTCGAGTAGATAAGGATATCGTCAATGAAGACGATCACAAACTTGTCGAGGAAAGCCGAGAATAACCGATTCATCAGGTCCATAAACATTGCAGGAGCATTGGTCACTCTGAAGGGCATAATGACGAAATCATAATGTCCATATCTGGTCCGGAAAGTCGTCTCGGGATATCGTCTGGCTTTACTTTCACTTGATGGTAGCCAGACCTGAGATCAATCTTTGAAAAGACGGTGGCTCCTCTTAGTTGATCGAACAGATCATCTATCCTTGGGAGGGGATACCTGTTCTTGATTGTCACATTATTTAGCGCTCTGTAGTCTATACACAGGCGCATAGTGCCGTCCTTCTTCTTGACAAATAATACCGGAGCTCCCCATGGAGAGTGACTAGGGCGAATAAGTCCCTTGTCGAGTAGCTCCTGTAGTTGTCCTTGCAGTTCTTTCAATTCAGCTGGCGCCATATGGTAGGGTGCCTTGGAGATCGGATTTGTACCAGGAACCAGTTCGATCTCAAATTCCACCTCTCTATCAGGGGCTAACCCTGGTAACTCATCTGGGAATACTTCTGGATAATGGCATACTACTCTGACATCTTCTAGCATCTGGTCCGTTGCCTGACCCATAATGACCACATATGCTAGAAAACCAGTGTATCCCTTGTCCAACATCTTCTGCGCCTTGAGAGCCGATAAGAATTTCCCGGTTCTTTTCCTTGGCTCTCCAATAAATTCAAACATGGGTTCTGCCTCGGGCTGAAAGACCACTTTGCATCTACGGCACTCGATAGAAGCACCATATTTGCTTAGAAAATCCATACCCAGTATGACATCAAAGTCTTGCATGTTGAGTACTATCAAGTCGCAATAGAGTTCCCTTTCTGCGATTCTGATTGGTACGGCACGCAACTGGTGGGTGGATGCCAATGTTTCTCCCGAAGGCAGGGTTGTTAAAAACTTGCTGTCTAGAACTTGTAAGGGTATGCCTATCTTCTTAGCATGTATCATGGAAATATAGGAATGTGTTGCCCCAGTATCAAATAAAGCAATAGCATGCTGACTGTAAATAATTATCTGACCTGTGACAATGGTGGAAGCATTTGCCACATCTTCCTTTGTAAGAGAGAATACCCTGGCGTTCGTAGTAACAGGCGGGGCCTCCAATTTGCCTTGACTTAATTTAGGACCTCCTAGTACGGCTTGCATATAGTACAGCTATGCAGGAGCATTCTGATACTGTATCTGCTGCTGAGAAGGTGTCGGGGCCTTGGCAGGACAGGTGAAGGCCTTGTGTCCCTCTTGTCCGCATGTGAAGCATTTGTTTGTACCCTTGCGACATTCTCCAGGATGCGTGTTTCCACATTTTGCGCACGGGGGGTACTTGGGCTTCTTATTTGCTGGGCCGCCTTTAGAATTGTTCCACTTTTTCTTATCATTGCGGTCCCCCTTCCAGCTAGTACCCGCCTGTTGAGGCTTCCGACCTCCTGAGGGGGCTTGGCTCTTGCTTTCAGTTGGCGTCCTCCTTTGCTGATTTATGTTGTTCAGATAGTGCTCGGTGATCAAAGCACTGCTGAACAACTCCTCGACGGTCTGCGGTCTGTTAACTCCGCCGGCCACGTTCAGAGCTATCTCCGGTCGTAACATCTTCAGCATAAGGCGGACCTTTTCTTTCTCCATGCTGACCAACTCAGGACATAGGTGAGCCAGTCGGTTGAATCTCTTGACGACTTCGCTGATGAATAGGTCGCCTTGTAGGAATTCCGTGAATTCATCATAATGCTTGTTGGTGACCCGCATGTGGAAGAACTCCTTGAAGAATTCCGTCTCAAAGTCTGTCCACTTCATCCAGTTCATGGGTCTCTTAGCCTTGACCCTCTACCACCACATTATGGCATCGCCAGAGAGGCAGAACGACGCACATTTTATCTTCTCATGCTCCGGCCAATCCAGCAGCTCCATAGTACTCTCGACGGTCTTAAACCAGGCCTGTGCATCCCATGGCTCGCAAGCACCCGAGAAGGACTCCGGCTTCAGCCTCTGCCACTGGATTAAATAGGCTTCCGGTCGCATTCCGGTGGTAGGGCCTATCGGGGGTGGAGTGGTAGCATTTCCCTGTTGATTCATCAGGGTGTCGATGGTCTGCTGTTGTTCGGCGATCTGACGCTGGAGTTCTACGACTATGTGCGTCAGGTCAGGCTGGGGTGTAGTTTCGTTTGTTCTGGTACTTCTTCTAGCCATGCTATCTTCATGAAATAACACATAGGCTAGTATAAGGTTACAGTCATTTCTATTCATATACATGCATCTTAAATCATTTCATCATAAGGCATGACAAGGTATCTTCCTAGATTCATCCATGGTAAAATCATGCTTCCATTATATATATCATGGATCATACATGAATAATTGAACTATCAATATAAACATGAAATAAGGCAAGTATATAATCTCTTACTTGGAAGCGGCAGGAGGCAGCCTTGATGTGTGTGTAGTGAGATGGACACTGGCTCTGATACCAAGCTGTAACGCCCGCTCCTTACCGTTAAGGCGGCGCGTTACCTTTTCCTACTTAACTTACGCATATTATTGAATATGAATCTAAAGCATTGTACCGAAACAAAACATAACTATAACACATGCAACAAGAATGGGGGTATAAAGGTCATATAGTATCTAGTAGCATCCATGCCTTAAATAAACTCCAAAAGAGCTAACAAGTATCAAGCATAAGGTAGTAAAACATGTTTTCTTATAAAGATAAGTGCTAAGTCTATAATGGCACTAAAATGGATCGATCAGCCAAGTCACCACCACACACACGAGACCTTCCTGCAGCTTCCTTCATTTAGAAATTTCTATGTTGATCTGCAACATAAGCAATCAACTATAAGTACGAAACTTAGTAAGCTCTTTTCTACTCACTAAATCCACATGTCACGTATATTTGAAAGACATATGACATCTCATATATAGCATAAAACTCATAAGGCACATAATGTACATAAATGCATACAAACATAAAACATATGCATTGCAAAAACATTTAGGATGCTCTTTAGAAAACATAATAAGTAATACTTTAACATAAGCATACATCATCTTTATTGGGGTCCCCGGTTAGTACCCATTCTTTCTTTGCGCGTATCCCTAAATAGATGCGAGGTAGCTAGTCTCGACATACTAGGGTTACTAGGCCTACTCTCTTTCAACCTAGGGACAGCTTCGGTAGTCCAGAACCGTGGATCTTTTCCATGATCCGGTACAAGCCATGCTTTAAAGTAAAATACATACATGCATTCTTTCCTTTTTCTTTCTTTCATAATGAATGTACTATAGACATTCAATCATTCATGAGTATAGGCACACTTTCATGGCACAATCATTCACATACTTAGCATGACAATGTAGGATCTTTCTTTAAACACATGCAAGTGAAGCAAACATCATGCTAGTCTTATCAACACATCATTCATGTAACATATTTGTCTTAATCAAGGCAACACATTGGTTTTAGCTTTCTTTTCCTATCATAATACATGCTGGCCGAAATGTCATGGGTAGGGTTTCATAGCATACAATTCATATAACATTGAAATAAGTGCACACTTCACACAAGAGATCATTTACAAGTACAAGGGTAGTCTAATCTTCACTAAACATTAGTTTAGGCACATGATTGTAGTTTGGACCTATTTTAGCTCTCAATCTAGTTGCTGGCCGAAACTCACAACTAGGGTATTGTAGCATAAAAATTCATGTAACATGGGAAGAAATGCATAAGAGATCATTTACAAGTACAAGGGTAGTCTAGACTTCACTAAACATTAGTTTAGGTACATGATTTGTAGTTTGGACCTATTTTAGCCCTCAATTTAGTTGCTGGCCAAAACTCACAACTAGGGTATTGTAGCATAAAAATTCATTTAACATGGGAACAAATGCATAAGAGATCATTTACAAATACAAGGGTAGTCTAGACTTCACTAAACATTAGTTTAGGTACATGATTTGTAGTTTGGACCTATTTTAGCCCTTAATCTAGTTGCTGGCCGAATGTTACAGGGTTAATAAGGCATAGATTCCACAACTTTCTTGGCCTAAAACCTTACATAAGCAAGGGAACTTCACATAAGATCAAGCCCTAGTCCATACACACGCATCTACCCATCTCCACCACTTGGCCGAGAGGTTCTAGGTCCTTTACATCATGAAAGGCACTCAAACATCATGTATTCATCATTCATCTGCTATAAGAAGGTAGCAATAAGCATGTAGAATCATCATCTAAACTTAAACATAACAAAAGAGAAGAAAACCTCCCTTGACCGAAACACACAACATGGCCTTTCTTCCATTCTTTCCACACAACATCACAAGCAAACATAAGGGATCATAAATACACATTCAAGGCTATTATATTGTAGGTGAGGGAGTCTTACCTCTTGCGCTAAAAATTCAAAAGGTGTTCTAGACTTTGGAGAAGAAAGGGGGCTCTTAGGCTTGGTACTCCTCTTGTTCTTCTCCTTTTCTTCTTCCGGTTTGTGAGGCTCGGTTTTGGGGCAGCAAGGAGACCCTAGGTCTCGGTGAGGGAGAGGAGGAAGAGGGAAGGCATGGTGAGAAGAGAGTGGAGGGTTTGTGCTATGCGAAAATGCCTTGGGCATTTTTTTCCCCCATGCTCTTTTATAGGGAGTGAAAAGGCAAGCACTCCTTTCAATGGTGCCTCTTCATTTTCATGTGTCTCTTCACTTATTTTCTATTCATCTACAATTTCCCATCTCCTCCTAATAGCACTCCCTTGCTAGGTGAATTGATTACATAAACATTCTTAAGGCTTTGCTTTTCTTTGAGGTCCAAGGTTCAATCCTTGGAACCTCCTCTTTTTTTGCTTTCTCTTCCTTTTATTATTTTTTTTCAAACCCGCATAACTAAAGCCCACCTAGAGAATGCTACTTATTTAATTCATACACATGCATATGCATTTCATTATTCATTCATACATGTGCAGGATATTAAGCATAACATTAAATATAATACATAAGCATAATTATCACACATCCACTACGTGTCAAGATAATGCCTATCATTTCTTTATTCACAATTTTTCCCACTAAATTCATAATATTATTCTTGGCCACATGTTCCATTATTACAACGCTAGAGAGAGAAATTTGGGGCGTTACACTTCCCTTATGTCCGGTCTGTTTGGCAGCCAAAGAAGGCTGGCGGCACATGGGATGGAGGTGGTTTGGCCGGCGGTAGCAAACCCTAGGATTAGGGTTTGGCTTGGTGTGAAGAAGTGACTAATTGGACACCTTGGTGATCCCGGTTCTCAGTAGCTCATCACCCACCCGACGTCCAGGAGGGAAGGTGATGGATCGAGGAAAACGATAGAGGGGGGGTGAATATCGTTAAAAACTTTTCGGATTAGGAAAGTGAAAATACGCATCGGAAAGAATTAAATTGCACAAGAACACAAGTAGATTTTTACTTGATTCGGAGTCGCAGTCGGCTCCTACTCCAAGGCCCATGGTCCTTGACCATTTACTTTGGTCAATACTATAATCGCGCAAAAGATTTACAAGTTTAAGTACAAGAGTATTTCAGGAAATTAAAATTTCTACACTTTCGTTACCGACGCCCGATGTGGATCGTATTTCGGAACAGAGGGTCATCGTCGGCGCTGGGATCTCGAAGTCGGAGTTTGTCGGGATGTAACGCTTGAAGGAAAAGCTTTGGAGCGTTGAGAAACAATCATTCTGAAGCCTTGGCGTCGAGCCCCTTTTATAGTGCTCCTGGGGGCGCCTGACATGTGTCTTCAGCTGCGAGAACCATCATCCGCAGCTCGGTCAGCGCTTATCCCCTCCGATTCAACCCCTGGTCTAACTGGGGCGCCCGAGACCTCTCGGGTGCCTAGGTTGACCTGGTCTAGTGGCTTCGTGGTAGATTTGCTTCGATGACCGCTTTGGCTTTGACCTTGGGCGCCCGAGTCCTCCTGGGCGCCTATCCCAGTGAGATTTCGAAGCAGTCTTGCTTCTTCCTATTTTTGGCCTTTTACCTTGGGCACCCGGGACCTCCCGGGCGCCTAGCCCAGTTGCCTACCCCCTTCCTTTAGGGCGTTCTGAGCTACAGAAACACAATCATTCGGTCCCCGTAAACAAGGTTAGTTTCAAAATCTAAGCAAGATTGTTAGTCATTATTTACAGTCGTAGCTGTCTTGGTTCTCACTTCGAGTCTCCCAAATGGAACCCTAGGTCGAATCAACGCCTACTGTTCCCTCGACGGGGAACGCATCCTCTCCTACTCCTCTCAGGTCAATTCAGCTCTAAATTCAATGTTTTTACTTGACAAAAGTATAGAAACCAGATTTGAGTTAAGTCCTAACCATCTCACTCGGTATATAGTTATCAATCACGTTAACCATATGGGTTTTTGTGCGACAGGTTTTAACAGAAGTAACGATTTTCTTAAAAAACATGATTAATTTTGAAAAGTTGAATTAATTTTGAAAACAGTTTAATTGAATATTAATTTAAAAAAATGGTTAAATCTACGATTAATTAAAATTTGTGTTAGATTCAAATTTGACAATAGTATGATGAATTTGGTTTTCAATAATTGACTTCTAGGTCTTGGCGAGGCGCTAGGCCTTCTTTGGTCGTAGCCTTATTGGATCATCAACCCTTTCCTTGACAATGTCTTTTATTGAAAATCCATTTTCAAGTTACTCCTTGAAAGATTTTGGTCTAACTAATTTGGGTCTTGGATCGGTAGCTTTGGCTAGTTTCGCCAAGATGGCTTCCCTAACGTACTATCATCTCACCTCCACCCAATACTATATTGTTCAAATTTTAGTTAAATCATTTTAGTCCTTAGTCTAACCAAACCTAGGTCTAAACATGATAATTTGCAGAAATAAATAAACAATCAAGCATGCAATTCATATTAAGGAAATAAAATTTATCTAATTATAAAAATTATTTTTAAATTGGCTCCCCCTGGCCTAAATCCACGATAATGGTTCGGCAAGATATGAATCTTATCCTTGGGGATCCAATACTGGTTTGGTCCAGCTTGGTTATTCAAGTATAGTTTTGGTACCCAAGCTTGAATTTTGGGTCTGGATTGGTTCAATACAGCATAGTATGACCTTTGTCTCGACTTGGTTCGATACCCTAACCCGGTTCGATTTAGAACATACTTTTGTTTTCCATGGATCATGTCAATGTTAGTGAGAGCCCTAGAGCCAATCATATGATGATTACTTTTTGGACTCATTGTATCATATTCTTGTATATATATTTCTTATATATAAAGGCATTTCTTATGGTTATTGTACTTATGTGTATTGGTGCCAAATAACTTAGTATAATAACGTCCTTGAGTAGAAGGTTCTTATCTATATCAATCGATTAGTTGAATCGATAGTGAGATGATATAGAGAACACTACTCTTAATTATTCCTAGTCAAGTATTAACATTCAAGGACAATGTTAATGCATAGAGACTAGCATGTAGGTCAACATGATGACTAGATCTCACAAGTCATGGATATGAGATATCAAGTTGACACATGGGTATACATTAGAGAATGTATACTGAATGGCCCGCCATGAGAAAGTATCATGGATCGTTATATGAGTGTCATATACTTTCTCATGTGACTATTAGTATGACTATTAGTCCTTAGACCTGAAGTCACCATAGTTCCCTACATAAGGAGTTATGTACTTTGGTTTCGTCAAACGTCACCCGTAACTGGGTGGACTATAAAGGCGATTACTGGGTATGTAACAAATTATGCGGAGGGATGTGAGTGATGTAGATGGGATCTATCCCTCCTATATGACGGGAGAGATATCATAGTCTTGATAGAGTGAGACCACTATGTGCATGGCCATGCCCAAATAAGGCAATATGAGATATTGAGCTTATTTGATTATAGTGAGTCTACTTGGAGTTCAAGACACATAGATTGATTGGAGGATGACATGGTCTATGCTTCATATAAGATCAATCTAGATATCGACGATAGAAGGACATTGTCACATATTATGAAAGTCATAATTAGTAGTCATATTGGTGATGTTGAATCTCAACATTCTTGTAACTTGGGTAGCAATGATGTGTTGCTAGATACCGCTCATTGCTTATGTTTCTAAGAGGTTAGAAGCATTGCCAACGTTACAAGAACCTATAGGGTCACACGCAAAGAACAAATAGATGGAGAAAAATTGAAGTCAAGTTTGACTTGGCTAAATATGGAAAGTCCATAAAAGGCAAGTTTGACTTGACCCAAATCCAAATCAAGTTTGACTTGACTTGGTTCCACTTCAAGTTAGACTTGACATGGGAGAAGAAATGGAGTCAAGTTTGACTTGACTAAATATGGAAAGTCCATAAAAGGTAAGTTTGACTTGACCCAAATCCACTCACCTTGACTTGACCAAGTGATGACTTGGCTTGGTTTCCCCCCATTTGAATTTGAATTCAAATTGAAAGGGGGTTATGGAAGGCCACCTAATGCTATTAGTGGCCATTATGGCCGGCCACTTAATGGCCATTAATGGCCATTAAGTGGCCGGCCACAAGTGAGAACAAAAGGGGTTTTGTTCCATTTTTCCATGAAGGGTGTGTCTTCTCTTCTTCCTCTCCAATTGTTGGAGTTCTTCTTCTTCTTCTCCTCTTGGCCGAATCCTACAAGGTGCTAGCACACCTAAAGGATTTCATCCATCTACTTTTTTTCGCGTGGATACTTCTAGAGGGACGGCACTTGACATCCTAGAGATTCGACATCCAAAAAGGAGCGAACGGGATTAAACGGGGCACGCATCAAAGGTAAAATGTTTATCCCTCTTTAGATCTAGGAGTAGATCGGGTTTTGAAGCATGTAAACGAGCACTCGTAATTTTTGAAATGGCTTTCTTCGCTCGGATCCTTGCTATTGGGGCTTTCGGGGTTTCCGCGACGCGAAAAAGCGGTTTTCGTGGCCCGAAAAAACCCTACAGTGGTATCAGAGCCACGAGCGAAGCTTGTGCTCGTTTTGTTTTTATTTTTTTTTGTATTAGATACAAAATTTAGATAAATATTTGCTTCTGTAATTTTTCTAAATTTTAGGATTTTTGAGTAATTTTTCTCGTAGAGGCAAAGCGACGAGTGCGAAGCACTTGTAGACTTTGCCACCGAGAAAAACTTCTCCGAAACGGCAAGTTTCGCCCAAATGGTTTTTGGGACAGCGGGTTAAAGCGTTGTATAATCGCAAGAAGACACTCATGAAGGTTATTTCACGAGTAGGGGCGCTGCCCCTTACCCCGCAAGGGGCCTTGTCTCGCGATTACGCCTGAAACCCGCTTACCGGGACCGCCGCGGAGTTGTGACTCGGGAAAATTCTAAAAATCAGTAGAAAAATTATATAAAATTTATAAAATTACATAATTTTGAATTATGTACAGAAGTGTGATGATCATGGCCCAAAACCCTATTTTAATTAGATTAAAATATGTGTGTAATTCATATTACGGCCTGCGTGCCGTTATTTGTGTTGTGGGTGTTGTATTGTGATTGCGACCTGCGTGTCGGTTTTTTTTTAATTATTTCTGTTAAAATTAGTTTAAGACTCGAATGTAACTCGAGTATAAATTTTGTAATGTACAAAATTAAAGATGAAGGCAATTCTGGAGAAGACGGACTCGTGGGAAGCAAGCCGACAACACATAGGGTTCTGGAAGGAGGAGCTTGGAGAAGCTGCTGCCTAGACCCTAGGTTGACCAAAAAGATCTTCTAATTGGCTTGAGAAGATCTTAGTAGGGCCATGACTAATCACACTTAATTTTCTTGTATATTTTATTTTTGCTTATATGTATGTGATGCATGTTAGTATAGAATAGAATATACATGAGTGTATGTGATGCACATGTAATGTGGGAACCACATTTTGATGTGCACCTAGTACACATTTAGGTTAAATTAGATTTAATAAATGCCTTGATACGATGCACATCATCGATTAGATTAGATCTAAATCGAAATCAACTCGTATATGCCTAACGAGCCTTGATACCCATCACTACCATGATCATATGCGATTGTTGAATCTGCCAAAGCAGAGCAATGCATTTAATCTTGGTGGGATGCGGAGGGACAACCTTGGTCCCGCCTATCACGCTCGGGTTAGATTGAGCTCAATTAGATTGAGTAACTAGTTAGCTCAATTGGATCGAGCCTAACTATAGGCATATTCCAATAGTTGGAAAGGTAGGACAAGATCGCATTTATCAATAGTCTTGGGCGATTTAGCCAAAGCTAACTCATGATTATTCATAAATGTTAATTCTTGATCCTATAAACAAGAGTTGCATAGAGATGTAATTGGTAATTGGTACCTACCGATCATACTAAGTCTTGGGCGATTTAGCCAAAGCTAACTCAAGGTGTAGTATGATGTGGATCTTGACCTACGAGAATTATAGTTAGTTGGTGTGGATCTAGTAGTGTGGTTTTACCACATCTATGACTCGATTCTACCAAAGCCCTATAATTCAGTGGGAGCATCATTTAATTAAAGGCCTAGTTAAATGATAAATATGATATAATGGTGGATATTTATTCTCTGTATTTTATGTTGTAAATTACCATGACAAACGCGAACACTCTCTCTCTGCGATCTGTCCTTGAGAAGGACAAGCTCACTGGAGCTAATTTCCTGGACTGGTACAGGAACTTGAGGATAGTCCTCAAACAGGAACGTAAGCTGTACGTTCTAGAGCAAGCAGTTCCTGAAGCACCACCACCCTCAGCCATCCGTAGCGTTAGAGATGCTCATCAGAAGCATCAAGACGACGCGTTAGACGTGTCGTGCCTAATGCTATGCTGCATGTCCTCTGAGCTTCAAAAGCAACACGAGAACATGAATACTTACGATATGATTGGCCACCTCAAGCAATTATATCAAGGGCAGGCAAGGCATGAGAGGTTTGAAGTGACTCAGGCCCTCTTTTCATGCAAGATGAAAGAGGGAACCTCTGTAGGAACTCACGCACTCAAAATGATTGGGTACGTCGAGAACCTCGAGAGGTTGGGGTTCCCTTTGGGCCAAGAGCTGGCTACCGATCTGATCCTGCAATCGTTGCCGGAAAGTTACCGTCAATTCGTCATGAATTACAACATGAACGAATTAGACAAACCACTGCCCGAGATACTCAGCATGTTAAGAACTGCTGAGCCTAATCTCACCACTGCCAAGTCCAGTACCGTCCTAATGGTACAAAAGGGCAAGGGTAAGGGCAAGTGGAAGTCCAAAGGTAAGGGTAAGACCCAAACCAAGGGCGAAGCCAGCTCTTCAACACTCAAACCTAAAGGTGGGGTTGCTAAGGATGCTACCTGCTTCCACTGCGGTAAGACTGGGCATTGGAAGCGGAACTGCAAGGTATACCTGGAAGATCTGAAGAAGAAGAGAAGTGAGACTTCTACTTCAGGTATAAATGTTATAGAAGTCAACCTTTCTATTTCTACATCATGGGTACTGGATGTGCTTCTCACATTTGTACTAATGTGCAGGCGCTGAGAAATAGCAGGGCATTGGCCAAGGGCGAGGTGGACCTACGAGTAGGCAATGGAGCAAGGGTTGCTGCTGTTGCTATAGGGACTTACTTTCTATCTCTACCCTCTGGGCTTGTACTGGAATTGAATAACTATTGTTATGTACCTGTACTAACAAAGAATATCATTTCAGTTTCATGTTTAGATAACAAAGGTTTTTCATTCATAATAAAGGACAAATGTTGTTCTGTTTATTTAAAGGATATGTTCTATTGTAGCGCACATCTGATGAATGGCCTCTATATTCTAGACTTAGAAAGCCCTATCTATAACGTGAATACCAAGAGGTTGAGATCAAATGAGTTGAACCCAACCTATCTCTGGCACTGTCGCTTAGGCCACATAAATGAGAGTCGCTTGTCCCAGCTCCATAAGGATGGTTTGCTGGACTCCATTTGATATTGAATCATATGAGACATGCGAGTCATGCCTTCTAGGCAAGATGACTAAGACTCCCTTTAGTGGACATAGCGAAAGAGCGACAGACTTGTTAGGACTCAATACATAGTGATGTATGTGGCCCTTTAATGTC